>MU228058.1:310678-349318 GCA_018584345.1 Thuja plicata | reverse complement strand
TTTAATTATTTTTTCACTTTTATTACAAAAGGGTCGGCTTTAAATATTTACAAAACATGAGATTAGGTAGCCCAACTTTCGGAAGCCATAACTTTTGAACCGTAGCTCCGATTGGCTATTATAACCAATTTTCGGAAAGGGGAGATCACGATCTACAGTGTTTGACTCACAAAGCACCAGTCAACCAAGGGTTCAACCTCGATCTGGAGCCTCTAAGGTCCTAAAAATTGAGCTCAAAGGTTTTGCACCCTAAAATCTCAATAGTAAATCCTTAATAACTTCGCCAATACAGATGATCTAGCAATGAAATTCAACTGGTATTCTTATATGACTAAGATGAACCTTCACCTGGAAAATTAGAACATTCTGAGTTCAAATGACCAACTTACTAAAAATAGTAAGTTTCCAAAAATAGCAGCTTTGTACAAAATAGCCCTTATTGAATAGAAAAATACATATTTTTGGGTGATGCAAGATTGCCCTTACACCTAGGATGCTCCTGCATCATGGACCCCTAGTCTATTCCTCAAGTACTCAAATGTATCCTTTGGTAAGGGTTTAGTGAATATGTCAGCTAGTTGTTCTTTTGATTGTACATATTCTAGTGTCACTTGTTTTTCTTGTACTTGTTCCCTAGAGTAGTGATAATTTATATATATATATGCTTTGTTTTTGAATGCATCACTGGATTCTTAGAAATATAAATTGCACTATTATTGTCACAATAAATTATCACTGGGTCAGCCATCTCTTGATTCATACCTTTCAAAAGATGTTTTATCCATGCAATGTTCAAACAATTTATAGCAGTAGCAACATATTCTGCTTCTATAGTTGACTAAATTATGCATCCTTACTTTTTACTGATCCAAGTAACTAATCTTTCTCCCATAAAGAATGCTCCACCAGTAGTGCTCTTTCTATCATGATTTTTCCCAGCCCTATCAACATCTGTATAAATGTTTAGTTCAAACTTGCCATCTTTCTTTTAACATAATCCATAATCTTCAGTGTTCTTCAGATATCTAAAAAGAAATTTTGACAACAATCATATGTGATTCCTTAGGATTAGCAGAGAATCTTGCTACAATTCCAACTGCGTGTGCAATGTCTAGTCTTGTGTGTACAAAATACATCAATTTTCCAATCATGGGTCTGTATAATGTTTGATTTACCTCGGTTATATTATCTTCTTTCATCAATTTGCATCATGTAACCATAGGTGTATCGACTAGTTTTGAATATTACATTCTAAATGTCTTCAGTACTTCCTTGATGTATTTTGATTGAGTAATTTATATACCTTCATCCCGTTGTAATATTTGCAAGCCAAGAAAAAATTTGATCTCTCCAAACATTGGCATTTCAAATTATTTTCTCATTTTATCAGCGAATGATTTGCATAAGTTATCATTACCTCCGAATATAATATCATCAACAAAAATTTCAGCAATAAGAATCTTATCATTAGTTCCTCCTTTCAAATACAAATTTTTGTTATCACTTGTTCTAACAAATCCAATACTGATAAGATAGGAGTGTATTCTTTCATACCATGTTCTCGGTGCTTGTTTAAGTCCAGACAAGGATTTGTGCAACTTACATACCATTCTTGTGTGATTAGGATCAACAAAACCTTTAGGTTGTTCAATGTATACCTCTTCTTCTAGTATCTCATTCATAAATGCAAATTTAACATCCATCTAATAAAATTTAAATCCTTTCTAAGCAGCATATGCAAGTAATATTCTAACTCCTTCAAGTCTAGAAATGGGTGCAAAATTTTCTCCATAGTCAATACCTTCTTATTGTGCATACCCTTTGCATACTAGTCTTGCCTTATTTTGTGTAACATCTTCATTCTCATTCAATTTGTTTCTAAATATCCATTTGGTGCCAATTACATTCTTATTACTTGGTCTCGGTACCAATGTCCATGTTTTGTTCTTCTATATCTTCTCAATTTCTTCATGCATTGCCTTAATCCAATCATCGTTTGCAAGTGCATCTCTTAATAGTTTTAGGTTCAAATTCACAAATCAAACATGTGTTATCATTCAACTTACTTTGTGTCATCATGCCATCTCTCTTATCTCCAATAATCTATTTTTGTGGATGATGTTTTCTTACATATTTAGTAAGTACATGTTCAGTTCTTTCTTCATTGTGTTCTCTAGTTGGTGTATGATCATTATCTCTAGGTGCAACATCTTCCTGATTCTCGGTTGGTGCATCTTGATGCTCAGTAACATTAACTTGTTGCTTGGTAATGTTAAGCAGTTGCTTGGGCAAGGTGTTAGGATCTTCATTGTAAAAAAATCTATTGTAGTCCTCTGGTTCTCTTTTACTTTCAGCATCATTCTTCTCAGCAAATTCATCAACTCTTACATTTGCACTTTCAATAATTTTGTTAGAAGATTTGTTCAAACATTTATAAGCTTTGCTCTCAGTAGAATATCCTAGAAATATTCCTTCATCACCTTTTGAATCAAATTTCCCATTTTTATCATCTTTCAAAATATAGAAATGACTTCCAAATATTCTAAAGTAACTCACATTAGGTGTGTAACCATACCATAATTCATAAGGTGTCTTGTTTGAATCTTTCTTCAGTTGTACTCGGTTCAGTGTGTACACAATAGTATTAACAGCTTCCCTCCAATAAACTTGTGTAACACTCTTTTCAATCATCAGTGTTCTAGCACAATCCACAATAGATCTATTTCTCCTTTCAGCAATCCCATTTTTTTGTGGTGTCCTTGGTGCAGAGACATGTCTCTTAATTACATGCTTATTAAAGAATTTAGTGAAATCATCATAAATAAATTCTCCTCCTCTGTCTGATCTTAAACATTTTAGATCTTTACCACTTTAGCTTTATACCATTTGAACATCTTAAATGCTTCATATTTTTCTTTTAAGAACATGGCAGTCATCATTTTAGAATAGTCATCAATAAATAAAATAAAGTATCTGTCACCATAATAACTTTGTGTTCTCATAGGTCCACATAAGTCGGTATGAACCATTTCCAAAATAACATTAGATGAAAAAAAATTTCTCTTGAAACTAGATTTTGACATTTTTCCCATTTGACAATTCTTGCACATGACATGGTCAGGTTTAGATATGCTTGGTAAGCCTCTTACTTTCCTTTTCTTATTGATCTTAACCATGTTGTCAAAATTCACATGACATAACCTCTTATGCCATAACCACACATCTTCATTTCTAGCCATCAAACAAGAGATTTTTGCAGAGTCAAGATAGAATAGATTACCTTTTGATTGTTCTCCTGTGTCGATCAACTTTCTTGTTCCATCATAGATTTGATGAACCATAACTGATTGAATGTTTGAATACGTTAAGTTGATCACCAAAATGTAGAAAGATAATGCAAGACATTAAATCAATTAATGGATTGTATTGTCATTGACGTCAATTTTATATAATCTGATCAGTTATATTCAAAGTGTCAAAGACTTCAGAGAGATAAAGATTATTCTTTCAGTAATGCATAAAAGATCAGTATTCACTAAGTGGCAAAAAATGCCAACAAGTAGTGCACCCCAACGGACAAAGAAACCCGAAAGTGAAGTCACAGTGATGCCCAAGCAAGAAAACCGACAAGCATTACCGGCGAGCAGAATCACAAGTATTATCAACGAGCAGAACTTCACAGTCATGCCCGATGGACAGACAACCCCAATGAAGATACCCAAGGGGAACTAAAGTGTTGACCAAAGCTATCAAATATTTAAACACCTAAATAAACTAAAGTTCAGAAAAGACAAAACAATTAGCTGGAAAAAAGCTAAAGATAAACTTAAATAGTTGTTAATTTTGTTTTCATTGACAAGATAAAGCCAGAGATAAGTAAAAGATTTAAATCTATTTTATCCAGTCGTCAAGGAGAAATCTAAGGGATAAAACTGAAGTAAATCTTAAAATAAATATTGGCTAAGATTGCGGATCACACCAAGAACAAGAAAATCAAGAAGTGAGAAACGGTGATATCATGTCTATAAAGAGACAATCTAATTCATTATGAATCAAGGGAGTGAATAGAGAAAAAGGATGTTGAAGAGAAACTGATGAAGAACAACTTCATACAGTCCTGATCAATCAAGCTGAGGAAAGAGCTAAAGATTTCTGTAGACACTGAGCAATAGAGAAGCACGGCATCACTGATTAGAAAGAAGTGGAGCAAAGGTATTAAAAATATACATTGATCAGAAAGGTATAATAAGCTTATAATAGATCTAAAAATATGCAAGTCTATAGTTGCATGTGTGAATAGATCATTTATTATTTCAGTTTAACCATTGGATCAAAAATTCCCTTAACTGAGTAGGACTTAAAAATCTTTTCTATATTGAGATACATCCCAAGGAGTATCAAAAAATTTGATCATAAAGATAGCACGAGATGCCAGATACCATTTGACAAACTACACCGGGTTTCATCATAGAAGGTAGCATAGAGATGCCCGATATCAAGTGAAAAACTATTCTATTTAAATCCTGAAATAAGGTCACACCTAACAGTGTGTTTGTAACCTTTAACAGGGTCGGCTCTTCACCGAGATCACTTTAGAAGAGTGAAAATTTTGGGTTACCCGTCCCAAGTGGTTTTTCCCTTAACAAGGTTTTCATGTTAAAAATCCATGTGTCAATGTGTTTATGAGTCATTACTTTAGTGTTTTGCATTACACATAACTAATCTGGATTGATCAGTATACACTAAGCAATTTACTGTATTTCAGTAAATGAAAGATTGCTAATCAGAAAACAACAAGTATAAGGTTTAACAGTGAACTCCGAGTAGTAGTTATTTGTTATGATTATTTGAAGGTATTCATCTTGTAGGACTGAAGATAACTAGAGGATTAATATTGTGGTACTAAGTGTTTGGGTTGATTTATTGGAATATTTTTTAGGCCACTAATTCAACCCCCCCCCCCCCCCCCCTCTCAGTTATTCTAACAATTGGTATCAGAGATTGTGTGCTTAGAAAGGGAGTTTAACAGCTCAAGCAAAAGATCACAAGATAAACAAATGAGATGTGCCCAAGTTGAATAAAGACAAATTTGCATCATGGAAAAGTAGAATAAGACTCCACCTATCAGGTATTGGGAATGATGTTGTTCAATACTTAGATACTAAATATGTGCTGCCTATAGGACCTCACACACTTGAGCAATTAAGATAAAAGCACGAGAATAATTGCATGATGATAGAACTTGCTCCCTCACTATCCGATGTTGAGTTTGAAGATGTCAAAACTTGCACCTCTGCAAAGAAAATGTGGGATAAATTAAAGCTGGTATATGGAGGAGATGCTAATGTACTAAGAGCCAAGACATAAAGCCTAAGAGGGAGGTTTTATGACCTAAGGATAGAAGAAGGAGAAAATATCACTCAGTATAGCTGCAGAATCAAAGAGGTAGTCAGTGCTATCAGAGGAGTTGGAGGTGTACTTGAAGAAGAGACAGTGGTAAGTAAAATCCTAAGAACCTTACTGCTTGTATATGTTATTAGAGTATCTTCTATATAAGAAGTAAGATAAGTTGCAAAAAATAATGTTACTCTAGATAGTCTGATTGGTAGATTGATTAAATTTGACATGAATAACTTTGATAATAGTGTCTTACCATCTATAGAGTCTGCATTCAAATATTTTTTGAAAATAAGTAAGTCAAGTCATAAACACACTATGAGGAATGATAGTGAAATTGATAGTGATGATCAAGGACTTGATGAGATTGAAGCACTAATGGCAAGAAGATTACAGAGAGGCAAAGTTAGATACAAAGGTAAATTACCACTTGTATGTTTTAATTGTAAAGAGGTTGGACACTTTTATGAAAGATGTCCTAACAGAACAAAAGATGACAAAATTAACTATAGAACATATGAAAATAAGTTTGACCAGGGTGATAACAGAGATTACCGAAGCAATCGATAATCTGACAAAAGAGATACCCAAGACTACAAGGACAAAGGGAAGAAAGTTTGTTACCTAGCTAAGAAAAGAGTTGATAATACTGACATCAAATCTGATGAATACATTGAGATGGTATTTGTGGCCATGAAGGATGATTCATAGGAAGAAGAAGAAAGGTATGTAGAGACTGCACTCATGTCTAAGATTAGTAAGAATGATGTCTGGATTATAGATAGTGGTTGCACTCACCACATGATCGGTGATAAACAAAGTGGTAAGGAATTTAAATGCTTAAGATCAGATAGAGAAGGGGAATTTATTTCAGATGAATTCACTAACTATTGCAATGAGCATGGAATTAAAAGAGAGGTTTATGCACCAAGAACTCCACAGCAAAATGGAATTGATGAAAGGAGAAATAGATTAATTGTTTATTGGGAAAGAACACTGATGATTGAGAAAAGCATCACTCAAACTTTCTAGAGGGAAGCTATCAGTACTGCTGTCTACACATTGAATAGAGTAAAATTGAAGGACACAAAGAAGACACCCTATGAGCTTTAGTATGGTTACACACCTAATGTAAGTTACTTCATAATTTTTGGTAGTCAATGTTATATTTTGAAAGATGATAGAAATGGAAAGCTTGACTCCAAAAGTGAAGAAGGTATCTTTCTAGGGTATTCCAGCAAAAGCAAGGCTTATAAATGTCTTAACAAGTCCTCTGACAAGATTATTGAAAGTGCAAATGTAAAGATAGATGAATTTGCAAAGAAGAATGATAAGGAAAATAGAAAAGAACCAGAAGACTACAACAAGTTTGTTTACACCAAAGAACCTGACACTCTACCCAAGAAATAGTGTATCACTCCCAAGCAACAGAACATTGCACCCAAGCATCGGGCTATAATTACCAAAAATTAGGAAAATCCTCAAAATGATGTACTGAGCGATAAAGATCATAATGAAGGTCAAGATGATCAAAATGATGGACAAAGAGTTGAACCAAAACTTTCCAAATATGTCAGAAGACATCATCCACATATTCCGATCATAGGAGACAAGAAGGCTAGAATGAGAATAAGAAGTTAGCCACTAAACACTAGATGTTTACTTTGTGATTTTGAGCCTAAATCTGTTAATATAGCACTTCAAAATTAAGAATGGGTCAGTGCTATGAATGAAGAGATAGAAAAGATTGAAAATAATAAGACATGGACTCTAGTATCAAGACCAGATGACAAGAATGTCATTGGTACCAAATGGATATTTAGAAACAAGCTAAATGAGAATGGAGAAGTCACAAGAAATAAAGCAAGATTAGTATGCAAGGGGTATGCATAAGAAGAAGGTATTGAATATGGTGAAACCTTTGCATCTATTTCTAGACTAGAAGGAGTAAGAATTCTTTTTTCTTATGCTGCATACAAAAGATTCAAGGTATACCAGATGGATGTCAAATCTGCATTCCAAAATAGAATAATGGAAGAAGAGGTATACATTGAACAACCAGAAGGGTTTGTTGATCTAGACAAGAGAAACATGGTATGTAGACTACACAAAGCCTGGTATGGATTGAAAAATGCACCTAGAGCCTAGTATGAAAGACTTCACTCCTATCTCATAAGCATTGAATTTGTAAGAACAAGTGAAAATAATAATTTGTACTTATAAGAAGATATCGATGGTAATATTCTGATTGCTGAAATATTTTTTGATGATATCATATTTGGGGGTAATGAAATGCTATGTAAATCAATTGCTAATGAAATGAGAAAAGAGTTTGAAATGTCTATGTTTGGGGAGATCAAATTCTGTCTTGGTCTATAGATTCTTCAACAAGATGCAGGCATATATATCACTCAGTCAAAATACATCAATGAAGTGTTGAAGATATTCAAAATGGAAGATTCCAAACTAGTTGGAACACCTATGGAAACCGGATGTAAGCTGAAAAAAGAAGACAAATCAAAAGAGGTAAATTAACCTTGTATAGATCAATAATTGGTAAACTAATGTATGTTGTTCATACCAGACCAGATATAGCACATGCAGTTGGAATAGTTGCAATATTCTCTGCTAATCCCAAAGAATCACATATGACTGTTGTTAAGAGAATTCTAAGATATCTAAATAACACTGAGGACTATGGCTTATGGTATAAAAGAGAAGGCAAATTTGAGCTACAAGTCTATACAGATGTTGATTGGGATAGAAATTTAGATGACCAAAAGAGCACAACTGGAGGAGCATTCTTCATGGGTGACAAACTTGTCACATGGATCAGCAAAAAGAAAGGATGCATCTCACAGTCTACTGCAGAAGTAGAATATGTGGTTTCTATTGCAAACTGCTCAAATATTGCATGGATCAAACAATTGCTGGAAGGTATGAATATGAAGATTCTTGAACCAGTGATTATCTATTTTGATAATACCAGTGCAATAAACATTTCTAAGAATCTTGTCATGCATGCTAAGACTAAGCATATTACTATCAAGTATCATTAATTAAGAGAACAAGTGCAAGAAAAAGAAGTGATTCTAGAATATGTTCAATCCAAGGAACAATTAGCTGATATATTCACAAAGCCATTACCAAAAGATACATTTGAGTACCTAAGGCAGAGACTAGGGGTCTGACCCTTGTCTAACGGTCTGTAAGCTGACTAGGAAACTGCATCAGCTTATGCACAAATCAGAAGATCATTCATGTTGATGCAAGCACAAAGATGGACTGCAAAGACACATTTGTACACAATAAGGTACATATCTACACCAAACACGAGAGTCATTGTATTGTTGATGGATAGGGAAATTCAAGGAGTATATTATAAAAAGGGGATGGAAGATGATATGGAAGAATTGTTTGGCATTGTTTTCAAAGGGAGAGATTATATCATTATCCACTCACTATTCATGGAGAGAAGTTCCTAAGAATTCAAAGGGAGAGTTAATCATTATCCGAAGGGAGAGATTACATATGAAATATCCATCTAAGGGAGAAAAGTAACATAAGGGAGAGAATACATACTAAGGGAGAGATTGTTGTCAAAGTAAAAAGAGATTATTAATGAGAGGAACATTCAAGGCAGAGCATATATCAAAAACATAATCAAAAGCCGATACATCTATCTAGCAAATGGATTAAAGATTGAAGAAGACACTCTGCAAGAAAAAAATCTAAGCTATATGAGCTTACCGAGAGCCATACATTTGTATTAGTTATAGAACAAAAAGATTTGGGAGAGATGGATGAAATACATGATATATTTCATATTGTATTAGAAATAATATAGTGTGATAATGTAGTGTGTTTCCATCAATGCCAAAGGGAGAGATTGATGAACCATAACTAATTGAATGTTCAAAGATGGTAAGTTGATCACCAAAATGCTAAAAGATAATGCAAGACATTAAATCAGTTAATGAATTGTATTGTCATTGATGTTAACTTGATATAATCTAATCAGTTATATTCATAGAAAATTGAGAGAAATTGAGAGTATATAATAGAAATTTATCATAATGGAGATCAGTTTGAGAGCATTTGAATCCAATATCATAGAAAATTGAGAGAATTGAGAGCTATTTAGGAATTATCTTTATCAATTTCTCATTCTAGGATTGTCACTAGTAGAGATTAAGGCTGGGAGCTCTATTAGAAAAGCTTAGTTAGAGATCCATGAGATGTTAAATGCTTTATTTTTCAATTCTTAGATTAAATTGTATTATTGTTTCTATATAATTGATAGATAGCACCTTTATTTCATGAAGGTATGAATTATACATACACAAATGGTGCCCACTGTGGGGCTTTGAGCCTCTAAATCTGAGTTTTTGTCAATTTTCATGTGTTTTTGGTGCATTTTATACTAACTTTGTAGGTCCAAGTGACACCTATCAGCAGCAAAATAACACCTTCCAGTTAAAAAATGATGCCTACGAAGATCTATCCTTTTTTTTCTTAAATTTATTTCACCGCCTGCAAGACAAAGTGTCACGCCTATTCCCGTAAAGTGATACCTACAAGTTAGGAAATCACGCCTACAAACATTCTTTTTCCACCTACTAACCTTTCTATTTCACAATTTACACACTTTTTACCACCTATGATTTATATTTTAACGCTTGTAATTGTTTAAATCACACCTAGCTCACTGCAAAGTCACATGTAGGACACTGCAAAATAACGCCTATTAGCTGTAAAATGACGCCTATTGTGGTTTATGTGTTATTACTTTTAGTTTGATAAATTTAGATTTCTAACTCTTTGTTACTATATTTTTTGCAGATGAACACACACCTGAAAGTGCAGAAACCAGAGCTAAGGATCACAAGGCAAAGCAAAGAGGTAAGGTTATTAACAAAACACTCTAAACAAGTGCATAATGCTAGCATTTTGGAAAATTTAGAGAAGGAAGAAGCTTTGTATGATCATTATGTTAAAGTTGTGAATGCATACAAGAAAAAATTTCATTCCCTTAATTGATTTCACATTGCAAGTTTATTAGGAACATTTATGCAAAATTTGAAAGAAACTTCATTTTGATTGTCAATTGTTTTGGTTTCCTTCACTTTGTTTGATTGTGTTGACTAAATTGCTGGTGGAGCCAGAGAGGGAACGATTGCCACTAGGTGAGTGAGCAAATAAAAAGCAAAAAAAATATCAAAAAAGTGCCTAGCCTTTGCTATCTTTGAAAGAGGTATTTTTTAAATCAAGCTTGATTTTCTTAGATTGTGGCAAATTTCATTGATATCTAGCTAATTAGGGACACCCTATTATTGTCCATCTCGAATGAAACATTAGGTATATGCTCTCAACTTTTCAAATTTGATCAAAAATCCAAAAATGTTGAGTTTGGGGTGGTAGAAAGAAAGGGAGGATAATTGAACCACACACTTCATTTTTAAGAACCTCTTTGTTACGAGGTTAAAAAATAACGTAAGCATTTGAAGTGTTTGGAACAAAGAATAGCAATAGAGATATGGTCTTCACTCTTTGAGTGAAGCAAACTCCCAAACTTGTTGAACTAAGTTCAATTTCTTGTTTTCTATACATGCTAGATAATTTAGATCCTTAGAGGACCTCCCTCCTGAGTACATCCGTATGAGGACGGTGAGAGGGAATGACCAAAAGTGGGAGACAATCACTTAAGTTGTGATACTATCCAACCCACTATAAACAAATGCACTCTTCCTTAATGGGTTGTAGTGACTAGATTATGCTTAAGTTTCTTCACTTCCTCTAGTAGTCCTTTAAGACTGCGCAAAATCATACTTTTGTGTGTGTGGTAAGCCTGCAAGGGGGTAAAAGAACTTTTCATGATCTAGAACAAAGGTGTTAATTAAATCCTTGATAAGTAGCAAGCTACCTTTTAGAGCCCACAATGTTTAAAATCTAAATCTGACTCTAGGTAGATTGATTGGAATCTATTCTTTTTTAAGACCTATTGAAACGACCGAGAACACACACATTAGTGTGTTTTAGGGTTATGATACAAACTTTATGTGTGTGTTGCATTTTTATTTACATTTTTAAGCAAGAATATCATTAAATAGATCTAATCACAGACTTAAAATTTTTAAACCCAAAAAAACTGTAAAAACAATCATGATCTGCAAAATGCCACGTACGAGAAAAAAAATAATGCCTACAACACTTTATGTGACACCTGCATAGTTAAAATGATGCCTATTACTATTGAAGTGATGCCTAAGTCACTGGAAACTAACGTCTATAAATAGTTAAAAACTACCTGTCAACGTGCAAACAATGCCTGCAACCTACAGAGTGTCGCGTAGACAAATTCTAGTTGACGTCTATACACTGCAAAGTGACACCAAGATGAAAGGAAAGTGACATCCAAAATTAAAGAGGGGCACACATTGGACATTTCTCAAGGGTTTGAAAACAACTTAAGCACATTTTTGGATACCCTTTTGGATTTTCTACTTGTGCATACTTTCAGTCTGATAAGAATCCCTAATTTTTGGATAATTCACAAAATCATTAAGGGATTGATCAATCAAATGATCAAACCCAAGTTTTCTTGATCTATGCTCATGTCAACTTTCACTCAATCACACTAAGTTAAGTCTACCCTGCAATCTGATGGTTCTTACCTAAGGTAGGATTTTCCTTTTCCTAGTGACTAGTTTACTTCTTCACAACAACCAACTCAAGAACCAACGAAGGAAGTAGAACCGAATATGGCTTTCCCATTTGGAAACATGGACATCGACCTAATCAATAACACCAATAGATATAACACTAATAACAATGGACATGGCAAGGTCGATAACAATGGGGGCAATGAAAGAGGAATAGAACCTAACAATCAAGGGGTAGACCCTAATAACAATGGTGGAAATGTGGACCCTTATGATAAAGAAGCAACCAAATAAAAGGTTAATGAGGTAGTCCAAAGCCCATTCTTCATGAAACCCATGGAGAAAGTGTTAGAAAGGGATAGGGAGAAATATTTTCTAGACCTAGCGCAAGCGGGAACTAAACTCCCTCACCATTTTGATGTTGATCAACTCAAGCAAAAAGAAGAAGAAGCAAACTTGGTCGACATAATGAACAAGAAATTTAAATTATTCCAAATGAAATTGGACATGATGAAACAAAGAGGGGATCCTAAACCCTTTTCTATCAAGGCATTGTGTCCTTTTCCATTAGACCAGACACTACTTATGGTCCCATTCCCTAACAACATTGTTTTTCATAAATACGACAAGTATGAAGGAGCATCTGATCCCTAAGATCATTTAATGGAGTTTTGTGCATTGAGCTTGGAGTTCATGCATGAAACAACATATTTAATGATGCTATTCCCAAGAAGTTTGGGAGGCATGGCAATGGAATTGTTTTCTAAGTTACCCTCCGACATCCGCACTTTCAAGGAATCGGCCTCCAAATTCATAACTCATTATTCCTATAATATCAAACATGAGGTTATGATGTTAAATTTATGTAATACCGAGCAATGAGAGGGAGAAGGATTCATACTTTTCCTATAAAGGTGGAGAGCGATATTCACTAGATACCCTCAAAGTGTACCCAAAAAGGAGAAGATGGATATCTTCATTAATAGCTTGAACAGTGAGATGAATTATCGGTTAAGGTTGCAATGTCACAGGTCTTTCCAAGAACTAATTGAGAATGGAATTACCATGGAGGAGGTATTGCTTAAAAGTGGAGAACTTAAACTTTATAAGGATAATAAGAATACCAACAACAATACCTCTAACTCCAAAAACAATCAAAATAGAAATCCTCCTAACAAAAACCAATTTTGGATGAGGAACAACAACAAAGGTGTAGTCAATGATGGAGTTGTGGAAGATAATAATTTTAAGGCTACTCCTTTTACCCTCACAAGAAGACCCACTCAAGTTAAAAATTCAATTAAAGCACCCAAAGTACCTCTCAACAACAACAATAATAATAACTTTGGGAATAATCAAGGGGATAATAAACCTAAACCTTTCTTTGCACCAATGCCTAGAAGGACATTCACACCTTTGGGTGAACCACTTGAGAATGCATTGAGAACCCTAATTGGTAATATTATTATTTACTTACCTAGGGCTCAACCCTATGAACCGCAAATCAACCCTAATTGGTGGAGTGAGTCCAACCATTGTGACTACCATAGGAATCGAGGACATAAAACCAATGATTGCATGCGCCTAAGACATGTGGTGCAAGATATGATTTAAAATAGTGTAATTAAGATAAAAGGGCCTCAAAATAATGAGGATCATATGGCCTTTAAACAACCTTTCTTTAATCATGAGAAAGGTGAGTCTTTAAATTTGAACAACCAAAGAAACAACTCTAAAGGTAACAACAATGTCAATTTTACTCATCATTATTGCAATACTATCAATACCTTATCCGGACATGAGCATGTTGTTAATGTTGTGGTGATTAAGGAACAATCCATAGTGGAAACTTCTAATTCCATCACTAGGGGGAAAGCATCAAGTATTACCCTACAAGTGGTTGCTCCTAAACCTATTGGCCCTACACAATCAAATATTTTGGCTAAACAACTATCTACTACAACCAAGCCCTATAGTTTGGTTGATCAATTGCAAAAGACTCCAGCACAAATCTCTATTTTGGAGTTACTAAAAATTTCTCCCAATCACAAGGAGATCTTGGAAAAATCCCTAGTGGAGACTAATGTTCCTATAACTTTGGAGGAAGATAAGTTTCAAAATATGGTAGGACATCTCACTTCACCACACTGCCTTTCATTTTCTGAACAAAATGATATGTCTATCACACATCCTCAAAATTTTCCCTTTCATATAGAAGTTTTAATCCAAACGCATAGGGTCAAGAGAGTTCTCATTGATGGGGGAGTCGGTCTTAACATTTGCACATTGAACATTATCAAGTCTTTAGGGTTAGCCAAATCATCCATTGACCCTAAAAAGTAGATTACCATTAAGGCTTATGATGAGGAAGAAAGATCTTCAAAAGGCATGATTGTTTTACCTATTCAAGTTGGACCTATCAAAAAAGACATCATATGTCAAGTTCTCTACATGAAGCTAACTTATAATATCTTATTGGGAAGGCCATGGATTCATGAGATGCAAGCGGTGCCTTCCACCTATCATCAATCTATAAAATTTCCACATATGGGTGAAGAAATCACAATTGGAGGAGATTCAAATCCCTTTCAATATTTAAATGCATTGAAACCTATTCATGAATTATTTATTCCCCTTAATAGAGAAGGAGTCATCCCTAATGTTACCAATGAAGATGCTAAAGAGGAAGGTTCAAAGTTAACATCAAATTCTACATCTACCACAAACCCTAATAAAACTAACTCATCTACATCAACTAAGGGAAAGGAGAAAGTGAGTTATGAGGGTCAAAGTTCACATGAAAATTCAGTTAAAGCCTCTACACCAAGGGTAGAAATTTTGAAACCTTCCAAGGAGGAGAGAGAACAAACCAAGAAAGGTAACTACCAAAAGATGTGTGAAATGATGCATAACTTTGAAAAGCAAAGTAGAATCAATTCCAAAGGATTGGGGGAATATTTTGTTTCCCTATTTGATTTACCAACTTCTCCTAAGACACATGGAAAACCATCAAGTTCTCATCCACCTCACAAATATAACTCTCATTTTGTAAGGGAGAGTGACAAATCAGCCCTAGAAAAGGAGGAAAATGAAGTTTTACAATGGCTCTACAAAGAGTAAGACACTTCAAATAATCCCATTGAAAGAGTAAAACACATTAATATCCAAACCAATAAATATGGAAAGGGAGTTAAAATTATGCAAAAAATGGGATACAAGGGAAGAGGACCCTTAGGAGTTAGGAATAGAGGACTGCTAGAACCCATTGAACCTACTTGGAGATCAAAGGGTGAGAAATCTGGAATAGATTATCAAGACAAAGGAGAAATTTCAAGCCTTGTGCATGATTTTCGTGAAGATGTACACATGGTAGGATCCAAGAGTGAGGATAATTCTGGAGATTATGAGTGGGATTCCCTATCCAAAGACTCTTGTCATGAGAAAGATTTTGATGTTATTCATACATATGCTACCATTCCTAATGTCAAAAGTCAAGACAATGAGAATCAAGGTTCGAATTCTACACAAGAATCAAATGAGTCTCAAGAATCCAATGTAGGACAAGCATCTAGGAGTAATCAATGGATAGGTGAACCTTGGGTACCTTCGTGGGGGGGGCGGGGGGGGGGTAATTCAAACATTATATTTAGTCCACATACTTTCTTTCCCATGGAAATCTATGAGGACTCTAGTGAGGAAAATTTTGATCGTACTTCCATGGAACCCCTTGAGCAAGCACATGTTATAGACCTAAGAAATATAATGTATGAACCTTAAAATGAGGTCATGTCCTTGAATCCTTAGAATGAAAATTTCCCTAATGATTCCTTAGGCTTACTTCATCCCAAACTCATTGATTGGGATTTAACCAAACCAAGTGACCTACTATACTTTCCCAATGACAATGCAATGGCCCAATACCTAAATGCGGTTGAGCCATCTTCTTCCACCAATGAATACAATCTGGACATAATGATAGAGGTAGGGGTCCAACCTCTCAATCCACAAAATAAAATAAATAAATTCAAAAAAATGAAAAGGTCTAGTGGTGAAAACCACCATGTGGCAATGCTAGAACCTAAAAAAATAAAAATATCAGATGTTTCCAAAGGTGAAAACCCAACTGTGACACCTAAGGAAGAGAGGTTACATACCTTACAAGAACATGATGATGAGAGATCTCCTATTCTCATAGAGCCAACAAAAAAGGTTAACATCGGAACTGACTTGGAACCAAAGTTTATTCACTTAGCAGCATCCCTAACCCCATCAGAAAGGAAGGAGTTCATCGAATTCTTTCAAGCAAAGAAAAGTAACTTTGTGTGCTCATATTCTAACACACCAGGGTTAGATCCAAGCTTCATAATGCACCATCTTAATTTGAAACCTGACATCAAACTTGTAAAGAAGAAATTGAGAAAGATGCATCCACATGTAGCTCTATTAGTCAAAGCAGAATTGGAAAAGCTACTCAAGGTTGGATTTATAAGAGTAATAGCCTATGCAGAATGGATATCCAACATTGTACCAGTTACCAAACATGATAAATCCATTATAATATGCACAAATTTTTGAGACCTTAACCTTGCTTTTCCTAAGGATGATTTTCCATTAGCTAGGATTGATGCTATACTGGATTTAACAGTGGGACATTCTATTTTCTCATTAATGTATGGACTTAGTGGATACAAACAGATTCGTATTGCACTTGAAGACCAAGAAAAGACTGGTTTTACATGCCCGTGGGGAACCTTTTGTTGGAATGTGATGCCCTTCAGTCTCAAAAATGCCGGAGCAACTTACCAAAGAGAAATGACCACTATCTTCCACGAAATGATGCACACCTTCCTAGAAGACTATGTGGATGATATTTTAGATAAATCACGTCAAAGAAAATATTATCTTCCTATACTAGAAAAGATTTTCACAAGGTTAGAGAAATTCAAAGTAATATTAAACCCAAAGAAATGTGCATTTGGGGTTCAATCTGGCAAGCTCTTAGGCTATATAGTTTCTACAAAAGACGTATAAGTGAATCTAGAAAGAGTACAAGAAATAATGGATATGGAAACTCCTAAAAATATCAGTCAAATGAGGTCACTTCAAGGAAGACTTCAATCCATTAGGAGGTTCATTTCTCAATTGGCGAAAAAGTGCCATTCATTCACAAGATTGCTACACAAAGATACCATTTTTACATGGGATGATGAATGTGAACAAGCCTTCACTTTGTTAAAAAAATACTTGGTCAATACACCTATCTTAATGCCTCTTATCAAAGGAAAACCATTATTACTATATATTTTAGCAACAGAAAGATCTTTAGGGGTCTTATTGGCACAAGAGGATGAGGAAGGAAAGGAAAGAGTTATTTACAATTTGAGTAGAAATTTGATCAAATATGAATTAAACTATAGCATCATTTTACATACACTATCCTAGAAAGAATGTTAAAATGCAATAAATGCTATAAAAATGAAGCAATAAATGTACTAGGAAGGTCAAAACCACTTACCAGAGGTCCATACTCAGGGGGTCTCTGATACTGGCATGCTCGCTCAAATCGATGCTCTCGAATAGGGACCACTATCGCTATCAACCTCAGCAGGATCAGAGCAAATCTCAAGGGTAAAAAGTGAAATGAATAGTAAAAATGGGTTTTTCAACCTATTTAAGCTAATTAACCTAATTTTTGAGGGATTTTGACATAGTTTAACCTCATTTGAACTAATCTACATTTTTTTACACACTGGGGCATGCTTTGTTTCCAGGATCACCATCAATGTTTTTCAGAAATGAAAACATATTGGATCTATTTTCTATCAATTTCATCATCTTTTTCATCTAGAGATCAATCTATTTCATTTTTGAGGGGGCATTATCATAGTATCAAATCAAAATCTGCATCAAACATTATCAAATCTGGGGCATTGGAATTTCAAACTTCATAAGTGGGGCATTTTGCATTTTATCAATTCAGAGTTTCAAATCAGTTTCAAATCAATCAATCAGATCAGGGATTTCAAATCAATCTATCAGATCATGTTATCAAATCAGGGTTTTGTATCAATCAATCATTCAAGTATCAAATTAGTGATCAGGATAGGAAATTTTCTTTGAATCAATGCGCTTTACACATCAATTCAAAGAGGGGTATTTGTAGACACCTAAAACTGGGCAGGTGTTCTATTATCAAGCAAATCTACAAATCTCAGCCAAATGCTCTAAATTTCACCAAAATGGACCAAATCAATTTCAAATGTATATTTATCAATCAAATAGGACAAAATCATTTAAAATAAAAGGATCAAATAAATAATGACATCAAAAGATTAAATATAAGCCTAAAGGGACCAATCAAACTATATAATTGATTTTAATCAATTAATTATATAGTTTTAATCAAAAATAAAATTAACCTATTCCCCTACATGGCTAATTTAATTAATTGATTGAATTTAATAAATCCTAATATCCTTCAACATGAATTTGAGCAACCAATGAGAATTGAGAACACAAAGCACATGGATCATTCCTAATTTGCAATCTCAATCACTCATTTTGAACTTTAAATCTCAATCACTCAAATTTGTCCCTTTGTCCAAACCTTTGAGATAACCATTTAAATTGTCCCCCCATTTGAAACCATCTCAAAGCCTCTCACTCAATTGAGGCTTAATCATGATCAAGTAACTCTACCCCCTACATTTGGGAAAATCCTATAAATAGAAGCTATTTTGAGAGCATAAGGAATCCTAGAAAATTTGAATGCAAAGCATCCTTATTATAGGCATTTCATAGTAAATTGAGAGTAATTGAGAGTATATCATAGCAATTTAGCATAATGGAGATCATTTTGAGAGCATTTGAATCCAATATCATAGAAAATTGAGAGAATTGAGATCTAGTTAGGCATTATCTTTATCAATTTCTCATTCTAGGATTGTCACTAGTAGAGATTAAAGCTGAGAGCTCTATTAGCAAAGCTTAGTTAGAGATCCATGAGATGTTAAATGCTTTATTTGTCAATTCTTAGATTAAATTTTATTATTGTTTCCATAGAATTGATAGATAGCACCTTTATTTCATGAAGGTATGAATTATATAGGTATTGGCTAAATAGCAAACTAAAACGTAAAACATATTAAGGAAGTTGAAAAAAAGTAGAAAAAAAACCAAGTGTCCCCCTTGGTAAGAAATACATTTTAGTTTGCTACATAGATGTTTCCAATTATACATACAAAAATGGTGCCCACCGTGGAGCTTTAAGCCTCTAGATCTCAGTTTTTGTCAATTTTCATGTTTTTTTGGTGCATTTTCTACTAACTTTGTAGGTTACTAGTCCAAATGACGCCTATCAACAGCAAAATAACACCTACCAGTAGAAAAATGATGCCTATGAAGATCTATCCTTTTTTGTCTTAAATTTATTTCACCACCTGCAATACAAAGTGTCATGCATGTTATTGTGAAGCGACACCTGTGAGTCAGGAAATAATGCCTACAAACATTCTTTTGCCGCCTCCTAACCTTTCTATTTCACAATTTACACACTTTGCACCACCTATGATTTATAGTTTAACGTCTGTGATTCTTTAAATCATGCCTAGCTTACTGCAAAGTCACACCTAGCTTACTGCAAAGTCACGCCTAGCTCACTGCAAAGTCACGCGTAGGACGCTACAAAATAATGCCTATTAGCTGTAAAATTATGCCTGTTATAGTTTATGTGTTATTACTTTCAGATTGATAAATTTAGATTTCTAACTCTTTGTTACTGTACTTTTTGCAGATGAACAAACACCTGAAAGTGCATAAACCAGAGCTAAGGGTCACAAGGCAAAGCAAAGAGGTAAGGCTATTAACCAAACACTCTAAACAAGTGCATAATGCTAGCATTTTGGAAAATTTAGAGAAGGAAGAAGCTTTGTATGATCATTATGTTAAAGTTGTGAATGCATACAAGAAAAAATTTCATTCCCTTAATTGATTTCACATTGCAAGCTTCTTAGGAACATTTATGAAAAATTTGAAAGAAACTTCATTTTGATTGTCAATTGTTTTGGTTTCCTTCACTTTGTTTGATTGTGTTGACTAACTTGCTAGTGGAGCCAGAGAGTGAATGATCGCCACTAGGTGAGTGACCAAATAAAAAGGAAAAAAAACCCAAAAAAGCACCTAGCCTTTGCTATCTTCAAAAGAGGTATTTTTCAAATCAAGCTTGCTTTGCTTAGATTGTAGAAAATCTCATTGATATCTAGCTAATTAGGGACACCCTATTATTGTCTATCTCAAATGAAACATTAGGTATATGCTCTCAACTTTTCAAAGTTGATCAAAAATCCAAAAATGTTGAGTTTGGGGTGGTAGAAAGAAAGGGAGGATAATGTAACCACACACTTCATTTTTAAGAACCTCTTTGTTACGATGTTTAAAAATAACGTAAGTGTTTGAAGTGTTTGGAACAAAGAACAACAATAGAGATATGCTCTTCAAACTTTGAGTGAATCAAACTTTCAAACTTGTTGAACTAAGTTCAATTTCTTGTTTTCTATACATGCTAGATAATTTAGATCCTTAGAGGGCCTACCTCCCGAGTACATCCTTACAAGGACGATGAGAGGGAATGACCCAAAGTGGGAGACAATTGCTTAAGTTGTGATACTATCTGACCCACTATAAACAAATGCACTCTTCCTTAATGGGTTGTAGTGACTAGATTATGCTTAAGTTTCTTCACTTCCTCTTTTAGTCCTTTGGGATTGCGCAAAATCATACTTTTGTCTGTGTGGTAAGCCTGCAATGGGGTAAAATAACTTTTCATGATCTAGAACGAAGGTGTTAATTAAATCCTTGATAAGTAGCAAGCTACATTTTAGAGAAAACAATGTTTAAAACCCAAATCTGACTCTAGGTAGATTGATTAGAATCTATTCTTTTTTAAGACCCACTGAAACGACCGAGAACATACACATTAGTGTGTTTTAGGGTTATGATACAAACTTGATGCGTGTGTTGCATTTGTATTTATATTTTCAAGCAAGAATATCGTTAAACAGATCTGATCACAGACTTAACATTTTTAAAACCCTAAAAATTTGTGAAAACAATCATGATCTGCAAAGTGCCACATACAAGTAGAAAAAAAATTCCTACAACACTTTCTGTTACACCTACACAGTTGAAACGACGCCTATTACTATTGAAGTGATGCCTAAGTCACTGGAAACTCACATCTGTAAATAGTTAAAATTGCCTGCCAACATGCAAACAATGCCTACAACCTACAAAGTGTTGCATAGATAAATTCCAGTTGATGCCTATACACTGCGAAGTGATGCCTAGACGAAAGGAAACTGACACCCAAAATTAAAGAGGGGTAGACAGTGGACATTTACTGAGGGTGTGGAAATAACTTAAGCACATTTTTGGATACCCTTTTGGATTTTCTACCTGTGCATACTTTTAGTCTGATCAGAATCCGCCATTTTGGGATAATTCACAAAATCATTAAGGGATTGATCAATCAGGTGATCAAAGACAAGTTTTCTTGATCTATGCTCATGTCAACTTTCACTTGATCACATTATGTTAAGTCTACCCTACAATCTGATGGTTCTTACCTAAGGTAGGAGTTTTCTTTTCCTAGTGACGAGTTTACTTCTTGACAACAACCAACTCAAGAACCAACGAAGGAAGTAGAACCGAATATGGATTTCCCATTTGGAAACATGGACCCTGACCTAATAAATAATGCCAATAGAGATAACACTAATAATAATGGACATTGCGAGGTCAATAACAATGGGACCAATGGAAAAGGAATATACCCTAACAATCAAGGGGTAGACCATATAAACAATGGCAGAAAACTGGACCCTAATGATGAAGAAGAAACCAAAGAAAAGGTTAATGAGGTGGTCCAAAGCCCATTATTCATGAAACTCATGGAGAAAGTGTTAGAAAGGGATAGTGTAATCCCCCTCCAACCCTCACGAAACCTGATTATGCTTGTTGGAAGTTTGAGACTTTTATTCTCTACTAATGATTATGATTGAAGTTAGTAATCCAATCTATCTCATCTCCACATAAGTGATTAATGTATATTTATCTTTGAGTAGTGATGCCAGCTATGTGCTAATGATATTTTAGGAACATCATGTTATGAAACAATCTGGTATGTTTGTTGTGTGAGGAACTTCATTTTTTATGGTTTGAGTACACTGGAATGAATTAAGTTGATTAAGATACTTTTATGATTATGTTCTGGATGGTGTATATATGTTGTTCAAATTTCCATAAATATTACATTCTTTTTATGCTTTACCTAATCATAATTAACATTCTTGTATGATTTAATTAATGATTGTGATGATAACTATTAATTAGGGATTAACCCAAATCACCTGATGGATCATATTATGGATTCAATTTGACCCTTATTTTATAGTTAATTAGTATTACTTTTTATTATGGGTTCTTATACCCTAGTGACATCATACTTGAATGATCTGAATGTCACTTAATGAATTATATTCTTAGAATATTTAATTAAATTTGGTTTATATACATGATGAAATTATCAATGATGATAGTTTATTTTTATTTTGAGATTATGGTGGAGCTAACAATACTATTTCAATTATGATCTAGAATGAGTATTGTATGGTGTGTGTGTGTGTAGGATGAGGGGAGGCAGTCATAGTCACTTCTGTGGGAGATCCACATGATGTCGCACCCCCCCCCCCCCCTCCTTGTTTGTCATTGCTTTTACATATATGTATATATTTGTTTTTCTCAACTTGGTGATGTAGGATGCAGGTACCAGGCATCGACTCCACCTAACCACACAAGTCTGAGCATGCCTTTAAAATCCTCAAATGTTGTTGTCGTAGAGATATTACCAAGGTTTCCCCAAGTAGACCCCTTGTGACTTAAGTTCCTTTTTTAGGAAGTAACCTTATTTTGGTTTGGGTTGTATTATTATTTCTATGGTTTTGAGATTTATATCTTGGTCAGTTGATTATGTTCTTTTATTCTTGAAAGTTATATGTTTGTAATATGATCCTTGGTTAAATTATATTATTATTATTATTATTATATAATAGTTGTATTATGTGCGTAAATAAGTTTATGTTGTGACTTAGCATATGTATATGTTTGTATATATGGGTGCACACATATATGCCTATGTATATATAAATATGATTGTGTGGGTGTGTATAAAGATATGAATATGTGTATTAGTTTTGTGATGTAATATTGTAATTGTGAAATAAAAATTATATATATATATATATATATAAGATAACTAAATATTATTATGCCTAATTGGAAAAACTACCTCTTCTAGGAGATTTGAACCTAAAACCTCCTAGGAGTAAGGCTAGCTAGTTTACCATTGAGCTACGTGAGTTATTTGGTAATCCTTTTGCTTACTACCATATTTAATGACTTGGTAAGTTAATTAATTTAATTTAAAACTAAAACTGTGACCATAAGCTTCCAAGTAAATAAATGATGGTTAACACTAAATTGATTATTTATTGAATAATTCATACCTACCTTATAGTTGAACAGTTGCTTCCCGTAAAGTAACTTCTCCAACCTGATGTCTGTTATTTATATGGAGAAGAAAATATTCCTGAGAGGAGAACGGTATTTGGGATATTCTGAGAATAGAATTTACAATTGGAAGATGAGGTTATTTCATCAAGGGTGAAGGAAGACAATAGTTTATTTTGTTCTGAGAAAATGGAGAAACAATTGTTACAAAAAAATATGTAGTCTTGATGCGGTGGCCATATCTCGCTGACCAATCGTTGGACCGTGCTAATTTTCGGATATGTTGGTAAGAATAAAATTGCATCAATTCTCATCGTAGTGATCGAAAAAATATATTGTGGGTCAAAGTTATAGATCTCTTTGCGTGGGTCTATCCAGGAAGACAACAAGAAGGAAGTTGGAAAACTTGGAGGTTTATGGAATTGCTCAATCACCAATGGAATTTTCTGGAGGACTCCAGGTAGAGTCTGAAACTAGAAATAATTACCCATTTCTATATTATTATTGGAGTAATGTGTTTTTTATTGTGACTATTCTATCATTGATCATACCTATAGATAAGTAATTTAAAAAATTTCGTAATAGAATATAGAAATAAGTATTGATATCTAATGTGTAGACTTGATGAATTTGTCACTATTATATTATTGAGATTTTTTATGTCTTCACATGTGGTTTTAATTCTATGTGATCTCTATGTTTGGATGGTTGTTTTATTCCTATCTAGTTGTTATTGAGTTTTGGAAGGTTTAGGATGTCATTTTATCACCCTTCCTTTTGATAGTTTATTTCATTTGGTAATATTTTGTCTTTTTTCTATCTCTAATTTTGTGTATGGGAAAGTCTCAAATGATTCTCAAGGATTCTTGTGAAGACCATCTTTTGTTCCTATTTGTATTTTGCAAATTTTTAGGGTTGGACTCATCTTGAGGGTTTGATAACATAGAAGAGTTTCCTAAACCTAGGGACTAGATGTTTTGTAGTGATTGTAAGTCCATTGTGATGACATGTTTGAGTAGGGAAACAAGGTACCCTAGGTGGGTGGCTCACCATAGGTGTCGGGACCCAAACTAGTTTATAGGAGATCCTATGGGTTAGTTCGTAATCAAGTGATAATCATTAAAATGAACTTGGGTTAAGGGTGAGTTTGAAACATAATAAAAGATAAGAAGTGTTAAAAGTCCACATAGACCTGTTGGAGTATCGGTACCATGGGTAATGACCAGGGTGGATCCTTAAAATTTGAGAGGGGACTGGTGTTACATGGTTTCCTGGGAGGATCCCAATACACAGGCTATGTGATGACACTCACCTAGTTGGTAATCTAGAGCCCTCACTCATATTTTGTGATATTGAGATACTTGTTTGTATTTTGTGTTTCTATTTTTTTTCTTTCTTTTTGATGGTTCTTTTGGGAAAGGCTTCTTCTTGGCCTTAGATTTCCTTAGAGCTTGTGTGGACCTTGGTTCTATCTCCTAGCATGGGGGAGTGGAACTTCATGGTTTCATGTGGTTAATCTTATCGAGGTACTATTCGTGGTTGCATGGATGTCTTTACCCTTTGATTCATGCTTGGAAGCTATCAAGGATTCTACTTTTGCATCATGTACTTCAATCTATTTTAATTCTGAGGTATTGATTTATTGAAAGCCCTTGATGGGTATCGTAATATAATGTAATGTAGTTGAAAAGAGGAGAAATGTAATGGGAATGAGTATTTATAGGTGAAACGAAGGGAAAAGTTATGCTCTTACTTGTATATGTCACAAATATTAAAATAATATGGAATTTATCATTTGTTTCCCTCTAATGCTATCTTGTAATAAAGTAAGTGATCTCTTGAATGAAAAGTTATTCTTATAGTTCTCTCTTGTTTTGTGAATAAGGACCTAGCTTATATTGATATGATAAGTTCTCTTATATAATTGACTGTAAAGGAATATTACGAAATGATTGGTTTATTAATGAATTTTTGTTTATGTCAAAGAGAAATGTTATTGTTAGATAGGAAGGTCTATAGGAATGATAAATGATAAAGGAATCACAATTGTGGAATAGTTGTATAATTGTGAAAGGAGATGTCAAATATTAAGAGAAGTTTATCTAAATAAGTACAATACATTTTTGGTTCAGTGTAACTTGTGATAGTAACTCAATTAATTGAATTCACATATTGTTAACTTATGATTTATATTAAGAATGAGTTAGGAACATTTTGGTTGGTGTCTTAAAATATATCTAGTACAATGTACATCTAGGTGGTAGAGTATGCGATAATGAATGATAATCTTTACACTAATGTCTATATGAAACTAAATTTATAAGATGCTTTATAGATGTTATGAATTCCATTAGTTAGTTATGAAGAATGTATTTTGTGTGGTAAATTAAATGTTGGTGACTACTCATTGAAATGTGTTCATCAGACAGAAGGCATTTATTCTGAAGTGTTATAAATATGTTAGACTTGTAACTCATTATGAAACTCTTAAATGTAATTAGATTAATTAATATTGTTTGAGTAGTAGTGTTAGGGAACCTGTGAGGACTAGGAAATCGCAGTTATGTTGCATTCATGTTTTGTGAGCATATGTGTATCGATTCTTTTTAAAATGCCCGTTGTAATAGTTCAAAAATAAAATTGACTTCATCTTTAGAGATTAGATGGTGAGTCCTCTTGGGTTCCCTAGCGGGGTGTTACATTTGGTATCAGAGCCTTAGGTGTCCACACTGGGAACTCTGGGACTCATAACTCACCTATGCTTACCCTTTAAGCTCTTGTATTGTATTTCTTATGAATGTTAGCATCATGATTGCAAAATTAAATTGTAGTTATGAAAATGGCATCCTTCAGTGTGTTTGTTATTAATGTTTTGGAAAAATACTAGATGGTACTAATATTGAATTATCTTAGAAATTTACTTATATTTTGAAGATTTTGTTTTTTGGGTTAGTAATGGGTTCAAATAAATGTTCAGATTGGGTAAAAATTACTCACTAGGGAGTCTATACCTTTCACTTATATTGTCTAAAACCTAGATTGTTTTGAAGAAAATGATTATTTTGATCATTCGTATATGTCAATGCATATCTTAAATGTCATGACATGTGTTTTGAGTTGTTGTTAAATTGATTATTTTGAGAAATTTTAAGGACTATACATACTTCTTTCCTTGGATGATTCCCCATTATGTTATTTCCTATATAAATTATAGTAATTAAATTTCATAGACGTGATATTTTAAGTAACTATCAACAATATGCTTAGTGATTGTGAAAGAGACAAGAGTTCATTTGGATTGAAGAATTGAATTATTTACATGAATTAAGAAGTGATTAAGGTAGCACTCAAATAGTAACACTTTGTTTCCAGATTAAAAGTATATTGTGTTGGTTTGTATGTATGTAAACATTGAAATTTTGGTGTCATGTTGAGGTTAGAGTTTTAATGTTTGTTGTCTCTTCCTTATACTTTAACGACTAGTAGAAAGAGAAACTTATAATGTACACATCAAAAAATATATTTTCAGTGTTGTGATGAGCTTAGAAAAAATCAAGTAATCAAAAAAAATAAAAAATTACATATCTAGAATACCTCTCTCTTCTCTACCTTTCTTGAAGGAATTGAAAGGAAAGAACAAATATATTTCTCTCTATTTCCCTTTTTCAGAATAAGTTTTGAAGGACTACAATTTTTCTTAGGAAAAACAATATGACAATTATACCTTCAGTAAGATTCATATGTGCCTAATTAGAAAACATTTGGGTAAAGGACCTATGTCCCCAAGGGTTTACCATTTATGTTTGGGTTAAAAGAAGAAGTATTTTATTCCTGTTTTGAAAAGTTATATCATTTATGCATTCCATGTTAATAGGTGCAAAATTAATCAAGAAAGACTAAGGTAAGAATATACTAACATCCAAGTATTTTCTCTTGGTGTTGGTATTTGATTCTCTATCTTAAAGTTTGAAGTAAAAATTTGCACTTTAAATGTGTATTTTCTAGATGCCTCGCGAATAGACAAAACCATCAATATTAATTATGAAAATGAATTTGGTTTAGGTGTGCATGATAATCATCATTTCTATGGTAATATTTTTGGTTGGTTGTCTATAGTATAGGAATTTTGATTTGTATAATGCTAGTGGAATAGGATTGAATAGTTATTAATATAGAGATGAACCTTTATGTTGTTAAATGAAATCAATTATGTAGGTAATCATGGTAGTGGAATATGTTGTTATCTTTACTAGGAAAAAAAATGAATCATGCATATTAGGTTAAGGGTATGATTGGGTACTCCTGAATTATCTTAAGGAAAGAAAAGGCAAAGATGATTAATATGTTGGTAACATAATTAGTGGAAATCGGGTAGTAGCAATGTGTTTCTCCTCCTCTTAATGGTTCTATGAGTATTTCTAAAGTAACAAGTTTATATGAACTCATCATATTACTATTTAAATTTTATTGGAAGTAGGTGTGTTTGTACAAGTGCCTGACATACAGTCTGCAGGGAATGGTATTCTATATTAACGGTGCAATAATTGGCTAAACTATCAGAATTTATCTAGGAGTAAGGTTAGGGTAATCTAATGATAATATAGGTTATATTAGGTTTTTCTGATTTCATTCTTGTAAAAATAAATGTATTTATGTGTGTGTTCTATATTATATTCAAGACACTTGATGATAGGAAATAAATAGCTGCTACATAATAAGGAACTATTTTGTGTTTGCTAAGAGTTGCCTATAGAACTAGAGGTGTTAAGGTAAATTATAAGCTGAATAATACTTGGTTGAATGTGATAAGTTAATTTCTCGTATAAATGTTTTATGTCATCGTGTATTGGTTTTCTATTTAAGGGTCCCTATTTGAAATTTGCATAGGAACTTTTAAGATGCTTTACAATTATAATTACTCCTAAGGTTTAAAGTGATATTATATCATACTAACAAATGTAATACTTTTGTGACTCATATTTTCTATCTTGTTAGGTTTTGAGATTTTATCAAGAATTCTTACCCCTTATCTTAGTTACAATAAATAAGAACTTTGATTTTGGAAAAAAAAAGTAAATATATCAATATATAAACCATTTTTTTTTTAATACCTAATATTAGTCTTAGTAGGAATGTATAGAAGGAACTATCAGGGGTTACGAATTGGTGTAAAATAGAAAATGCATTTTAATTCTACGTGTCTTGTCTGTATAAAGTTCTTGCATTATAATAGTCTATTTCATAAATTTTCCATGAGTGATCTATGTTAATCTGAAATAAGTTAAAACAATGTAAGAACCACAAAATTGTGATAACCTGATTACTTGCAAAGGTTATATTATTTTGTTAGGTATTTGTTTGTTATGTATTATGAATGTTTTATTACTTACCGACTTCCAAGAGTAAGTCAAATCTAAGGAGGGGAGGATGTAATGCCCCTCCAACCCTCACAAAACCTTATTATGCTTGTTGGAAGTTTGAGACTTTTATTCTCTACTAATGATTATGATTGAAGTTAGTAATCCAATCTATCTCATCTCCACATAAGTGATTAATGTATATTTATCTTTGAGTAGTGATGCCAGCTATGTGCTAATGATATTTTAGGAACATCATGTTATGAAACAATCTGGTATGTTTGTTGTGTGAGGAACTTCATTTTTTATGGTTTGAGTACACTGGAATGAATTAAGTTGATTAAGATACTTTTATGATTATGTTCTGGATGGTGTATATATGTTGTTCAAATTTCCATAAATATTACATTCTTTTTATGCTTTACCTAATCATAATTAACATTCTTGTATGATTTAATTAATGATTGTGATGATAACTATTAATTAGGAATTAACCCAAATCACCTGATCGATCATATTATGGATTCAATTTGTCCTTTATTTTATTATTAATTAGTATTACTTTGTATTACGGGTTCTTATACCCTAGTGACATCATACTTGAACTATATGCTTTCTCTTATTTGATTAGACGATGAGATGCTTTCAAAATATGTAGGATAATATGTTCATCCTAATGATAATTTGTAAATGATTTGAATGTCACTTAATGAATTATATTCTTAGAATATTTAATTAAATTTGGTTTATATACATCATGACATTATCAATGATGATAGTTCATTTTTATTTTGAGATTATGGTGGAGCTAACAATACTAACTCAATCATGATTTAGAATGAGTATTGTATGGTGTGTGTGTGTGTGTGTAGGATGAGGGGAGGCAGTCATAGTCACTTCCACGGGAGATCCACACGATGTCACACTCCCCTCCTTGTTTGTCATTTCTTGCACATATATGTATATATTTGTGTTTCTCAACTTGGTGATGCAGGATGCAGGTACCAGGCATTGACTCCACCTAGCCACACAGGTCTGAGCATGCCTTTAAAATCCTCAAATGTTGTTATCGTAGAGATTTTACCAAGCTTTCCCCAAGTAGACCCCTTGTGACTTAGGTTCCTTTTTTAGTAAGTAGCCCTATTTGGGTTTGGGTTGTATTATTATTTCTATGGTTTTGATATTTATATCTTGGTCAATTGACTATGTTCTTTTATTCTTGAAAGTTATATGTTTGTAATATGATCCTTGGTTAAATTATATTATTATTATTATTATTATTATTATATATGATAGTTATATTATGTGCGTAAATAAGTTTATGTTGTGACTTAGCATATGTATATGTTTGTATATATGGGTGCACACATATATGCCTACGTATATATAAATATGATTGTGTGGGTGTGTATAAAGATATGAATATGTGTATTAGTTTTGTGATGTAATATTATAATTGTGAAATAAAAACAAAGATAAATTTATATATATATATATATATATATATATATATATATATATATATATATATATAAGATAACTAAATATTATTATGCTTAATTGGAAAAACTACCTCTTCTAAGAGATTTGAACCTAAAACCTCCTAGGAGTAAGGCTAGCTAGTTTACCATTGAGCTATGTGAGTTATTTGGTAATCCTTTTTCTTACTACCATATTTAATGACTTGGTAAGTTAATTAATTTAATTTAAAACTAAAACTGTAACCATAAGCTTCCAAGTAAATAAATGATTGTTAATACTAAATTAAGTATTTATTAAATAATTCATACCTACCTTATAGTTGAACAATTGCTTCCCGTAAAGCAACTTCTCCAACCAGGTGTATGTTATTTAAATGGAGAATAAAATATTCCTGAGAGGAGAACGGTATTTGGGAGATTTTGAGAATAGACTTTACAATTGGAAGATGAGGTTATTTCATCAAGGGTGAAGGAAGACAACATTTTATTCTGTTCTGAGAAAATGGAGAAATAATTGTTGGAAAAAAATATGTAGTCTTGATGCGGAGGTCATATCTCGCTAACCAACCATTGGATCGTGCTAATTTTTGGATATGTTGGTAAGAAGAAAATTTCGTCAATTCACAGTGGAGCGATCAAAAAATATGTTGTGGGTCAAAAGTTATAGATCTTTGTGTGTGGGTCTATCCAGGAAGACAACAAGAAGGAAGTTGGAAAACCTGGAGGTTTATGGAATTGCTCAATCACCAATGGAATTTTCTGGAGGACTCTAGGTAGAGTCTGAAACTAGAAATAATTTCCCATTTCTAGATTATTATTGGAGTAATGTGTTTGTTATTGTGAGTATTCTATTAGTGATCATACCTATAGATAAGTAATTTAAAAATGTTTGTAATAGAATATAGAAATAAGTATCAGTATCTAATGTGTAGACTTGATGAATTTTTCACTATATATTATTGAGATTGTTTATGTATTCACATGTGGTTTTAATTATATGTGATATCTATTTTTGGATGGTTTTTTAATTCCTATCTAGTTGTTATTGAGTTTTGGAAGGTTTAGGATGTCATTTTATCACCCTTCCTTTTGATAGTTAATTTCATTTGGTAATATTTTTGTCTTTGTTCTATCTCTGATTTTGTGTATGAGAAATTCTCAAATGATTCTCAAGGTGTCTTGTGAAGACCATATTTTGTTCCTATTTGTATTTTGCAGATTTTTAGGATTGGACTCGTCTTGAGGGTTTGATAACACAAGAGAGTTTCCTAAACCTAGGGACTAGATGTTTTGTAGTGTTTGCAAGTCCCTTTTGATGACATATTTGAGTAGGGAAACAAGGTACCCTAGGTGGGTGGCTCACCATAGGTACTAGGACCCAAAGTGGTTTCTAGGAGATCCTATGGGTGAGTTCTTAATCAAGTGATATTCATTAAAATGAACTTGGGTTAAGTGTGAGTTTAAAACATAATAAAAGGTAAGAAGTGTTTAAGTCCACATAGACCGGTTGGAGTACCGATACCATGGGTAACGGCCAGGGTGGATCCTTAAAATTTGAGAGGGGACCAGTGTTACATGGTTTCTAGGGAGGATCTGATTACATAGGCTATGTGATGACACTCACCTAGTTGGTAATCTGGAGCCCTCACTCATATTTTGTGATGTTTGGATACTTGTTTGTATTTTGTGTTTCTTATTTTTTCTTTTGGATGGTTATTTTGGGAAAGGCTTCTTCTTGACCTTAGATTGCCTTAGAGCTTGTGTGGACCTTGGTTCTATCTCCTAGCACGGGGGAGTGGAACTTCATGGTTCCACGTGGTTAATCTTATAGAGGTACTATTTGTGGTTGCATGGATGTCTTTACCCTTTGATTCATGCTTGGAAGCTATCAAGGATTCTACTTTTGCATCATGTACTTCAATCTATTTTAATTCTGAGGTATTGATTTATTGAAAGCCCTTGATGGGTATCGTAATATAATCTAATATAGTTGAAAAGATGAGAAATGCAACGGGAATGAGTATTTCTAGGTGAAACGAAGGGAAAAGTTATGATCTTACTTGTATATGTCACAAATATTAAAATAATATGGAATTTATCATTTGTTTCCCTCTAATGCTATCTTGTAATAAATTAAGTGATCTCTTGAATGAAAATTTATTCTTATAGTTCTCTCTTGTTTTGTGAATAAGGACCTAGCTTATATTGATATGATAAGTTCTCTTATATAATTGACTATAAAGGAGCATTATGAAATGATTGGTTTATGAATGAACTTTTGTTTATATCAAAGAGAAATGTTATTGTTAGATAAGAAGGTCTATAGGAATTATAAATGATAATGGAATCACAATTGTGGAATAGTTGTATAATTGTGAAAGGAGATGTCAAATATTAAGAGAAGTTTATATAAAATAAGTACAATACATTTTTAGTTCAGTGTAACCTGTGATAGTAACTCAATCAATTGAATTCACATATTGTTAACTTATGATTGATATTAAGAAAGAGTTAGGAACATTTTGGTTGGTGTCTTAAAATATATCTAGTACAATGTACATCTAGGTGGTACAATATGCGATAATGAATTATAATCTTTACCCTTATGTCTATATGAAACTAAATTTATAAGATGCTTTATAGATGTTATGAATTCCATTAGTTAGTTATGAAGAATGTATTGTATTTGGTATATTAAATGTTGGTGACTACTCAATAAAACATGTTCATCAGATAGTAGTCATTTATTCTAAAGTGTTATAAATATGTTAGAGTTCTAACTCATTATGAAACTCTTAAATGTAATTAGATTAATTAATATTGTTTGAGTAGTAGTGTTATGGAACCTGTGAGGACTATGAAACCTTAGTTATGTTGAATTCATGTTTTGTGATCATATGTGTATCGATTCTTTTTAAAATGTGCATTGTAATAGCTCAAAAAAAAATTGACTTCATCTTTAGAGATTAGATGGTCAGTCCTCCTGGGTTCCCTGGCAAGGCTATACAAATAGGGAGAAATATTTTTTAGACCTAGCGCAAGCGGTAACTAAACCCCCTCACCATTTTGATGTTGATCAACTCAAGCAAAAGAAGAAGAAGAAAACCCGATTGACATAATGAACAAGAAATTTAAATTATTCCAAATGAAAATAGACACGATGAAACCAAGCGAGGATCCTAAACCCTTTTCTATCGAGGCATTGTATCATTTTTCATTTGACAAGACACTAATTACGGTCCCATTCCCTAGAAACTATATTTTTCATAAATACGACAAGTATGAAGGAGCATCTGATCCCTAAGATCATTTAAGGGAGTTATGTGCATTGATCTTGGAGTTCATGCATGACACAACATATTTAATAGGCTATTCCCAAGAAGTTTGGGAGGCATGGCAATGGAGTGGTTTTCTAAGTTACCCTCTGAAACCCACACTTTCGAGGAATTGGCCTCCAAATTTGTAACTTGTTATTCCTATAATATCAAAAATGAGGTTACGATGATAAATTTATGTAATACCAAGCAATAAGAGGGAGAAGGATTCCTACTTTTTGTAAAAAGGAGGAGAGCGGTATTCGCTAGATACCCTCAAAGTGTATCAAAAAAGGAGAAGATGGATATCTTCATTAATAGCTTGAACAATGATATGAATTATCGGTTAAGGTTGCAATGTCCTAGGTCCTTCCAAGACCTAATTGAGAATGTAATTACAAAGGAGGAGGTATTGGTTAAATGTGGAGAACTTAAACTTTATAAGGATAATAAGAATACCAACAACAATACCTCTAACTCCAACAACAATCAAAATAGAAATCCTCCTAACAATAGCCAATTTTGGATGAGGAACAACAAAAAAGGTGTAGTCAATGATGGAGTTGTGGAAGCTATTAATTTGAAGGCTACTCCTTTTACCCTGACAAGAAGGCCCACTCAAGTTAACAATGAAAGTAAAGCACCCAAAGTGCCTCTCAACAACAACAATAATAATAACAACTCTGGGAATAATCAAGGGGCTAACAAGCCTAAATCTTTCTTTGCACCAACACCTAGAAGGACATTCACACCTTTGGGTGAACCACTTGAGAATGCATCGAGAACCCTAATTGCTAATAAAATTATTTACTTACCTAGGGCTCAACCCTATGAACCACAAATCAAGCATAATTGGTGGAATGAGTCCAATCATTGTGAATACCATAGGAATTGAGGACACAAAACCAATGATTGCATGTGCCTAAGACATGTGGTGCCATGGATTCATGAGATGCAAGCGGTGCCTTCCACCTATCATCAATGTATAAAATTCCCACATATGGGTGAAGAAATCACAATTGGAGGATATTCAAATCCCTTTCAATATTCCAATGCATTGAAACCAAGTCATGGATTATTTATTCCCCATAATAGAGAAGGAGTCATCCCTAATTTTACCAATGAAGAAGCTAAAGAGGAAGGTTCAAAGTTAACATCAAATGCTACATCTACCTCAAAAACTAATAAAACTAACTCATCTACATCAACCAAGGGAAAGGAGAAAGTGGGTTATGAACATACCAAGAAAGATAACTACCAAAAGATGTGCGAAATGATGCATAACTTTGAAAAGCAATGTAGAATCAATTCCAAAGGAGTGGGGGAATATTTTGTTTCCCAATTTGATTTACCAACATCTCCTAAGACACATGGAAAACCATCAAGTGCTCATCCAACTCACAAATATAACTCTCATTTTGTAAGGGAGAGTGACAAATTAGCCCTAGAAAAGGAGGACAATGAAGTTTTTCAATGTCTCTACAAAGAGGAAGACACTTCAAATAATCCCATTGAAATAGCAAAACACATCAATACGGAAAGGGATTTAAAATTATGCAAAAAATGGGATACAAGGGAAGAGTACCCTTAGGAGTCAGGAATAGAGGATTGCTAGAACCCATTTAACCTGCTTGGAGATCAAAGGATGAGAAATCCAAAATAGGTTATCAAGACAAAGGAGAGAGCTCAATCCTTGTGCATTATTTTCATGAACATGTACACATGGTAGGATCTAAGAGTGAGGATGATTCCAAAGATTATGAGTGGGATTCCCTATCTGAAGACTCTTGTCATCATAAAGAGGTTGATGTTATTCATACATATGCTACCATTCCTAATGTTAAAAGTCAAGAAAATGAAAATCAAGGTTCAAATTCTACACAAGCATCAAACGAGTCTCAAGAATCCAATGTAGAACAAGCATTTAGGAGTAATCAATGGATAGGTGAACCTTGGGTACCTTTGTGGGGGAGTGACTCAAACATTATATTTAATCCACATGCTTTATTTTCCATGGAAATCAATGAGGACTCTAGTGAGGAAAATTTTGATCCTACTTCCACGGAACACCTTGAGAAAGCACATGTTATAGACCTAAGAGATACAATGTATGAACCTTCAAATGAGGTCATGTCCTTGAATCCTTCAAATGAAAATTTTCCTAATGATTCCTTATCCTTACTTCATCCCAAACTCATTGATTTGGATTTAACCGAACCAAGTGACCTACTATACTTTCCCAATGACAATGCAATGGCCCAATACCTAAACGCGGTTAAGCCATCTTCTTCCACCAATGAATACAATCTGAACATAATGATAGAGGCAGGGATCTAACCTCTCAATCAACAAAATAAAAGAAAGAAATTCAAAAAAATGAAAAGTTCTAGTGGTGAAAACCACCATGTGGCAGTGCTAGAACCTAAAAAAGTAAAACTATCAGATGTTTCCAAAGGTGAAAACCCAACTGTGGCACCTAAGGAAGAGAGGTTAGATACCTTACAAGAACATGATGATGAGAGATCTCCTATTCTCATAGATTCAATAGAAAAGGTTAACAATGGAACCAACTTGGAACCAAATTTTATTCACTTAGCAGCATCACTAACCCCATCAGAAAGGAAGGAGTTTGTCAAATTCTTTCAAGAAAAGCAAAGTAACTTTGCATTCTCATATGCTGACATGCCAGGGTTAGATCCAAGATTCATAATTCACCATCTTAATTTGAAACCTGAGATCAAACTTGTAAAGCAGAAATTGAGAAAGATGCATCCACATGTAGCTCTATTAGTCAAAGCAAAATTGGAAAAGCTACTCAAGGTTGGATTTATAAGAGTAATAGCCTATGCAGAATGGATATCCAACATTGTACCAGTTACCAAACATGATAAATCCATTAGAATATACACAAATTTTTTAGAACTTAACCTTGCTTGTCCTAAGGATGATTTTCCATCACCTGGCATTGATGCTATAGTGGATTTAACGGTGGGACATTCTATGTTCTCATTAATGGATGGACTTAGTGGATACAATCAGATTCATATTGCACTTGAAGACCAAGAAATGAATGCTTTTACATGCCCATGGGGAACCTTTTGTTAGAATGTGATGCCCTTCAGTCTCAAAAATGTCGAAGCAACTTACAAAAGAGCAATGATAACTATCTTCCACGACATGATGCACACCTTCCTAGAAGACTATGTGGATGATATTTTAGCTATATCACGTCAAAGAAAAGATCATCTTCCTATACTAGAAAATATTTTCACAAGGTTAGAGAAATTCAAAGTAAGATTCAACCCAAAGAAATATGCATTTGGGGTTCAATCCGACAAGCTCTTAGGCTATATAGTTTCTGCAAAAGGCATATAAGTGAATCCAGAAAAAGTACAAGAAATAATGGACATGGAAACTCCTAAAAATATTAGTCAAATAAGGTCACTTCAAGGAAGTCTTCAATCCATTAGGAGGTTCATTTCTCAATTGGCGGAAAAGTGCCATTCACTCACAAGATTGCTACACAAAGATACCATTTTTACATGGGATGATGAATGTGAACAAGCCTTCACTTTTTTGAAAACATACTTGGTCAATCCACCTAACTTAATGCCTCCTATCAAAGGAAAACCATTATTACTATATATTTTAGCAACATAAAGATCTTTAGGGGTCTTATTGGCACAAGAGGATGAGGAAGGAAAGGAAAGATTTATTTACTATTTGAGTAGAAATTTGATCAAATATGAATTAAACTATAGCGTCATTTTACATACACTATCCTAGAAAGCATGTTAAAATGTAATAAATGCTATAAAAATGAAGCAATAAATGTACTAGGAAGGTCAAAACCACTTACCAGAGGTCCATACTTAGGGGGTCTCTAATACTGGCATGCTCGCTCGAACCGATGCTCTCAAATAGGGACCACCATCGCTATCAACCTCAGCAGGATCAGAGCAAAATCTCAAGGGTAAAAAGTGAAATGAATAGTAAAAATGGGGTTTTCAACCTATTTAAGCTAATTAACCTAATTTTGGAGGGATTTTGACACAGTTTAACCTCATTTGACCTAATCTACATTTTTTTCACACTGGGGCATGCTTTGTTTCCAAGATCATCATCAATATTTTTCAAAAATGAAAACATATTGGATCTATTTTCTATCAATTTCATCATCTTTTTCATCTGGAGATCTATCTATTTCATTTCTAAGGGGGCATTATCATAGTATCAAATCAAAATCTGCATCAAACATTATCAAATCTGGGGCTTTGGAATTTCAAACTTCATTAGTGGGGCATTTTGCATTTGATCAAATCAGAGTTTCAAATCAATCAATCAGATCAGGGATTTCAAATCAATCTATCAGATCAGGTTATCAAATTAGGTTTTTGCATCAATCAATCAATCATATATTGAATTAGTGATTAGGACAAGAAATTTTCTTTGAATCAATGCGCTTTGCACATGAATTCAAAGAGGGGAATTTGTAGACACCTAAAACTGGGCAGGTGTTCTATTATCAAGCAAATCTACAAATCTCAGCCAAATGCTCTAAATTTCACCAAAATGGACCAAATCAATTTCAAATGGATATTTATCAATCAAATTAGACAAAATCTTTTAAAATCAAAGGATCAAATAAATAATGACATCAAAAGATTAAATATAATCCTAAAGGGACCAATCAAACTATATAATTGATTTTAATCAATTAATTGTATAGTTTTAATCAAAAATCAAATTGAACCTATTCCCCTACATGGATAATTTAATTAATTGATTGAATTTAATAAATCCTAATATCCTTCAACATGAATTTGAGCAACCAATGAGAATTGAGAACACAAAGCACATGGAT
>MU228058.1:288788-301093 GCA_018584345.1 Thuja plicata | reverse complement strand
ACCTACCTCTGGAGCCTCGCCTCTTGATTCCACATCAGCACCACAAACAATACCCCCCATCACTATGCAAGCACCTCCGCAAGTCACAGTCGCTCCTCTTTCGCAAGCAATCCCAACATTCATTGCAACTTTCCACCACCACCACCAGTTAGCACACAGCAAACCACCATTCCACCCATTCCTACTCAACCTGTTCAAAGTGCTACAACTAGTCCACAACATCAAAGCACCCAAGTCTCCATGCCTATTACGTCTTTCTTCACCACAGTCATGCCACCCACCAACACCTACAACCAACCCTTATTTTTGCAAGGGTCCATTTTTCCCGCTCCACCAGCAACACAATCGTAACAGATGCTCGCAGTTCCACCTCAAACATTGTTCAACCCAAATCCCCCCACATTGCAACCATCCATGAATCCCTTCGTCATACCCCAAATTCCCATCCAACAGCAACAGCAACCTATCCAACAGCAACAACAACCTACCCAATAGTAGAAAATCACCAACCCATTCACATCCCAAGCACAACAACACCCAATCAACCCCTTCATAGCTGCACAACCCACTTTCCAAACTACACAACAACCACAACCACAAACGCAGGGGGAAATCCTTTCATGGCACAACCACTGCAACAGTTTGCTAATCCTTTTACACAACCCGTGCAACATCAACAAACTCATTCCACCAATTATATAGCCATACTATCTTTCACTGCATCACAAACAATTCCCCCTCCACAACAAGTTCTCACTGGGGGCATCTTGCCACAAAACACTTATGCAGGGGCGCAACAAGCTCATCCCACCTATCCAATGCCGCAACAAATACAAGCATATTTCCAATAGTTGCAGCAATCTTATCAAGCACCGACACCTCCTCCATTGCAGTATTCCACTCAACCCTAGCTTCCACCACAGCAACCCGTATACGTTGACCATTATCCACCCTACCAAACACCACAATATCCCCCATAGAATCCTCCATACTCGCCATTCGATCCATATCAGGCACAAGGAAACCATGCAATCACGATCACCAATCCTCCCCCACTAATCAATCCTAAATGGGAGGAAATGAAGAATGCTCTCAAGGAGCTAAAAGCTAGGATAGAGGCTAAAACATTTAAGTTTGAAGAGGTATGTCCTTATCCATTTGATCGATCTATCACTGCTATACCCCTCCCCAAACACTTTGAGACCCCAAAATTTGATAAATATCAGGGGAAGGGTGATCCTGTGAGTCATGTGAAAGAATTCTATATGGCCTGTCAAGAAGTGGCCTATAGTGATAACTTCCTCATGAGACTATTACCCAAAAGCTTGGGAGGCACTGCACTCGAATGGTTCTATAGAATCCCTTACAATACAGTGTCTACTTTCAGGGAATTATCTAAAAATTGTGTGGCCCAATATGCACATAATGTCAAAAATGAATTCTCACTCCTTGACTTATGCAATTCCAAAAAAAAGGGAGGAGAAATCCTGGTCGATTATCTTCAGCGCTAGCAAGGGCTTACCACAAGGTTGTCTTATCAACCCCCAGAGCAACATCTTATCAAAATCTTCATTAAAAAACTTCATCCTAAGCTTGCCTATCACATGCGCATGAACTATATACAAACTTATCACAACATCAGAATCAAGGGTATGGACCTTGAACGAGACCTCATAGAAGAAGGTACCATTAAGCACTACAAAGAATCCTAGCCTTACAAACATAACAATGATCGATCATGATACTAGAACAAGAATAAAAATGTAGTAACAGATGGAGCCACTGACACCAAACACGTTCAAGTTGTGGTAGCTATTCCTAATCCACCTACCCAAACTTATCAGCAAGCACCACCAATGTATCCACAACCTCCTCCCATGTATCAGTAGCCCAATCCCACGTATCCTCAACCAACATATCAACAAAGCATGCACCCTCAAGGTGTGCCTATCTATCCTCCTCCAGGGACATCATATCAATACAACTACCAAGGTCCTATGAATCAGGCAAACGCTATCTCAGTCCCGCATGGACAACAAAGACCTCGCACTTCAAATACACCACAACGAATGTTTACCCCTTTGGGTGAACCTATAGACATCATCTTCTATAAGCTGGTCCAAGCTAACCAAGTCATTTATCCTAAAACACAACCATTTGGTGACTCAACTCCTAAGCCATCTTGGTATAAAGATAACAAGTACTGTGAGTACCATCATGTTAAGGGACACACCACTCTCAAATGCATGAAGCTGAAACACTATATTCAGGATCTCATTGACTGCAAGGAAATCAAAGTGGATTCTCCTACCCAATCATCGCCAAACACAGGCCTAAAGATTTATCAAAATGCATTCCCTAAACACACTTCTGGTACAGGCCCGGGCAATCCTACTCAATCTTCTGATCAAGGAAAAGGTAAACAAGTGGAAAATGCCAATAGAAAAGATTATACCAATGCATATATCAACTACGATAATCTCATCGACTGCATATCCCAAGTCCAATCCTCCGTCAATGACATCCATGTCAAGGGTGTCGATAACCAATGCGCAATCACCACTCATAGAGGTAGGATAACAGTCGTAGGTGCTGGTCCCACCCCATCTACAGGGACGCAATACAACATTTTGAAACACCTAGGGAATACTACAGCCCAAATTTCCATCTTGGATCTTCTCCGCACATCACCCACTTATCAAGAGATCCTTAATAAAGCCTTGCAAGAATCCCATGTTCCCAGTGACATCAACCTCATTGAATTCCAAAACCTTGTCGAACACTTGTCTGCCTCTTGTGGGGTCTCCTTTATACCAACAGATGTACCCTTAGAAGAAACCTATCATAATCTCCCACTCTGTATCGCTGTCATGGTTAAAGATTTTTCCATCAAATGGGTCATGATAGATAATGGATTGGCCCTAAATCTGTGTACTCTAAAATCCATAAAATAGTTGGGTTGCACTGAGGATGATATAAAAATGATGTCATTAGAATAAAATCATACGACAATCTGGAGTGTACTTTCGAAGGCACCATATCATTGCCCATTCAAGTGGGGCTAGTTATCCAGGAGACATTATGTCATGTTGTTGATCTTGACCTCCCCTACAACATTCTCCTTGGGTGCCCATGGATTCATTCTATGCAAGCCATCCCATCCACCTACCATCAGTGCATCAAACTCCCATACAAAGGCACTAAGATCACCATTCGCGCAGATCCCAAGTCCTTCGCATACTGCAATGCGTTGGAGACATCCTTTCCACATTCCAATCACTATCCTGGGATTGATATTGGCACCTCTGTCACCAGCTCATCTCAAACCCATTTAGACCCAAAAATAATCCTCTCCTCCACCTTGTCCATGGTCAAGATCAACAAAAAAGGTTGTGCTGAGTACACTTTATCTAATGCCTTCGCAGTTGGAGCACTGCCAATTGATCCTCACACTCAAGGTTGCTAGCCTAATCTAAGAAAAGCAGAATTAGAGACAACCAAGGCACTAAAATTTGGTCCTACCACTTTTATATCAAAAGGTACTTTGACTGGCCAGGAAATGGCACCAAACATCAACCAATGGCTATACAAAGATCCACCACCCAAGGACACAAATCACCTCAATTACTTCAAAGATAAGTACCCCACAATGCATAAATTGGTGACAGAAAAATGGAATTACCAAGGAGGTGGCCTTGGTTATGAAGAGCAAGGAATGAAATATCCTATTGTACCCACCCGACTAGAAAAGCACCTGGGCCTTGGTATGGGCTCTGACATGAATGGGGGCACCAACGATTTCATCAACTATTCCGCTTGTCGATCTCTAGGCAAAATCGCTGACATTGAAGATATCCTAGAAGAGAAAGTTGTGAGAGCTTATGATGATGTTTTCGATGATGAAACCTTCCTGGGAAATGTTTTCCTACAACAACTTTTCATCCTCTTCATTGACCTCCCCCTCTGCTATCCCAAACTCATTGACTGGGACCAACCAAGTGTCATACACGTTGACGATTTCCAAAGTGAGGATGCACTCCTAAGCTTTATGGGAGAAATTGAGCAAAGTAATGTCTGGGGGAAAGACTTAGCATATGTCTACAAATTGGACCCAAAAGCATATTTTGGGGAAGAGGAGAACTTTAGCAGCAAAAATGACACAGAAAATAAAGATAAAAAGGAGAAAAATTGATCTTCTAGTGAAAACCCCTCTGGGGCGCTATTTGATCATAAAAAACTAAAAACAAAGGGCGTATCCCCTGGTGAAAACCTGTCTAAGGCACCAGAGGATGAAGATTCTCCTCTTCCTCTTATCTGAGATTACAGGCCTGAACAGTCATCAATTCTCATTGAAGAAGCAAAACCTATCAATCTGTGTACCAAAGAAAATCCTGCAATCACATACATAGCAACGTCTCTATCTGAAGCAGAAGAAAGTGATCTTATCACTTTATTAAATGAATCCATCAACAATTTTGCATGGTCTTACTCCCACATTCTAGGGTTAGATCCCAACTTTGTGGTTCACCATCTAGCAGTGGACCCAAACGTCAAACCTGTCAAGCAAAAGCTCAGAAAAATGCACCCTAAACTGGCACTACTTGTCAAAGCAGAGCTGGAAAAATTACTCCAAGCCAAGATCATCCGCCCCATTGACTATTCTTACTGGATCTCTAATATGGTGCCCATCTCTAAGCTTGATAAATCAATCAGGATATGTACAGATTTCAGAGATCTCAATAAGGCATGTCCCAAGGATGATTTCCCCTTGCCCAACATAGACATGATTATGGATCTCACAGTAGGACATGAGATGTTGTCACTCATGGATGGCTTTTCCAGATATAATCAGATCCGCATTGCAAAAGAAGATCAACATAAGACAACATTCACAACCCCTTGGGGCACCTTCTACTATAACATGATGCCTTTTGCCTTAAAGAACGCTGGGGCAACCCATCAAAGAGCCATGACTGTCATTTTTCATGACATGATTCACAAGATCCTTGAAGACTATGTGGATGATATCTTGGCAAAATCAGTAAATAGGGAAGATCGCCTAAATGTTCTAGAATGTGTCTTTGATAGAATTGGACACTACTTCTTAATGCTCAACCCTAAGAAATGTGTCTTTGGAGTCACATCAGGGAAACTCCTAGGGTTTATTGTATCCAAATGAGGCATTGAAATCGATCCAAAGAAAGTACAAGCTATCATAGAGATGCCTCCACCAAAAACCCTCCGATAGCTACGCAGCCTCCAAGGAAAGTTACAATCTGTGCACCATTTCATCTCTCAACTAGCAGACAAGTGCCAACCATTCACTCATCTCCTGTGCAAAGACAACACATTCAAATGGGATCCTCAATGTCAGAAGAGTTTTGACAAAATCAAAGAATACTTGGCTAATCCACCCATCTTTGTACCACTTGTACTTGGTCGACCACTCATCCTATACATTTCTTCTATTACTAAATCACTGGGGGCACTCCTTGCTCAATTGAATGATGAAGGCAAAGAAAGAGCCATCTATTATATCAGTCGAACCTTAGTGGGTTATGAGCTCAATTACTCTCCTATGGAAAAAGCATGCCTAGCAGTGGTCTTCACCACTCAAAAACTCTGCCACTACATGCTTAGTCACACAACAAAGCTCATTTCAAAGGTGGATCCTCTCAAGTACCTACTCTCCAGGACTATACTTATAGGTCGAATGGAAAAATGGTTTATGTTGCTAAGTGATTTTAATATCCAGTATGTCGATAGAAAAGCCATTAAAGGGCAAGTCATTGCTGATCAACTAGCCAAAGCACCATTGGTAGATGCATATCCTTTGGTCACAGAATTTCTAGATGAACATTTGTAAATGATAGAAGAACAACCAATGTGGCAACTCTTCTTTGATGGGTCCTACACAGCTCATGGTGCAGGGGCAGGCATACTTTTTTTCACACCTCAAGGTGACTACATTCCCATGTCATTCAAATTGGGATTTCCCTACACAAACAACATTGCAAAATATGAAGCACTAATTGCAGGACTCTGTATGGCCATAGAATGGAACATCACAGACATCCAGGTCTTTGGCGACTCCCAACTCATCATTAAACAAGTCTTAGATGAGTATCAAACAAAAGATGACAAATTGACGCCATATAAGCAGATGGTTGACAAGCTGAAAGAACTCTTCCTTCACTTGTAGATAACATAAGTACCATGCTTATAGAACACATTTGTTGATGTAATGGCCAAAATTGGCTCCCTTCTTGAGATTCCTCATGAATCTACGCAGTACGAATTCTTAGTTGAACAACTACATGCCCCCGCTTATGAGAACGATAAATCAAATCGCGTATGTGTCTTGGTTGGTCCCCAGTCCCCGTGGTACCACGATATCCAAGATTATCTACAAAATGGTATCATATATCCCCATCTCACTACAAACCAATGCCAAAACTTTATCCGCAGAGCTTCCCGATACACCCTCGTAGCCAATACCCTTTATCGTCGGGGCTCTCACAACATACTCTCCAGATGTTTAGATGAAAATGAAGTCATCTAGGCTTTAAAAGAGGTACATGCTAGAATCTATGGTTCCCACATGAGTGGCATGGTCCTAGCCAATCTACTTCTATGTCTAGGGTACTATTGGCCTACAATGGAACATGATGCTTGTGAGTTCATCAAAAAGTGCCTACCTTGTCAACAGCATGCTAATTTGATCCATGCTCGTGCTCAGGACCTCAGACCTATTGTGCCTCCTTGGCCCTTCTCTTGTTGGGGTTTTGACCTCATTGGTAAGATTACTCCCCTCTCTTCTGAAGGCCATAATTACATAATCACAACTATGGAGTACTTTACAAAGTGGGTCAAAGAAATTCTGCTCACACTCACTACTGGTGTCCAGATATCCAAATTCATCCTCTATCACATCGTTTGCCACTTTGACATACCCTCCACCATCTTCACAAATTACAGTACACCATTTGAAAATCAACACATCAGTGATCTTTGTGCTTGCCTCCATATCCATCACTGTTTCTCCAGTCCATATTTCCCGCAAGGTAACAACCAAGCTTAGGAAACTAATAAAACCATCCTCAAAATCCTCAAGAAAGTTGTCAATGATACTGGCCATGACTGGCATCTCCAGATCAATCCTTCCCTCTGGGCATATCACACTTCCTACTATTCTCCTACTAGCACTAACACTTCCTACTATTCTCCTACTAGCACTACTCCCTACTCCCTAGTCTATGGTGCTAAAGCAGTCTTACCAATTGAGGTTGAACTACCCTCCCTCTGAGTATCACTAAGAGGCCTAATTGATGATGAAGATTACTGGGTAGCACAACTCACACAGCTGGATCTCCTAGATGAAAAATGCCAGCAAGCTTATAATCACTTGATTATTTACCAGAATAGACTCAAGTGGAACTATAACAAGAAGGTCCACCCATGCCAGTTCCAAGTAGGGGACCTTGTTCTAAAAGAAAATTAGAAAGTGGGTACTGATCGAGGAAAGAAAGGCAAGTTTGAAGTCGCCTAGCAAGGCCCATATGTTGTCACTACATGCTTTGGTTCTGGGGCATATCAACTCTCCACTCCTAAAGGATAACCATTGAATGATCCTATCAACATCATTCATCTCAGGCGCTTCTATGCCTGACGGCTGGTTGTTCATTCCAGTTATCTGAGAAAATCCATAAAAAGTATAAAAAGTCCTGAAGAAAGCACAAAAACAATGAAAAATAGTCCTGAAAAAAATCACTAAAAAGTAGAAAAATGAAGCTGAAAAAATGGTTGTCCCAGTGAAAACCTGGTAAATAGGCACTACGAAAATATATAAAAAAATCAAAAAGATCCAAAGAAATCAAAGAGAAAAATAAACAGAAAAAATTTCATACAATGGTGAAAACTTGGCAATCAAGCGCCTTGGACAAGTATGGGTGATGAAAACCTGGCAACAAGCATCACACATCACACATAATGGACCGTTCCATTATCTATCAAAATCTTGTCTCCCTCCATCACCGACATTCCCTAGATTCCATGGGTGTTCGCATATCAAACGTACTAGTCCGCAATGATCTTCCTATCTCGTATCCTGAGCTTTTGTACACATGACCTTGTATATTACTATCCATACATTGTACTATTCTAAGAGCCATGAGCATCAATCTTGTATATTTCACGTGTCTTGAGTTGCTCCTTATCCTACATTGGTTATATTGTTTGCTCGTAGTGCACATTTGGTCAATCAACTTGGTAAGTCCCATCTTTCTGGAAATGAGTCTTGAGGATGTATCGTTCCTCTTGTCAACTTAAATATAGATCATCGTCATCTCTAGGTTCTCATAGGATGTATCCTCCCTCTTGAACTAATCATTCAACACATGCAACTATCACGCACATCAAGACAAGTAACATGATCCAATCAAATCCTGGTAGCAACCTTGTACATAATCATTGTAACTAATCACTTGTAATTAATCGCTCGGTTTGATCCCTGTACATTCATGACGCATTCCATATTCCCGTCATCATACTAACATCCTAAGTCATCATCCTGCTAACATTCCCTGCTCAATCCTCCATAGTCCACCCGTCTGGTTTATCATTTGATTGTGACACACACAAAAAAAAAGAGAAAAGCTCTTTAGTCACACTTGGCATTCCTTCACCATGGATGCTTTGGGGATTGAAAGCAAGGAAATTGATGTAGAGAAAAACTGAAAGAAAATCCAAGAACAAGAGAAGGATGATCTGCCACTCATGCTATCATTAGTTAGATTCATTTTAAGATCATTTAAGGCATCTTGCATCGTTAGATTCATTTTAAGATCATTTAAAGGCATCTTGCACAGTTAGATTCATTTTTAAGATCATTTACGACATCTTGCATCATTAGATTCATTTTAAGATCATTTAAGGCATCTTGCATTTTTAGATTCATTTTAGGTCCATTTCATTATCTTGCATTGTTAGTCCATTTTAGTGTCATTATCTTGCATTGTTAATTCATCTTGCATTAATCATACATTTTAGGTTCATTATCTTGCATTGTTAATTCATCTTGCACTAATCATCCATTTTAGGTTCATTATCTTGCATTGTTAATGCATTTTACATAATTCATCCATTTAGGTTCATCTAACATTATTACAAACATTTAGATTCATATACCATTTGCATACTTAAGTCATTTCGATTCATTTTAGTCTTGCAATGTTAAAACATCATTTAGATTCATTTGGCATTCATAGACATATTCATAAAACATCAGCATATATACATCACATACATCATAAAATCACATCACATCCTACATCCACACATGTCAATACATCATATACATATAAGCATCATCCATCCTGCATAAGTCATACATCATATATACATAATCAAGTCATCCATATACATCACATCCTACAAGCATCAAATGTCAGTAATCATATAGTATGCATCAACACATCATATAAATCATACGTCATAAGCACCAATAAGAGTCCTCATCATCATATATATATCTCAATGTCTGTCAATAAAAAAACATCACATGCACCTCAGTGCCAATATACATGTATAATCTCCAAAAATAAAAAAATAGTGTGTTATCTAATCATTTAATGAGTCATGTTGGTGGCTGTGATGACTCGCCTCCCTACCCTGGTGGTGGACATGGTGGCATCCCCACTGATCCCTATGAAGCTGATGTCCACACTGTGCTCTGAGAACATGACCTCTCTGAGTAGTCTCATCTATGTCCCTCAGGAACTAGCTGATGATATAGTTCTCTATAGTGGGATGCCTCCCTACCGGCCCTATTCGCATCTCTGTGAGCTATGAACGCTTCTGCCACCACCTGTCTGAAACCACTTGCTACTGCTACCTGTCAGGAAATGTCACACTCAGCCCTGTATCCCTTTGCCCATTTCAATGTTGCATCCCTCTCTAAGGTCAATGCAGAGATCTGCTCCGTCGCCTGCTCCATCTGTAGGGTCAGAATATCCAACTGGCTTGTGAGTGTGTTTATCTCAGCACCCAGGTCCCCAGCATCTTGAGTCAGGTCCACCATCACAAACTCACCTGAGTCCACCCTGCCCTGAAGAGTGTCAAGTGCACCCTCTTCCCTATCCACCTGTGTTGTCTCTACAGTCAATGACCCCTGTATCCGGGAAATCTCCGCATGCAATCTCACATCAGACACCACTGCCATGTCCAGTAAACCGCACAGTCTGGTACACTCTGTCTAAAGGTTGTCTCACTCTGTGATGAAAATATCATGAGTCTCCTATGCCACATACCCTGTGGGTGGCCTTTGTGGCCCCTGTACCTATGGTGGCACTAGTGGTGCCTGCGCCTGTACCTATACCTACACCTGTGGCTACACCTATGGTGCCTATGCGTGGTCCTATCCCTGTGCTGGTGGGGGCCCCTATGGTCCCTGATCCTATACCTGAGCCCCTATCTAAGGTCTCACCCGTCTCTACGGCCTCCTCCTCTGACTAGCTGCTGAGGTCTCTAGGGCATCCCTGGTCTCGGTACCATCATCTACGTCCAAGTCCCTTGTCACTTTCTCATGAGCAACCACCTGAGCCAGGTTGATCAGCCTAACTAGTGTGTGTGTGTAGCCCACCATGTTGCGTACTCCAGGGTCATCCCTGCATCTGTAATGTCTGGTCACGCCACAAAGTTGAGCCGTGGCATATCCCTCTAGGAAGCCCTCACTGTGAGAGCATCCGTGTACCTACCCCAGGTCCCTACCTCCCTGGTGACATGAGGATGTAAGGCATCCTCTGCCACCACTCCCTACTGTAGCCTGAACTGTCGCATGACCCTGGATGGTCTGTATCACTCTATCTGGTGGATATTCCTCCCCAGTATAAAATAATCTGTCTGAATGTATGAGAGGTATAAGAAGTCCTCAAATTCATCCTCTACTCCTATTGCCCAGTCCATCGCCCCCCATGGCTCGCACAACCTCTACAGGGTCCAGCAGAAACCTGTACCTCGTCAAGAAGTCATCTCTAGTATCCCGTCTGCCTGACAGAGGTATATCTCATAGGGAGCCTGTATCTGTAGGCATAAGGCTCCCCAAGCTGGCGTGACTCCCTCACCCTCATAGGTCAGAACACTGCAATGTGCTCCCATGCCCATACTAACAGCAAGGTCACTCCAGTCCCCATGTTGCGTGCCTCGTGGTACGCAGCCATGTGAAGATCGTGGTATAGTTGTCCTAAGACAACATACCCCCAGTAGTAAGAGGTCCCCTCCAGCATTTGAGCTAAAGCCCATGACCAGCCCATCCTAAAACCATGTCCTGCCAGGTCCGCCAAAGTCCGTCCCCTGATCAATCTGGCAATATAGAGGGCTATCCGCCTAAGTCTCTTGTCAACCGCTAGCTGTCAAGGCATCTAGGTCCGGTAAGTAGGGATCCACCTCATCGACCGCCTGAACGCAATCTCCATATAGTGGTCGCTGTCCTCCAACCTGTATCAAGGAATCACTCCTCGGATGGGTATCCGTAGAATCTGCTAGACATCCTTCAGCATGATTGTCGCCTCTCTAGTAGGCAGGTCAAAAGTGGTGGTGTCACTATGCCACCACTCGATCAGGGTAGGACATCATGCTATTGTGCACCTATAGCCTAGGCCAATGGGGTACGTAGTCCAACCCTACCACAGCTAACAATCCCTAGTCATCCTCCGTCAGCTGGGCCTCCAACTCCATGGTAGGAGGCCAATGCTCCTGAGATCCTAATGGTGGGAACTACTCCTGCAAGAATTTCAGAACCCACCATGTCAGTCACCTGTTCTTCTAGTCCTAGTCTAACCCTTCCCAAAATGGGGCATCTTTTCCCTAGGTCTTATGTCGACCCATCCCCGGCCCCCGTCGGGCCCCTCCATTTCCCTCCCTCTCGGTGTTTGCCCTTTTAGGCGCAGACGCCGGTTCATACACCGGTGTCTCCGACGCACCTTTCTGCAAACTGGAATCTTCAAAGACGCGGGTCTGGGTCTAGCATCTTCAAAGACACCGGTCCAGCACCGTTGGCTTTAGAGACGCTGATCCGGGGATCGGCATCTACGAAGACATCGATCCAGGGATCAGCGTCCTCACAGACGCTAGTTCGAGAACTAGTGTCTCCAGTCTGAAAAGCAATTTACCCTCATTAATGACTAACTACCCCCCAAGAAATAAATGTGAGGTCTAGGATAGTCCACTCACCTATACCGGTCGCTCGGCGGGCCTCCCGTGTCCGAACACGCTCTCCAAGTTGTCCCTTCATCCTCTTGTCAGCCATC
>MU228058.1:256103-274018 GCA_018584345.1 Thuja plicata | reverse complement strand
TCGTGGCTTGGATATGTTCAAATTCTATGAAGACTTTTATCATTGTTACTGAAAATAAAGATGTAAAGATATGTTGTAGTGCCTTTGGGCCATTTATGTACCTGTTATTATGAGATCTATTATCAGATAGATGTAATTGAAAAGAAAAGAAATGTAATTGGGAGTGATAGTTCTAGGCTTGATTTCAAGGGTTATTATTTGAAAGAACAAAGTTGGAAATATACAATGTAATGATGAATGATCTTTTCTATCTCTTCTTTATTGCAAGGAAAAAAAAAATTATTATGCTAATGTTGAAACGTAGTTCGTAATGAATAAGTTATTCAATGGGTAGGATAAAGAAATGGAATTAGTATATAAAGTAAGGAATATAATTGTGAATGAAAAGTTATTTTCTTACCCTATCTCTTAAGTTCTAAATGTGAAAGTGAAGAAAGGAAATGAAATTCAATTTGGATAAGTAATGTAAATATGTTTGTAAATGATTTCATTAAGGGAACCTTAAGGAATGTAAATGTGAAGTAGTGATGATGTAATGATAAAAAAAAAAAATTGTTAGTTGTAATTTTTGGTCTTAAGACCTGATTCCTTATGGGTTCCCTGGCGGGGACATTACAGTAAACATGTATAATTCAGATTTGGAATCAAGCTGGCAAAGTGGACAAATGGATTGGTATGAGTCTGAAAATATTCAAATAGGTACACTTTCATGTTTTCAATGTAGGGTAAAAGTCAATTATTCAAGACATTCAACCGGGTACAACTTGCAAAAATTCAAAGTACACTATTTAGTAATTCTGCAAATTACATTATGAGAAGCTGAATAAAATGCAAACTGAATGACCTTTGCAAGCTGGACATCTGACTTCATAGGGGTATGCAAATAGGCATGGATTTTTATTCTCATGTTTACAACATTCCAAGACACTTCAAAATGTTATGCTTATCCATTTGATCAGAAATACAGACCCTCAAAGTAGGTGACTTAGATAAAATTAGCAAACATGCAAAATACAGATTTAGGCAGACATCTCAAATGGTCATTTCCAAAAAATGTCAGAACTGAAATTTGAGAGTTGGAACCCACTATACTTGCTAAATGAAAGGTGATGAACCCACTCCCCAAGTGGTATCTCATGAAAACCATCAGTCTACTTTTTACAAGCACCCAAAATAGGCACTCTTCGCAAGCTTTTTAGGGAAGCGACTCACACTTAGGGAAGATTTTAGTATGGTCACTCCAAAATGCATCCGTATTTTGGCATTCCAACAATGGCTCTGAGTGAGGATGCGTACCCCATGTGAGCATGCAGAGAATTCAGAATATCATGGTAGAAGCATAACATTCACCAAATAAATCAGACTTTCTTATCTCTTCTCTATATCCTTTCTCTTTCCACTTAGCTCTTCAAAAACAGGGAACCTCTTATTGAAAGCAAACACACCACACAACTGAAGGGAAAGTGACTGCACAAGTATGTACATTACTTACAAAAACCTCAAACCTTTTCACAATTGAAACCAACACTTGCCTCTATCAAAAATCGGATTTTCTTCTTGGCATACAAATATCAGAATGAAAATGTACTTGTACCGCTGCTGTTCAAATTCACAAGGAATCATAAAAATGAAGAATACCTTATTTACAACTCCTTTCACACCTTTAGAAGTTCTTCCATCAGAGTCAGCATAACCAAAAGTATGAAACTCATCCTTCGCATCAGCAAATATCATAAAATATGAACCATGACAATGAGGAAATGCGTCACCATAAGAAACATCAAACTCCACTTGCATTATCCCCTCATTAGCCAGCTGATCCATAAAGAAGCTAAATGACTCATACTCACATAAACCATGGATACCAAAATCTAGAAAAAATTCAAGATGGAAAGACATATCAGCATGTTCCTCAAAACATGGATTGGAAACCTCTTCCACTTGCCAATTACCCACATGGTCACAAGGAGACAATTGATCAACATCATAGTCTTGCTCACTACATGGAACAATGAACCCATCAAATGCACATTCAAACTCACAATCTCTTTTATCCTGGGAAGAGATACATTCTAATTTTTTACTCAATATTGACATATTTTCAACATCAAAATATGAATAAATCAAATCTGAAAACTCCATACATTCCTCAAACAATGGATTAACAACATTGTTTTTCTCCTATATGAACATGGTAACAAAGAGATGGCTGATCTTTATCAATGTCCTCATCAAATACATCATTACTAAAGAATTTGAAGACATTAGTACCCCTGTTGTCATAATCATTTTCAGCATATGATTCAAAATCAGAGATATCACTATAAGTAGATTCAACACTTTTATCACTAGGCAAAGAAGTGGATCGAAAACTTATACTACCTTATTCAAACTGAGGAGATGGGAAAGGACACCAATCATCCTCAAATTTATCATTACATGTACGATTATCATAACACAAACAAATCATATGCTTCAATTGATCATCATTAAATGAAGGGATTTCAACAACACACTCATCTAGCACTTTACCCTTTGACTGAAAAGACTCAACTAGTTGATCTTAATTCTGATTTTCATCCTTAATATCAAGATAAAGTTGCAAAATAGTATCATAGTCCATCTCATAAGGAAGACCATCATTTACTATCCCTCTTTCCTTAAGTTTTGACACCAAATCCACTTCAAAGCTCTTAATACCAAACTTATTTGTATCATGTTGATGTAAAAGATTATTTTCAGAATTGGTGAAGATACTCTTACCTTCACATGTTGATTTGCATTCAATTCCACAAATTCTCTTATCTTCCCATGCTACACTAGGGTCATATGACAACAATGAATCAACATTTTCTAACATATCATTCTCTTGTGAAACATAGGTTTCAGTATCCTCTTGATCCTCATAAGAGTATATAACACATACATCCCCTTCAGCATTCAAAACATTGTTAGTATCATTGCATCTAGGATCAAAATGAGAGGGTTTTTCTGATATAAATTTGTAAGGCAAAGATCCATTGAGCAAGTCAGCATCATAAGTATTTGAAACATCATTCATTGCTACCATTTCTTGGGCACATGTATTGCTATCATTATTAGAAGTTTCCTCTGTATGCAGCAAAGGATCATTAACCATACAACTATTAAAATCTGAATTCAAGACTTGACTAGAGACCAAAACAGAGGTATCAATACACCTACTTGGAGTTGAAAACTTTTCATAATACTCTTGTCCATTCTCAAATGTATTTTTCAGGAAAATCCCTCTAGAGAAATGGTTCTTTATCAATCTATACTTCACATTGTTTTCAATTTCTATTGTTGTCCTAAAAGCCTGATGCAAAGTCTTAGGTTCCTTGTATCTCAACCTATAACTCATCTTCTTGTCAAATGCATCAATGCAAACCACAACACAAACATGATCGTGAGGTCTATTTCTTTCAGGTATTTCATGCAAAGCTCTTGAAAATCTGATATTGAAATCAGGAACTAATTCATCTTCTTTAATCTTAAGATTCAACCAATCAGTAAATACATCACTCAAATTCATTCTCTCACCAAATTGTTCCATGAAGGCAACATGTAATTCATCCCAAGAAGAAATTGAACAATCTGGTAAAAAAGAAAACCAGTCCCTAGCATTATCCTTCAAAGTTTGAACAAACAACTTCATGTATACATCTTCATACTTTATTTCAAAGTCACCCAATAAGTCAATGAACATTTGAACATGATGACTTGCTGAAACAACTTGATCCCCACAAACTTTTGGCAAATAATTTTTGATTTCATGAGGCACATCATGTGGGAAATCTTTAATGCCATCAAAACACAATGGCTCATACCTCTTGCTATGAAAGGATTTCAAAAGACCCTTGCTGGTATGATCTTTAGGTTAAAAAAAATTTGACATCACATTAATTTTGAATACACCTCTTCCCTAGTGTTGAAAACACTTAATAGAGGCAATTCATTTAAATCATTCATTCCTCATGAAAGAAAAACACATGAGAAGTAGAATACCTTTGTTGTTGCTGCTGAAATACTCTTTCACAGCAAGCAGAAGTAAACATACTCAAACAAACCACTGATATTCTCTCCTTCCTTGCCAAAAAAAACTGACAAAGGCTTCAAACCTACAAACAATATATTGCAAATCTCTGAAATTTTACATGTAAATCAATGCTACCGGGCTGCACAAGAATTCAGAGTCGCCACCCACAACAAGTATGGGATTAAGATTCACAAAATGGTCCAGAAATGGACAGTGAACAATTATTCATTACAAAATTTACAAACATCCACTTCTCCCCAGCAGAGTTGCCATTTTGTTAGCGCGACTCGGATGGGAAAACTAACTAAAATTTGATTTAACTTTTAAAACCAGAGATATTATGAATAAGACTTTTAAATTCCCAGTAGTCACCATTTTGTTAACACTTTTTCTTGTAGAATCAATATATAACAATAAATGCTTGACTCTTAGATTCCCAATTTAGATTCATACAGGGAAAATGCTAATTAACAAGGATATTATCCTTCTTCACTTCAGGATCCATAGATCCAAGTAGGTGTACCTATCTTCAGACTCACTGCTTAACAGTAAACCCTATAGTGGATTAAGGACATTCATCCTTCTTCTTTTTAAAGTCCCTAGACTTAGGAAGGATAACCTTATGATTCACTCTTCAAGGAATCAGCAAAATGAATTGTATCCTTTGAATAGATTCAAACATGAATACTCTCAGAAATAGAAAATTAAAGATTTAATTTGATTTAAAATTGATGATGAGAACTGCTTATCAGAATTAAGACCAGTGCCTAATCTTGGTAAAAGAGTCCAATGAGATGAAAATTCATAGAAAAAAATTGATAAGAACACAAATACAATCCCAGATAGAGTGCCTTACAAAGTATCCTCTCATTCTCACATCCATGTATCAAATTCTCATACTAATACCTAGCCCTCTGGGATTACTCACAAGACTGACTCCTCCCTTGAAGGAAACTCGCAAGTAATTGTATAATTACCTTGTAACCAACATGTTCAGAATGCCTTACAAACTAAACATACAAGAGCATAAACAGAAGTACAAAAAGACATCATAGATCTAAAATAGGAGATTCCACTATATGTTATCAATATCTTTTTGCTTCAATACATTCAAAATAGATCAAAGCTTCAAAAACTAAACAAAGTATCAAGTCTCCTTTGCAGTTGTAAAATTCACCATCCCCGTTACAATGGAGAAAAAAATAGATATAGGAGAAAGAAAAATAATCCAGTCACCGACACCTGTCTATCCCAAAAAATATCTGCAACTGATTCTTTCTGCAACTGCAAAAAATTGATTTGATATGGACTCAAAAGGCTCACAAAATCAGAATCCTCATTCTGAAACCTTTTCGGTGATATATGATACTTGATATTTTGGATAACAATTGCCTCCCTAAATCACTAATTAAAGTTTTCCACCTATGTGCTTTTTGAATAGTTTGAAATGTTTGAATTTAATATTTGTGCACAATACTTTACATTATGCATTTTAATTGATTTTTTTGCTTACTTTCTTTTATTTCAAACTTTTATTTCACCTTTATTCTGCCTTTAATCGAGATTGCACCAGACTGCACCATGTGGCACCCTCTGATTGGCTTGCATGTCCACCTGGGCACCTATGTCACCTGCACCATCCTGGCCCGCCACTTGTCCAGATGCCACATGCTACGCTGTCGTGATCCCTCAATGGTAACTACCTTGCAACTTTATCTTTGAGGCTTTGCGACAGCCGTCCAAATTGATCGCCTCAGGATGCATGCCAGCTTGGATGATCTCCTGTGCAGCCGCCACCTCATCACCACTTGGACACCATCTCATCTGCGCTGATGTCAGCCTTGCCACATTTTGTGTTGTCACAATCCCTTGATGCTATCTTCCTTGCACCTTTAGGATCTAGTCATTATGTCCTACTCACCTCGAGATCTGTGCCCAACCTACAACTTTCCTCGTAAACTCATTTGCCACATCAGCTTTGCGGGTCCTGCCAAAATATGGTTTCTGTCACCTGGGCATGCTTCCCAATGCATCTATCACCTGCGTGTGGAGAGTCTACATGCTTCATCTTCATATTGCCTAATGTGTGTTCTTTCTTATAAACATTTTACTTTTCTCTAACAGGACCAATGTGGGATTAAACTCTTTGAAGTTTTTAAAGCATTTCTATATTACTTGTCCAAAATATGGGGCCCACCTACGTGTTTAGTCTTCCAGCCAAGGGGCCCACCAATGAGCCTCTCGGCTACTTATTCACAATGCAATTGGTGTGTTTGCATATATAACTGCTCCTGAAGTTTAATTCCCAGTGCATGTGGGATATAAGCATTCCTCCATTTTCAAGTTTTCTAAGCCTACTCTATACCTGTGTGGCTTTTGGCGATACACCTGCTGTTTACATTGTTTTTAATGCCCCTTTCATGGAAGTCTACATAGCACCATTCATATGGTTTGTTGTATTTTAAAGTTTAAAAACTTCCTCATATGTTGCGTGGGCTTCAACTACCTGTCAATTTCCACATGTTATAAATGTTATACACATGTTGTGCAGGATAAAACTTGGTGTGGAGTCTCCTCTAAACTAGCGCAGCTTCCTATGTTTTATGTGTTGGTTGTCCCTTGCACGAGCCTCCAGAGATGTTTGCCCTACCAATAACATTGTCTTTGAAATTTTTAAACTTCTTTTCACCCCCAACACTTGCGTAGTCTTTTCAAATGCAGGCTCTCCTCTGTTAACATTTTAAATCATATGGCAATTGCATTTTCTTGGAGATCCTTTTAAAACCATGATATATTACTTCCTACGCAGATTGTATTAGTTTGAACATTTTGAAACCCCTTCTACGTAGGCTTTATATCTTGCAGCTCAGTTCAAACACTCTTTCCTTAGTCATTGCGTAGACTTGTGCATTACTTCTGCTTTGAATGTTTATTTCAAAAAATCCACTTCATACATTGTTTTCCCCTTTTCCTGCATAGGCTGCCATGCCAACTGCATTTGTTCAGAAAGTTTTGTTTTTAATGCATGTGTGGGCTCTGACTATTTCACCTCCAGATTTTTGACAATAAAGCCAAAGAGCTAACTTCACCACAATTGCTAAAATCATTATAATATATAGCCACTCTAACTGTGAATATGTCATCTTGTCAGATGATGTGTCTTCAATCAATTATCAAAAAACTTCGATGAGAACTTGGAACCCAAGGGTTGTCATTATTGTAGCAAATATAATAATCTCAACAGGCTATACGCAAAGTTTTCCAATTGGATACTTGTAGATGTTTATGCTCTTCATTTATAAATGTGTAAACCAGAGAATTGCACCTGTCATGAGATCTAGTAAGTAATCCAATGTTGATGCTACAATAGCTATGGATCCACTCTTCACTGTTGCATATATCTTAAAGGCTAACAAAAAGACATTGGCAACATTTGATAAATTTCATTTGCCAAGACTCCTCCTCTCAATGCATGGGGTATCAACCAATTTGCCTGTACATTGGCCAGGTGCATTGCTTAGTCATTTTAAATGTAGATAAATAAACAAAGTGCTACGTGGTTCCCCTCTTGAATTCCAGTGTAGCCATTCCTATAATTTTGTATTTGTTTGGGTCTGCATAGCATCTTAGCAATTAGAACTGCCACATTTCATTTGTATGAAAGTTTCAAAACCTATTTCACTTATTCAGTCCATTGCAATCCAAGATTTATCCATTTCCATTTTGTATTATATATCCCATAGATTCTGATGTCACTTCACTGGATTCTCCAATTTCATATCTTGATAAGTGCCTGTCACTGGAAATAACTCCCGAGATCGCCTTTAAAAACTATCCAAAATACATAAATAGAGCATGAAATTTGGCAAGCATATAGATTTGCATAAAAAGAATCATCTTACAAAAAGGAAATCCTTGAAAATGTATGAGATGAGAAAATTCAATCTCTAAAGTTTCTCTTTTCAATTTATCCTTGCAAATTGATCTTATTATCAGCATCTAGCCTCTAGAATCAGCTTTAAAAACTGACTAAAAGACACTTTGCAAGCATGGGAACCAGAGGATCCATTCATCTCCAACATCTAAGCATTATCTCTAACTAGATTGGCTTGAAAGCATCAGACCCATAAAATAATAAAACTCAAAGTGGGCTAATTCACATATTCTGCAACTGGAAGTACTCAAACACATGTAAATCCAGCCAGAAATGCAAATTGAAAAGATACTAAATTAACTCCTGAGGAGTCACCACTTGATAGAGTGATTCATTCACTAATAATGAATATGCACACAAAAGGTCTTTTCTGGATTCAACTCCAGGCGCAAGGTGCAACTGAACAAACTTGGACATTTCAGACAACAGTGTAAGTGCAAATGTTGAAACAACATAAACTTCATTTGGATAAGTCATTGCAAGATTACCAAGAAATACTTTGAGACTTCACAACTAGGTCAGGTAGTACATTCATATGCAAATATAATGGTCCCACAATCAGTTCTTGAAAACAAATTTCAGACAAAAAGTTATCACTCTTGCAAAATGACCATTCTGCGAACTTCATTCTGTTTAGTATTATCAATCTACAAAACTCCTTCAAATTTGAATTCAAAAACCCACCAAAAAGAAACCTCAAAATCTGAATCTCTGGAACTTGATTCACCTTCACAAATGGAACATGAACCCTCAATTAATCTTGCACTGAAAGTGAACTAATCAATTATCATTAATCTGTAAAGTTAGCACCTTACAACTTTTCTGATTTTAAACTTAGTAAACATGCATAATTCGGATTTGGAATCAAGCTGGCAAAGTGGACAAATAGATTGGTAAGAGTCTAAAACTCTTCAAATATATACACTTGAACATGTTTGAAATGCAGGGGAAAAGTCAATTATTCAAGACATTCAACCGGGTACAACTTGCAGAAGCTCAAAGTACACTATTTAGTAATTCTGCAAATTACATTATGAGAAACTGAATGACCTTGACAAGCTAGACATCCGACTTCACAGGGGTATGCAAATTGGCATGGGGTTTTATTCTCATGTTTACAACATTCTGGGATACTCCAAAATGTTATGCTTATCCATCTGATCAGAAATATAGACCCTCAAAGTAGGTGACTTAGATAAAATTAGCAAACATACAAAATGTAGATTTAGGCAAACATCTCCAAATGGCCATCTCCAAAACACGTCAAAACTAAAATGTGAGAGTTGGAACCCATTGTACTTGCTAAATTAAAGGTGTTGAAACCACTCCCCAAGTGGTATCTCATGAAAACCATCAGGCTACTTTTTACAAGCACCCAAAATAGGCACTCTTCGCAAGCTTTTTAGGGCAGCAACTCACACTTAGGGAAAATTTTAGTATGGTCGCTCCAAAATGCATCCAAATTTTGGATTTCCAACACCCCACGAAAGAGTACCAAATATGGAAATTATGTTTTGATGATTCCAAGTGTAAACAAGGAGAAGGCGCGGGGATTGAACTAATAAATCCAAGAGGTAAGTCTTTATATGTTTCTTATCGATTACAATTTTATGCACTAACAATGTTGTAGAATATGAAGCGTTGGTGTGTGGACTCCTCCTGGCTTATGAGAAGGGAACAAAAGCCTTGATAGTAGAAGGAGATTCAAAACTGATCGTCAAACAAATCTATAGTCAATATTCTTGCAATGATAAGAGACTCTTAACCTACCAAAATAGGGCATGGGACTTGATCAAACACTTTGAAGCATTCAACATCAAATCCATCCCACGAAGAAAAAATGTTGTCACTGATGCCCTAGTTGTATCCACCATTTCATTACACCCGATGGAGAAATCTAAACTAAAGAAGTTCTTAGTTGAACTCATTGCAACCCCAACTATCCTGGATAACATCACCAATTTACAAGTCTTTCAAGATGACCAACACATCCTTGAGTTCATCATGTGCATAGGTGTGTTCAAAAAGCATATTATAGACAAAGGGAAGAAAGAAGTAGAAGAAGAAGTCAGCCTGGAGGTCCCGAATGATCAAGGCATCATAAACCTGAGGACCAATTCCATACCAAAAGGAATGGTGGAACTAGAAATAATTTTTGACAATGATGGGACTGCTATGAGAAGACACCCAAACATACCACCTGATGGTAAATAATACAAAACATACAACCTTGGCATGGAAGATGAGCCAAGAGAGGTCCACATCGGGAAAATATGTACCAAATAAGAGAAGGAGAGGATGGTCCAACTCCTTACTGAATATTGATATGTCATATCCTGGAGTTATGAGGAACTGAAAACATATGACACCTCGGTCATAGTGCACAATATTCCACTAGAACTAGACTCCAAACCATTCTCACAGCATCAACGTCCCATGAACTATACTATGGATCCCCTAATACAAAAGGAAGTATAGAAGATGTTGGATGCAAGGATCATATTCCCAATTCAACACTCCACATGGGTAGCAAACTTGGTACCCATGAGAAAGAAGACTGGTGAGATTAGATTGTGCGTAGATTTCCAAAATCTAGACAAAGCCTCTCAGAAAGACAACTACCCACTCCCTTCTCTTGATGAAGTACTGCAAGTAGTAAATGGTTCCCAAATGATTTCCTTCCTCGATGGTTATTTAGGTTACAATCAAGTAATGGTACAAGAGGAAGACAGGACAAAGATGACATTCACAACCAAATGGGGGACATTTGCCTATTGACGGATGCCCTTCGGTTTAATCAACACCGGGGCTACTTTCTAGAGAGAAATAGACACTACTTTCAAGGGGCTAGTTGGAAAGTGTATCATCATCTATATGGATGATCTGGCATTTTTTTCAAAGCAATGAACTGATCATATAAACGATCTAAGAAGAGTCCTTCAAAGATGCAGGAAGTACAGGGTTTCCCTCAATCCCAAGAAATGTGTATTTGGGGTCACAGAAGGAAAGTTGCTAGGGCACATAATTTCAAAAATAGGGATAGTAATTGACCCTGAACAGGTCCAAGCCATTCTCAAGTTGAGACCACCTCATAGCCGCAAGGATTTGAAATCCTTCTTTGGGAAGATTAACTTTGTGAGGAAGTTCATTAGCAATTTTGCTAAGGTATCCCCTAGTGATAAAGTCATGTGAGGATATAAAGAAAGCAATCACTACAGACCCTATCCTTGTCAATCCATATTACACTATCCCTTTCAAAGTATATTCTTTCACGTCAGAACACTCCTACGCAGGCATCCTCACATAAAAGAAGGATGGGGAAAATGAGAGACCGATAGCCTTCATGAGTTTCCCCCTTAAGAATGCCAAATTCAGGTACCCCAGCCTAGAAAAACAATCTTTTGCTTTAGTCAAAGCAGTGAAGAAATTCAGGCACTACATCCTAAGGAGCAAAGTCTTTGGGATAGTCCCCAACGCGGCCGTGAAATCTTTGTTGATGCAGAACGAGCTGGGAGAGCTAAGGGGAAAGTGGATGGAAATCCTACAAGAATTTGACCTCGAGATCCAAACAATTAAACTAGTAAGAGGCCAAGGCCTGACAAATATGATCTCTAAAGTAGAAGAGGGTCTAATATGCCAAACTTACACTGATCAAGGTGTGATCACAGATATATGGTATCAAGATGTAGTCTATTACCTACTATATAATCGCTACCCAGAGGGGATGAATAGCTCACATAAAATGGATTTTAAAATCAAAACTAACTCCTACATGTTGAAGAATGGTCATCTATATAAATGCAATTACGAAGGTCTGTACTTGAGATGCCTAGATAAACTCAAAGTGAAACAAGTCCTAAAAGATTTCCATGACAAATACGAGACAACACATGGGTTAGCTAAAGAAACTGCCCACCAAATCTTGAGAACATGATATTTTTGGCCAACATTGTTTAAAGACACTAGCGAACACGTAAGATCATGCCACATTTGCCAGATAAGTGCAACTTGAGAGAAAAATCTGGCACTGCCCTTACAACCAGTATAAGAGGTACATCTATTTGCCCAGTGGGGCTTGGATTTTATTGGAATGATTAACCCCCCTTCATCTATAGGTCATAAGTTCATCCTAATGGCTGCCAATTACTACACACATGGGACGGAGGCCCAGGCACTGAAGAATTGCACCACGGAAGTGGTAAGCAAGTTCTTAGAGGAGCATATCATAACCAGGTTTGGGATGTCATTCTATCTGGTATGTGACAATGCTCCCTCTTTTTCCCCTACCTCGCTCACACAATGGGCCTTTGAAAATTAGGTAATCCTCAAATTTTCTTCTAATTACTATCCACAAGGAAATGGCTTACTGAAGTCCGCAAACAAGAACCTAACGACCATGATTAAACACCTCATAGATCAAAACCCCCAGGATTGGCACACATAACTAAAATACACTTTGTGGATTGACCGAGTGAGGATCAAGAATGCCTTAGGGAAATCCCCATACCAATTGGTCTATGGCCTGCAATCGGTCTTCCCTATGAACTTGAAAATCCCAATCTTGAGATTTATGGACCAATACGTGGGAGGCGAAGATCGAGTGCAGGTTCGACTCATGAACCTCCTCAACCTAGAGGAGAAAATAACTTTGGCCCTGGAGCATGTGTTGAAGCACCAGGCCATCTTCAAGTGATGGTTTGATAAGAGAGTTACCATTAAATCTTTCAGGATCTCTGACCTTGTCCTCATGTGGGACAAGGCAAAAGAAAAGTCAAGAAACCGCAACAAATTTCAAAAATTGTGGACATGCCCCTATAAGATATTAGAGATCTTGGGGGAAAACACTTTCAGGATTAGTGCCTTAGATGGAGAGTTAATCCCATTTCTAGTCAATGGGAAATTCCTCAAACATTATTTCAGATCCTAAGTAGGACTGCCATTCATCCCTTGTATCATAGTTTTGTTCATTTTTTTTCTTTTTCTTTCTTTATTTCTTTCGTTTTCCTGTTGTCAGTTTGTTTCTTCCATCCGTGGTTGTTCCCCTCCTTTGGTTGGGGCTCGTTGCTTCCTTTTTCTTTGTTTCAGTGTGTCTTAGAATAATTCCAAGTGGTCATTAAATTGGAGCAAAGGTATTTATTGGTCAAATTCTCCAAAGAAACTTACATCATAGAGAATGTTCCCAAAATCATAAGTGGCAATATCTTCCATTGACAATCAGAGAGATGTTCGATGCTCGGTCATCCTAATCACAAAGCACACTAAGAAATGGCACCCAAGAGCATTGGTTTCCTGATCATTTTTTAGCTGAGACCAATACTAGTACGTTAATTCGGGTACCCACCGATCCCATAACCTAAGTCTAGTGAATGCAAAAGTAGGAGGAAAAGGAGAATAATCAAAGATAAAAGAAACAAGTGAACCGGCCAAGAAAAATGACCCAAAAGGCAGCTATAATGATAAAATTCGGGTAGAAAAACCTAATTGTTGCTCGGGTTACTCAAAGAAGACAATATGTACCTGAACATAGAACTACACAGATCAAGGGTCGTGATATGGATCAGGCAAGAAAATAAGAAATTGTTTCAAAGAGAAGAAGAACTCTCCTACATAGCTCCAGCCCTAGCAAACCAAATAGACAAGGGTGACTCTAACAACCTCTACCAGGGCTATGGACACTCGCTGACAGTAGAGAAAGGTTAGATTAGGGACTCGAGGAAAACTTTATTGGGGCTATAGATGCCTGACTGGCAGCAAAGCTCTTTTCAGGAAGCCCTAGTCTACATGGCGAAGGTTAGGAATAACTGAAAAACATTCTGGTCACCATAATAAAAGGTTGGGAAATGAACACACACTCAGAGACAAGCAAAAAAATTAAAACTGGGAAGTCATTGAAAGATACTCAACACAAGCAACTCTTGGTTTTTGTTCTGCTGCAAAGTTAGAATCCAGAAGGGTTTTGATGATAAAGAAATGCCTCAGTCATTCCTCCTTTTGTCAGGGATATTTGTTGTGGGTCTACAACACACACCCCATTTTTGATCCTCTAACCATGCCCCCCCCTCTTTTTCTTGGTTTTTGGTCGGCCCCCCTATTCCTTGAACTCTAATTTGGAGGGGTCTGTTGAGAAAGAAAGGTTACTTTTTGGCCTTTCGCACTTTCAGTGTTTCAGACATCATGAGGTCCTTCGACCTCCAAAATGCTAAAACACAAAAAAGGTGAAAGGCTGAGCCCACACCTTTTGGTGTTTCAGTCGCCAAAATGTCCAAAGGGGGGAGGTCACCAGACTTAGGGGTTTTGACCTCTGAAACCCTGAAGTGGGTGACGTCACCCAGTGAGTTATAAAAGCAACCCGAGCATTATTTTTTCTCACTTTTTTTTCCCTCCTACATTTTTTGAGCTCTTTGTGTGCCCGCTACTTTCTCCCTCGCCTCCTCACCATTTGTCATGTCATGTTGATCCTCCTCACGATCAACAACTTTTGTTGTCTCCCCTTTCCTTGTGCCTTTGCAGGTAGGGTTTCGTTGTTTGTTCCCTTCCTTTCTTCCTTTTGTGTTTTGTTTTTAGGGTTAGTTCCTTTTAGTTTTTGTTTGTATGCTTTGTTCTTTTTTTTGGCTGCTTGTTCTCCCTCCTAGGTCTCTAGGGTTTGCACCCTTGGACCTCTAGTCGAGTCATGGAATTTTTTTTTGTTTTTTGTTAACTTTCTCATTTTGGTTTTTAGGTTTTCGTTTCATGTCATGGCCACATTGTAGGTTTTCGACCTCCAAAAGGCCAAAAATAGACCCCCCACAAAAGATTTTTTTTTTCACTAAGTACGGGATCACAGTTTTAGACTTTCAGAGTTTTGCATAATTAGATGCGACCAAAACTCTGAAACACCGAAGACAAGGTTGCCTCCTCCTAGAAATTTTGGCATTTCGCACTCCAAAATTTTCTTCGGCCCTTCGCACACCGAAAGGACGAGATCCATTTCATCAGCCCCCAGGTCTATCAAATTTTGGGATTTTTCACCCCGAATTTCTCCATAGTTTTCACACTCTGTAATTCCAAAAATACTTGCTTCTCTAGAACCTCATCCATCAATTTTCATACTTTTGCATCCCGATCTTGTCTTCGGAGTTCAAAAGTCTGAAAGGCCGAAAAGTGTTATGAAGTTTCATTTCTGGATACTTAAGAGCCATCTGCTTCTGGCTTTCTTAGTTGTAGTCTCTATTTCTTTTTTACTTTAGTAGTTTCTTTAATAAGATACTGATGTTTGCATCTTTCTTTGCAGGAATGCCTAAAAAGTGAATAGGATCACCAATAAAGTACTTATTTGGATCTCATCCCCCTTCCAAGATCGGCAATCAGTACCAGGAAATCACAGATACAGACATAGGGAATGTGGACTAGAATGAATTCTTGGTGAGGTGTGCCCAACTAGCAGAGAGAACCAAAGATTGCACCTCCCTAGTCTTGTCAAGCCTGGTCAATGCAGCAGCACACCCAGTGTCAGTCCTATCCTCTGAGCTCATCATGACATTGGCCAACCACTACACACCCAAGGAGAGGGTGGTTAAAAATAGAGATGGACGGGTGTTTCTTTACCTCAGGCCATACAACATTGAAGATGTCTTCCATCTTCAGAAAGGTGTTGATAAGTTCTATGACTTCTCTATAGAGAAGGGCTTGAGGTGGTTCCTTATAAAATTGCAAATCAACCTCTTGCAGCCTCTCTAGAAGAATAAGCTGGATAAAATAGACCTAAGGAGAGGGTACTTGAAGGATGACATCCAAGTGGTAGTCACAATGATAAGCTAAGTATATGGACTACCTTAGTCCATCCAACTCGAGAACTAGATGATCTTGCTAATAGAAAATATAAAGGGATGCAAGGCTAGATTTGATTGGGCCACCATCCTAAGAGACAATCTAGATGAGAAACTAACTACTGTAAAGCACAATCCCAAGTTTTACATGACTTCATACATGGTGTACCTAATGGTCACCTGAGAAGACTATCAAGGGCTTATAAAATGGGGAGCCTTTGGTCAGCAAAATGCATGACCCTTCACCATTTATCCATAGTTGATAAGAAGCGCTAAAATGCCTGAGGATAGCCCAAATTACCGGATAGTGAATGATGCATTCATCTTTGCAGTCATTAGATCCATATAAGGTGACTACACAAAGAGATTATTAGAGGAAGCTGCTGTTAGAATAAGGGCCATAGGGGCATATTATATACAATTCAGAACTTTCACATACATTAGAGTGGAAGGTTCTACCCCAAATCCCCAGAAAGTACTCAGGTACCCTTCTGATTGGGTAATCACTCTAGAAATAGTTAAGCAACTCACAGATGCCTGCAAACATATCATGCACAAGAAGAAGCATTGCTTGGATTTTCCCATTTCCATAGGCCCCTACACTCTCCAAGATATGAAAATTCACAAATCATTGGCCTTTGAGTGGGAAGAGTGCCCACTCCAAACATATGCACACATTCTGGCTAGATTTGACCCCATAGGTACATATATCCATATCATTTGCAAATTCTACATCCACAAGCCACATATTGAAGATCATTAGATAAATTGTGTGGATGAATACGAGGTGAGAATCAGAGATTACTACAGGATGTCCCTCACATTAGCACAAGCGACCCTGGGGTTCAATATTCCCCCAAAGGTTTGGAACAAAGATTTAGATGATGTGCTAGAGCCTCTCTATAATAATGACAAAATATACAATAGACCTATCTTGAATGCAGAAATAGACAAGGAAGAGAATGACAACATTGACTTCAAAGCAAGATATGTAGTCAAAGCAACTATGGCCTGGATCAACAAGCCTTATGAAATGGATCCTATTCCCATAAAAAAACAACTAGATCCACCTAAGAAGGCGGACAATAAATATAGAGAGAAGCCCATAGTGCCCCAATTTAAGAAGGCCCCACCCCAAAAACCAGGAGTAGTATATGTGCATGAGTATGCAGTGGAATATTGTTCCAACCCTAGGCATAAGACACAAAGGACCAAGATGATAGGGAAAATAGATCCTCCAATTGAACCATCACAAGCCACCCAAGGAGAAGGCCCTACCACTTCTAGCCTGTCTCCTACTACCATTGGAGAAAGGAAGAAGTTTTACAAGAGAAAGAGAGCTTCTGCCTCTCCCCGATTAGAGACTCTACAAGAGGAATTAGACACTAATACATTTTGCATCATTTTGTGATGGCTATGTGTCACAATTACGACAGACATGTGTCGCCAGTGCGACAGTAGTAGACGTCGCTCATTTTTAGTCGCAAATTACGATGTCTGTCACCACCCGTCGCAATTACGACAGCTATCCGTCGCTATACTGCCACTTTATTCTGAAATCATCTGACCATAATTCTTGTGGAATGCGTCGCAAGTGTGACGGATCCCAATGCAATTGCGACGGGATTATGGCGTCGCCACTACAGCAACCCCGTCGTGATCCCCTTGGCTGACGTCGCAATTGCGACGGATCCCAATTCAATTGCGACGGGCGTTTGGCGTCGCCGCTACAGCATCCTCGTCGCAATTCAGGGGGGTCGACGTCGCAATTGCGACAGTTCCAAAGTAAAACAAAAAAAAAATTATTTGTTTATTATTCAATATTAGGGGGTCGACGTCGCATCGTTCTTGTGGATAGCATTGATAATAGATTTAATGTGCTACTAAGAAAATTAGATTATTATCTTCTAAAAAAATAATCTCAAATTATCTTCTACTTAATATCTCAAATTATCCTTTGTCCCCTAGGCACCCACTTTATGAAGTCACTGGAATATTTAAATAACACTAGGTTAAATATTTAATTTAACTTCGTAGCATTAGTGTTACTTACAATAATTCCCCTGATTACAAATAATCATTAAATACACAAACCTACCATGCCAGGGTGTAACTAATG
>MU228058.1:207064-234848 GCA_018584345.1 Thuja plicata | reverse complement strand
GAATCGGCCTCAAGAAGAGAGCCAGAAAGGAGAAAGAAGAAAGTAGGTCCCCCAGGGATCGAGGCTACATGCCTCATAAATGGGAAATGTGGTGCCCTATCTCCAATGTGCCAGGTGTACCCTTGAGCGGTGCCTCGAGAAGACCATCCTGTCAGAAAACCAACTGTCAGGCCGACGCCCCTTGATGTAGCCAACTACCCTCTGACAGTCTTTATTAACCGCTTCTGAAAGTGACCGGTCGGCCTCGGGGACCGGGAAACGGATCACTTTAAAGAATACAAAATTTTGGATCCGGGACTCCGGGATCCAGGAACTTACGTCCCCAAAGAATAAAGAATGCCCAATGCTTGAGTTCTCCCCGGCCCTTAGAGAAAGCTCAAGGTTGCTTATTATCGTTGAAGGCCTAGAGGAGGCGAGAAATGCCATCCTCATCTATCTCTTTTAAGCTGACCCTTTTGTGCTTGGCCACTTCAACTTGTTCCCCCAGGTCTGGAACATTATCTTTGAATTCATCTGCCATCCTCGCCATGTCATGACCACTAAGTATCATGCGGGTTAACTTCGCCATCTGGGCCCCATCTATCCCTTCCGAAGATTGATACCGGGACTTCATTATTTCGTCAAAACTCCCCAAAACTGAATCTTCAGGGGTACATGTATCTTTACTAAGGGGATCAGCCTCGAAAGTTTTTATCACAAAAGACTTATACAAATTGGAAGAATATTTTACAGTATTTACTTTATCTTGTAAGGACCCTACCAGTTTCTTGGTTACCTCTAATATGAGGTCAAGTCTGGAGTGTTGGGTTCTCACAAAATCAAATGATTCATCACCCAGAATTCCAGATTCAGAAATCATATCCTCTCCCAAGGTAAGGAGTTCTTCGAGCTCCACCTTCCATGCTTGGTAATTTTTGGCATCACCCTCCCATAGCTCAATAAGCATTTTCACCTGATGAATAACCTGTCGGGCCGTGTATAAATCTGGGAGGGTGGACACTAGGAAATGCCAGGTGTTCCCTATCTACAGGGTGACCCACTCGTCCACTGCTTGGGCTTTCCTTTTCATTACTCGCAGGGAGTCTATGTCACTCTGTGGTAGATCTTCTGAGGTGGAGGCCTCCAGAGGAGCGGCATTGATGGGTCGAGCTAGCTCAGTAAGCAACCCCATAAGGTTTGCATTCTTTTCCTTTTTAGCTTTGAGCCTCTGAGCCTCTTTCTCATATCGGGCCTCCACTGCCCTTGCTACCTCTTTCAGCAAGTCTACCTCACCTTGCTTTCCCCTTTTACCTAGTGATACCTCTGCAACATTGTAGTCTCCGGGGTCCGCGGTTGCTTCATCGGCATCTGGGGGAGGCGTTGCCACAACGGCAACTGTTTCTCCGCCTGGCCCAGTTCGAAGATTATGAACTGTCTAGGCTTTCTTGGCCTTCAGCAGGGCCTGAACTTGGGCCATTATTTCAGCCAGGGAGAGAGGAATCACTAGAACAAACTGAGATTTTCTTTTTCTGCTCTCTATTAGCCATTGGGGTGGCAGGGGTGGCCTTCCTGCCAGGACTTGTTCTCTTGATTCTTCCCCAGTGTTCTGTGGCTGTTGCTCTTCAGTGGCGTGGACCTCATCCGTTCCTCTCCCTACCTCAACTTCTTCTACAACAATGTTCTCTTCAATCTCCATCTCCTCAACCTTGTCTTGTATGTCTATTACTGGGTTTAGACCCTGGTAGGCTTCCTCGAAGATTTCTTCTTTGAGCTGCTCTTCTTCTTCTTGTTCTTCTGTCGGGGCCTCTTCCTCTGATTGGCACCTCTTTCGGCAGTAGGGGAGGTGTTGGGCCAAGATTTAGAGTTTGGGCCGCTGTGATTACCTGCCCGAAGGTTGCTCCCGAGAGTGGCCCTTGGAACATGGCGGCTGGGGTTATGGTTACTCCCGAAGGTCTGATTCCCCCAGTGGATGCCATTTGTTCACCTTGTTTTTGTTGGTCCACTCTCGGACCTTGCATCACTTGAGCCCCAGAGGCAATCTCTGGTTCTGGCTCTTTTTCCTCTACCTGCTGCTATTGTCCCTATGCAGGCTCTTGCTCAATATCTTCTTGCTCTGCAGCCTCTTGTCCCGCCCCCGAGACTTCTGCCTTTGTTTGTGTATTGTCCCCCTGCAAGTTCTCGAACTCGTCGGTTGCAAATACATCATCAAACTCTTCTTGCGGAGGGGGACTAGCCGGGACTTGTGCAGGCTCCATTTCCTTCTCCAGCTCCGGGGAACTAGAAGAAAGGATTTCTACTTGCTTGGGGCAGGATGCTTCCAGCCCCAGCTCTGCCTTGGGCTTTTTGCTAAGCTTCTTCTTTCTCTGGCTAACCAGAGGTGGCCCTGCATCTCTTATTGTCGCCGCCTCCAGGGGATCCACCCCCGTCGCCTTTACCATTAAGGTTGCTAATGACGAGGAGGAGGGGGGACGAAGTGGTCTGACCATGAGTGGTGGAGTGGCCAACCATGTTATTAATTGCTCCCTCATTTGCTGGGAGGCTGCCACCGATTGTTTTATTTGTTTTGTGATGGGGACTTCTTGCGCAGAAGGGGTTGTATCTATTCTTTTTCCCTTATCTGTCCCTGCAAAGAAGTCTCGGCCCCCGGGGTCAATTTAGGTACCGACTGTGGGGTTAGCTTTGGCGCCGGCTGGGCTGCTCGGTGGGTACTCCCGGGGCACACCTTCTTAAAATAGGCGTGGCTTCTCTCGACCACCTCTCGAGTGAAGTCTTCAATAGTGGGCCCTTCTTGGGCATCCCAGTTTACTGGTGAAAGAGCCTTTTTATCGATCCCCTTTTCCTTATACTGGGGATCTTTAGTGGGAGTGGTGTCTGAGAAGTTCGCTCAGAATTTCTGGAGCTTCAATTTCTGCATCATTCCAGCTGTCATTCTGACATAGTGCCTGCTCCGCACCTCCACGTCATCTTGGCAATCTGCCCAGAAGTCTTCCATGTGTATACAATGGGGCTCTAAAGCCCGGGGCAGTGCCGTTGCAATCCTGCCATGCGGATCAAAGTTTTTTCGCGCCAGATAAAACTCTTGTAGGTTGTAACTTTTTAGTTCATTGTCTTCCTCCTTTGTGGCGGCCAGACTGCAGGTGTAATCCCCGCATGTGATCGAGAATGGGATGTTGGGTATCTTCTTGAGGACAAAGAAGGCATGCACCTTCATCATTTGCCTACAATACTCCAACAGCATGATCTTGTCCCCACAATGTTTGGGCAACAAGTAGGGTTTCCCAGAGAAGCAGGTGACCCTAATGTACGTGTGTTGTTGGAATTGAATGTAGTAGTGTCCATAACTACGGACTAACTTCATCGCCTCAGTAGACAGGCGGTATCCGGCGTCCCGGGTGGGTGTAAGCAGATGGTAGTAAACGAATGCGTCGTTTACCTGACAAAAATTGGGGAAGCTGGCCTCCCATTGAACCTGTGGGAAATGGTCCCATGGTGCCTTTTGTCCCGGGCCAATCCCGAGCACGCCGTCAGTAAGTAGGCCGTGGGAATGGGGCCTCTGCTGTGCTAGGGCCCAGAAAACATAAGAAGACATGTAGAATTTCTTCTTTCGGTTCAACTGCTAGAACTGGGAGTCGACGTGGTTAGAGATTATTGTGGCCCAGTTGAAGTATTCTCCCTTGGTGGAGATGCCGAGGAGGAAATAGTACATCCATTTGGCAAATTCTTGGGCGGAGGGCTGCCCAAAGACCCGGGCTAATGCTATTATCCCTATTTGGATGCTCTCCTTGAATTCAGAGCAGGGAATCTCTATCTTCATTCTCTTTGGGGCCTTAAGCCAGTGGGTATTCATATATACCCAGGTAGCATCCTCCAGTTGTGTAAACTGGGTCAGGGCATCAGTCCTTGTAACCATCGTGGCCCTATCAAATTGTGGGATCCCCAGGCCTACCCGAAATGTGACTGGGTCGAGGGACACCAGTGGAGTGGGGTACCCCGTGGGCTCTGCGACCGCGAGCATAACGGCCTGGACAGAGGAGTTGTAGTTGGCAGCCAGTGTTAAGATAAGCTCCGAAGACTGCACAGAGCACGGGAAGCAAGCTGCCCAGAGGATTCCAGAGTTCTCGACGTTGATTGCTAATTGATCCCCAGCTTGTCATTGGATGTGCATTATTTTCACCAAGGCCTGCATCTCTGCCCATGTTCCGACATTGGTGTCGGTTATCAGCTTAACCTTAGACTCAATCTTTGAGCCCACGATGACATTGTCCTGTACAAATTTCATGGTGAGGGGCAGCTTTTCTAAGGCCTTCTCCATCTTGGATTTTACTGCTGCCTTGGTCTCTACTGCGGAAGGCAGCTCTAGACTTCTAGGTGGAGATGATGCGGATGCTTCAGACATATTTGGAAGATGAACTCTGGGAACCTGCGAGACAAAGCGACCATCAGAACACATTTATCAAAATATTTATTTTGGGGTCCGGAGATCTTACCACCGTGATGTTTGCTTTCCTGAAAAGTTAGTTTCATGCAAAGATAATCGAAAAGCAAAACACATCACAAACTCATCTTTTGTTAAACATCCGGGTCTGGAGATTTTCATCGCACTTGGTAAAGACACAGGATGGATGGTGGTAGGAGACCTGAAACCCAGAGAAATGACTGTTAGTGAGGACGTGTAAAAAGGCAAGTCATTAAGCCCATGTGGGCGCCACGTGCATAGGTATTAAATGCAAGTTATGGCGATGACAGCGGAGCCAACTGTCCGAACGCGCGAAAAGTGAAAGCCACTTGGCTGGAATTGATTGTGCGCATGTGACATAATTGAAGTTCTGACAAACTTTTTGGAGGAGAGAGAAAACTGCCTATTTGAAACCGGTCGAGAGCCAAGTTTCAAACAGGTGGTTTTCTGCCCCGAAGCGAGCTCGGAGGTGAAAAACCAGAAACAGAGGTGACTCGACCAGCTTGTCAAGCCACTCGGAAGGATATACATGGAGCCAAGGGATATATACAAAGACACGAAGGGATATACAGAGACTATATACAACTATACACACATATATACAAAATATGCAACGCGAAACGACACCCACGGGAAAACTAGATGAGACAGACATATATACAGCTATCTACCTATTTTACAGATGGACCACTTCTACACAGAGGGCGGACAACCCTCTGGCAGAGCCGACCCACCAACGGGCGGCAGAACCAGAAGACAACAAACCAGATGAAACAGAGAAACAAAACAAACAAGACAAACAAAACCAAACCAAACGAAAGAAAACCAGAGAGCAAAAAAGGAAGGCAGGAACAGGAAAATCAACCTGAGAACGTAGAAGGCAGAGGAAAGAGAAGGGTTACCGCGGGAGCTCTGCAACAGCTCGAGTTGTCGATCGATCAAAAATACCACCACGAAGCACTCGCAATCGTCAGAAAGTGACTGTAGATGTTAAGCGTTGATTATCATAAACTCTCTGCAAATGCTTTGTTAATCACTTTGGAATCGCTCTTAAATCGTTCTAAGTGCTTGGAGGCTTTAATCGCAGTAAATGTGAAAGTGATAGATAATTTCTATTTATACCCGCGGTAAAAAGGGTAATCCTCCTCCTTCCGGTAATCTCCGGACAAGCAAAACCTCCAGACCCCGGGCCCGGGGATTCCTCGCGATGATATCCTTAAGAACATCGTGGCGAAGAATCCCAGAGTCCGAAGTTCGATTCCCAACAGAGGACAACCTTCAGGACCGGAGTCCCGGAGACAAAAACCAAACAAGCAAAGCACCACACCGGGGAAGAAAACCCCAGAGAAAGAAAACAAAAAGGGAAAGAAAGACAAGGCAAAGCCGCAAGCAAAAACAAAAAGGGGGACCCAACATTTTGCACACAAAATGTAGGGACGGGGATGCAGGGCATAACATATACATATACATGTGTATACATATGTATGTATACACATGTATATATATACAATATACATGACTAAATTGTTCAATACATGTAAATTTGTATACATATGTAAATATGTATATATATGATGAAATCGGTACAAAAAATCAATACACACACCCCAACATATACCTTACACATTTAAGTAAAGTAAAGTAATAAATTAACTAAAAACAAACTCAACACAAGCATTTGAGTCAAGTAATGAAAAGTCATGTATAAAGTAAAGTCATAAATTGACATGAGAATAAACATAACACAAAGATTTGAGTAAAGTAAAAAAAAATACAAACTATCTACTAGGTCATTGCCAGAGTAAAGTCATTAAGACTTTACCTATGATGCAAGCATGTTGTCTTCTATTTGATTTAGAGAAGTCCCTATAAGCCTACCCAAATAGTGTGATGCATACATGTAATCAACCAAATATATAAGAATATCAAATATATGAGCACAATAAAACACACATTAGAAATATGTTAGAAGCACAAGGAACAACATTTCCCAATATAATTAATGTGTTCATAAACACAGTTACATTGATATGTCTAACATCCAGATAATTGGTTCAGCTCTCAACGCTCTCTCATGCTTGTAAAAAATTGTAATAACCAACGGTAGTAACATTCTCACATCAAATCATCCTTACAATATTGCATTCACAACAACGAAGTCATGTACAAGAAGAACAATGCACACAATCATGCATACATATCGATATGCAAAAATACATACATATACATGTATCCATATACATACATAAATGTACATATGAAAACATACATATGCATATCCATGCACATGCATGCATACATACATGTGCACATATATACATACATATGTATACAAAATGCATATGCATACATACATATAAAGTGTAGCAACATAAATATAATTCTAATTTTTAAAATCAATAATTTAGTTGAAATCGTAAGTTGCGAATTTGCAGAGGATATTCATTGAAAACATAGATGAATTAGTAATGAAAATGACCTTGAAAATTCCCTATTATATAAATTCATTTGAATGTGGAAAGTGAATGCATTAATTTGTGATAGTTGATTTTTAAATTAGAATATTGGTGGGAAACAATCGATTATTCCATTCTTGCATCTGCAATTTAAGTTTGATTTTTAACTAGCATTACATGTCATCATCAACATAAACATTTTGTCACTAACAAAAGCATAACATGCATGATATGGAAGGTTTAGGACTGCAATGCAACATACAATGTACCATGAGATATGAATACATATATGTATATGCAGATATTTATGTATACACATACATATACATAAACATACACATACACATACACATACACGTACACGCACATGCACACATACATGCACACGAACATGCACACGCACATGCATACGCACACACACACACATGTATACACACACACACATACACATACACATACACATACACATACACATACACATACACATACACATACACATACAATAATAAAAAATAAAAATATCCAATTACAAATTTAAATAACACCTAATTGTAAGTGTTTAGGCGTATGGGCCCACTCACAAATTTCACTTTTGCATTAGGAAATGGTGGCCACTTAATTCCCTCACCACCTTATTATGTCCACCATCGATCACATACATGCCTTCTCTTGGACGCATTGCCTAACATTATGAAACCCTACAAACCAAAGTTTTCATCACATTTGGGATTATGTAATTATGTATACAATATATATGTATGTGTACATAATTATGTATACATATACGATGGTGAAACATTTACACATATATATAGATGCATGCATGTACATGTGTATACATATGATGAAACTAGTACAAAAAAGCTACAATTGAGATGAGCAAGTTGAATTGGAGCAAGAGCAAGTACCACATTTTTCAATTGGAAGTAGAAATTTAGATACCTATTCAGGTTGTCATGAATCTGGGCAACATAACTAAACAATATAAATTCACTATAGAAAAGACAAAAAGTGCAACTACTAAGTGAAAAATGGACACCTGCTCATGCCTCCAATTCTTGCATAACCAATCAAGTTTAAAACCATATCGGTCTTAAATTATATAATTATGTACACACACACACACACACACATGTATACATATACAATATGCATGGCTATATTATTTAAATGCAACCCTTAATGTCATAGAGACAATAATTTAACAACAAAATCAAACCCTCAACACCATACATATAATTATTTCACAGTGAATTAAAATAAGTGAAATAGATTCATTTTAATGTAATCCTTAATTCAATATACATAACCATTTAACATCAAATGTAGATAATTATTTCGCAGTGAACTGAAATAAATAAAATAGATTCATTTTAATGTAACTCTTAATGGCATAGACATAGTCATTTAACAACAAAATGAAACCGTCGATGACATACATGTAATTATTTCACAGTGAACATTATAAGTAAAATATATTCATTTTAATGTAACCCTCAATGTTATAGGCATAATCATTTAACAACAAAATGGAACCCTTGATGCCATATAGATAATTATTTCACAGTGAAATGCAATAAGTAAAATAGAATCATTTTAATATATCCCTCAATGCCATAGAGATAATCATTTGACAAAAAAATCCTAATTATTTCACAGTGAAATGAAAAGGTAAAATATAATCATTTTGATGTAACCATTAATGCCATAGACATAATCATTTAACAACGAAATGAAACCCTCGACTACATAAATGTACTTATTTCAGAGTGAAATAATAAAATAGTATCATTTTAATTTAACCCTTAATGCCATAAAGATAATCATTTAACAACAAAATGAAACCCTCAACGACATACATATAATTATTTCACAGTGAAATAGTATTAGTAAAATAGATTCATTTTAGTGTAACCCTTAATGCCATAGAGATAATCATTTAACAACAAAATGAAACCCTCAACGACATACATATAATTATTTCACAGTGAAATAGTATAAGTAACATAGATTCATTTTAGTGTAACCCTTAATGCCATAAACATAACCATTTAACAACAAAATGAAACCCTCAACGACATCCAAAGAATATTTCACATTGAAATGAAATAAATAAAATATAATCATTTTAATGTAACCCTCAATGCCATAGAGATAATCATTTTACAACAAATTGAAACCCTCGATGACACACAAATAATTATTTCAAAGTGAAATGCAAAAAGTAAAATATAATCATTTTGATGTAACCCTTAATGCCATAAACATCATCATTTAACAACGAAATGAAACTCTCAACGACATACATGGACTTATTTCATAGAGAAATGAAATAAGTAAAATAATATAATTTTAATGTAACCCTTAATGCCTTATTTCAGAGTGAAATGACATAAGTAAGATAGTATCATTTTAATGTAACCCTTAATGTCGTAGAGATAATCATTTAACAATAAAATAAAACCCTCAACGACATACATATAATTATTTCATGGTCAAATGAAATAAGTAAATTTTTTTTTATAGTGAAACCTCGACAACATTGAGATAACCATTTCATAGTCAAATGAAACCCTCGACGACATTGAGATAAATATTTCACAACATAATGAAACCATCAACGCCATACAAAATTTCATTTCACAAAATAATGCAATCATTGAAAAGAAACCCTTAATGCCATGGAAAAAAATGATGAAAACAAAGCAAATTGCAGGTACAGAGGAGCATATTTCATTATTGAACATCCAATAGTGCAAGTAGGAATGATGCGCAGGTGTTACCTGGTCAGAGGCGTTCACAAAGGTCGAATGGTTGGAGACCCAACTTCGTGGGAATACGATGAGGACAAATGAAATGCCCAAATGCAATGAAAATTTAGGTTTTTAGGGTTCCATAATGTTTGACAATGCATCTAAGAGAAGGCATGCACACGACCGACGATGGACATAAAAGGGAGGTGAGGGAATTAAGTGGCCACACTTTCCTAACTCAAAAGTGAAAAATGTGAGCGGATCCATATGCTTAAACACTTACAATAAGGTGTTATTTAAATTTGTAATTGGATATTTTTGTATTTGTTATTGGTTGTCTAACAAGCCACTATTAATGCAATGGAGTTCATGTATCCATCAACATTTTAAAATGACCTACATAACGACTCCTACAACATGCATTATTAATACCTAAAAGCCAAAACCTTAATTTTAAGTAATTAAATAGCAAAAAAAGACACAACTAAAAAAATCTGAAAATCTGATATACCGTTTAAGTTATTCAGGCGCTCGAAATTAACTATAGCAAGGAGTGGTGCCTTTCCCCTAAATCTCTTTTCAAACTCAAACGGCAACGTGTCCAATATCTATTTAATTTTACGTAATCTTGACCGCTTTTACTGCTTTGTTTCACTTGCTTTCGGCAGTCAGCTCCGTTGATGTGCAACTCTAATGGCGCGCATTTCACCAAAGCAGTCTCTTCTGCAAATAGTCAAGTCACCTTTAAAAGTTTTCATATGCTGAAAATGTTTCATTTGAGACATCCAAAATTAAAGGTACTTCTTTCGCCAATGGATTACAGATGCTCGAGAAGGCAAGATCTTTTGTGATATTGCCGGGGCTATGGAACATTCGTCTCTGTTTGCTTCAATTTCTATATGCAGTTTGCATTTACTGCATCCGTGCCTTGTTAAAATGCATCAAATTGTTGCCAATTTGGTTTCCTGTTTTTGCTCTTTAATGAAAAAGCTTAAGTTGTGTTGATTTTATTTGGGTTTTCCCGTCATGAAAATGCCTAAGTTCCACCCATTGTTTCTCCTGATTGAATAATTTCTAGGGTACAAGGTGAACAAATTTTGGAATGTCACAAGTTCTCACTGTTAAATAACCCCGCTAATGATTACTACATGTGCTGGGGTTTATATATGTGTGTGCGCTTGTGTATTGAAATTATCAATATGATGCTTCTGGAATGAAAAAAAATTCTAGGGCATGTGTCGAATTATTGCAGCAATAGGTTACCTGCATGGTCATGTTAAAGGGGTTCCCCTATGGATATTTTGAAAAATGAGTAATAATAACGGACTGTAAAATTGCATATCAAGTGCATGCCAATTGACCTTATCATTGTTTACACTTATTAATGGCCCAAATGACTAACTTCTTCTTGAAATATCATGAGTTTGGTCTACACGAGGATTTAACTTGACGCTGTATTATTTAATTTTTGAACTGAATTATTTTCTGAACCGTAGGTTTTAAGCGACGGAGATTAATTTATAATCTCCTGGCAGGCTTAAATACGTGTCCTACATTTTTTTATCATCATTTTTTGTAATTGTTTCGATTGCTCTGTAATATCCAGCTTTCTGGATAAACATCTTCCCATTTATACCGACTAAATACGACGCATGGATCTGACCACCCTAAAAATCTTTGTCATTTTTGGTCGCATGCTTTGAGCTTTGCTTTCAGTTTTAGAAGTATAGTCAAGGCATTAACGCTTAAATTTAAAGGAATAATTCACATTAAACTCGGGAAAACTATTAATATTCTGCAGATCAATGTAATGAATGGTATTCGGATTTCTTGGTTCATACGCGCAACAGTGTTTCATCTTTACCGTCAAGCTTACCTAATTCTTGCAGAAATTGAATGGAATTTTCTGCATACTCCCTTTTGCTCTGGGTTGTTTGCTAGCTATCCGTGGGTCCCATACGCTGTTTTGGCCTTGTGGATGTTATTAAAAGCTTTCTTCATTCATTCATTCTTTGCAAATGATGGATTCAGGGGATTTATATATTACAAAATAGATTGTCTGTCTGAAATTCCATTGTTCCATGGGACACACCCCCCTCCCATGAAATCCTGGCCTTTTGAGGACGGGATGTCTCTGGGATGTGGGGACACAGGGATGTTCCGTCACTGCCCCTACACCTCTGCTAGGATACCACGGAGGACATTAGGGATGGCTGGATGTCCTGGGGACTCCTGCTAGTCCCCTAACTGTCTTGGGTTGCCTAAGAGTCTATTGTGGCCCCTAGTTAGAAATTTCAACTGAAAATAAAAAAAAAGGTGATAAAATTGTGAAAATGACATTTGTCCTGAAGGTTTTGGAGGTCTAATTTGTGCTTGCTGGTAAGGGCATCTTTTGTCCCCGCCCTGGAGTGCGCCATGGGTGCTATTCTCAAACCCTGTGCGGGGTCATGCCCCTCGACCCCGCTGGGCTCCCAAACCCTACAAAGGGTGCTGCCTCTTAACCCCATTAGGAGCTCTACTCCAAGACCCCACAAGGGGCACTACTCTTCGACCCCAAATCTCCACCCACCCTTTTTATGTTAATGCAATTATTGCCATGTTTTTTATGTTTATTAGTTTAAACTTTACTTAGTATGTTAAAGTTTTATTAGTTTAAACTTGACCTCTTCGCCCAAGTGGAAGGAGCTCTTGTCCATTCAACAAGAGGTGAGCTACTTAGACAGGGAATACATATCTGTTGTCCTTATTGAGGTCCTCCCTAATCCTTACATGGTGGCTTAAAGGTGATTTCAATAAATAAATGATTACATAGACTATTTACTATCATTATAATTAATGACAAAGAATATATAGACTATATATACAATCACGAAATATTGATAGGCTGTATGTCTATATATATATATATATATTCAATCTTATCATTATCTGGCATACAATAAATGAATAAGGTTGATGTTGTCTACAATAAACTGCTCTTCTAAGTAAGTGCAGGCTATATAATAATTTCTGATCTGATCGATATATATCTGTTTGATTGCTGATGTCTTATAACAATCTGGAATGCTCTTTGATAAGTTCAGATGCTAATTCCTTCTTTTTTTGATGCCTCTTTCAAATGAATTCTTCTTCTTTTTATACCCTCCAATATGAGGGAGAAGTCACGCCTCTACACCATTTCTACCCCTTTGAAAGAGTCACAACTCTTCCTCTTAACCGCTGGCCAAACTTAATTATATTTTAATAATTTTTTATAATGTCTTATACATAATCACTGCTTTATTTCAATTTGCTGCTTTTATGGGTTATGATTCCTTCCTAATATCAATCGTCCCCTTAGAGGTAATCACACCTTTCTACTTCTTAAATACATGTCCTTTGTCATTATTCAAAGGGAGTCAGCCATAAAGAAATATAAATATAAATTGATTTTAACACCAAACAAGTCGGCCAGAATGGATAATATTAAGTTCACCCCTCTTCTTAATAAACTCAATCGGGCTCCTTTGACTTTGAAACATTTCTTTATGTATTTTTCCCTAGTCGGCCTTGTTGTGACCTTTTCACACCATCGCCACATTGCAAATGGGGACCCCCTCTTTTGCTTGGTAGTTTAGTAGTTTGCTTAGGTAGGTCTCGGCTTAGCAACATTTTTGCAAGTCTCAGGTGATGATGAAGTCTTAGGTAGGTCTTGGCTTAGCAACATTTTTGCAAGTGTCAGGTGATGATGAAATGGAAAATTTGGGCAACATAGAGGTTTAAGAGGTGAGGAGTGAAGCATTTGGGCAGTGAAAGAATGAAAACCCTGAAGTATGGATAGAAATTCCCAATGAAGGCCTAATTTCTGCCCTATGATAGAGTTGTCCAAATGAGTTGCCAAAGTCTGATCTTCATGTTAATTAAATTCTTTAAGTGTGAAGCAAGTTTTGATGGAATTCCTAGTCTATTGCTCATTTCTGACTTGTATGGTGAGAAAACTCCTAACTCCTAGTGGATTTCCGCGCAGCCCTAAGTAGAATTCTCAACAATTTTATGGATTATGAGTTAAGTTGTGAGCAAATTCCCAATTAGAGGTGGAAATCCGGCCTCCTCTTTGAGGGAAATTATTGACAAGTTTGGAAATTGGACTAAGTATGCGATGAAAATCCTAACACTTGATGAATTTCTGACCTGGTCTGTATGCAAATTCCGAACACTTGGTGAATTTCTGACCTGAATGAGGCATTTTGTCCTGACAAATGCCTGATTTCCGACCACATTTGCAAAGAAATTCTAAGACTTATGAAAATTCAGACCTGCCTTGTGCATATATCCTAACAAACATCAGATTCCCGACCTACATGAGCATTTTTTTTCTATTGAGTATCATTTAAAGCAGCATATACAAAATACGTGAATGTTTTTACAGTAACCAAACCAGAGGGCTCAGAGTGAGCACAGTATACGGAATTAATACATCAGTATGCTGTTATGAACTTCAAAATACAGCTGAGAATATACATATGTGACCAAAAAACAAAACTAGCAACTAATCACAAAGCTACATCCAAGCAATCCATCCACAGGGACCCTCATTCCACTTAAGGACTTTATCGTTTCTTGCTGCAGCTCTTGGTGGTGGAGGGATGACCTCAGGAGGAAGAACTGTCACCGGATCTACTTGCACCGCTTTGCCTTTCTCTAGTGCTGCTTTTTCCAACATGTCATGCAACTGTTTTTTAAGGTTTTGAATTGCTTGTTCAAATGGTTGCTTTGCTGGCGGTACTCGAGCTGTAGTGTACCCATATGCAACCTCTTTCCTTAGTACTCTAACTGCCCCTTCATTAAGCAGCTCTAAGAACTTTTTCTCCTCCATCTTCATGATGACAGTGACCTGCAAAGAAACATTGTGTTAAATGAGCCTCCGAAGAGACTCAGTAAGGAACCTTACTATACTATTAAAAATTTCCTCATTCCTTAGTTTCCAAATGACCGATAAAATGACAACAGATAGTGTAGACCAAAAAACATTGCAGTATTTCTTAAGCCCCAAGAATGTACCAGTAAGGAAATGCAACAAATTGAAATTATTATGCAACTGGAATCCAAACAAAGCCCATACCTCTTTAGCAAACAGACAGTCAAAGAAAATATGGTGGATCATTTCAGGACTTCTACAGACCAAACATATGTTAATCTCTCCATTAGGCATCTTAATGGGTAATTTATGCAGGAAAAGGCACCAGATGAAATGCATAATTTTGGGCTCCAGAGGTCTATGCCATAAGGCCATAAGGTGTTTGGTCCAATCCACAGGGTCCAGATTAAGGTTCCAACAAGAATTAAGGTGTGCAAATATCTCATGGTTATCAGTGAGTAAACTGTAGATGGTTTTGGCTTTAGTGCAGGGAAAGAGAGTACCATATGACCATTTAAGGAGGGGTAACCTGTTCTCATTGGTGAAACAAGGTTTTGGTAGGTTCAAAATGTTGCAAGCATCTCTTAGAACAGCATAGGTTCTCCATTGGGTTTGGAGGAGGTCATATTTATGCCACAACTCTTGCCAGCTGATGAGGTTCCCCTGAATAATAACATCAGAAAACTGCTTGATTCCTTTGTTAGCCCATTTCCTGACAGAGCATCCTTGTAGGAGAGCCAGAGGTTTATTACCATGCCATAGGTTCGACCAGATAGATCACTCCCCACACAGCCTGTTGTTCTCATCAAAGATCCCCTTGTTAGCTATTAGATTCCTAACATGATCCCAGCACATGTTAGTTATTAGATTCCTAACATGTTAGCTATTAGATTCCTATTTGTCCTAATGAAGGTGAACTTTCCAATTTGCCTTGAAGGCAAAGTCCAAACAACTATGAAAAATCTGATCCCCTTCCAAGGTAAAACTCTAAACAAGTTGCTAAGATCTGATCTGTTTCGGGTGAAATTCCAAACAGCTATCAAATTTCTGACCTCCTATTGAGCAAAATTGCTGACTACATGTGAATTACCGATCAGCATAGGTGATTTTTCCAAACGAACTTATGATTTCTGATCTGCATTCATGATGGAATTCTAAACAAGGTAGAAATTCCAATTTCATTCCAGTGAAAAATCCGAATGCAAGTTGAATTTCTGACCTAATTTGGGAGGCTTAAGGGATCACTCAATGCAAAATCCTAATGAGGGTCAGAATTCGGACCCCTCATAGGATTAATCTCAAAGCAATTAATAACAAAAGTCACCCCAATTAGAATGAAATTTTAAGTGTTAATGAGGTTGGCCACCTTAGGGGAGGAAATTTGTTGAATAAATTGTTTATATGCTGTCAAGGTTGGCCAGCTTGGGAGAAGAGAGTTATTAAATTAAATTGTTTAAATGCTAATACCAGGCGGGCCTAGTAAACCCCAATAGGTGCATCCTTTAAAGGGATGCCTATAAAGACAAATCAGATACCTTCATTTCAATCACAATTCAATGCAAATTGCAAGACAAATTGATTATAATCAGAGCAGCAGAGGCAAAAATCAGAATTTGAAGGTTGAGGCTAGGCATTTAGCGATAGCAAAAGGAGGACCAGATTCCTTATACTCAGAAACAAGGTGAAGTATTCCAATTAAAGGCAGGAGAAGCTGCGAAGCATAGCAGAGATCTGGGTGAATTCTTGTGAAAACTTAGAGATATTTGAAAGTCCCAGCAGGTAAGAGGTGGAATTCCATCATGGAAAGGAGAAGTTTTGATTTGAACCAAATTCGTATCATGTCTGGAGTATGCATTTTCTGAATATGCAATATCAAGTGAAAAAGAATCAGGCATATGAAACTCAGAAAATCAGAATTAAAATTAAAATCAGAGATTGTTTTCAAGAGATGCATGAGTGCAAATTAGATATTAGAGTTAGAAGGATGTGAAGGATTTCATTTCTCTAGGATCTGAACTTAAAATTTTTTCAAAGAGAATTTAAAAGTCTCTCTATAATAAGTGTTTGTCTCTATTAGTAATGTTTCTCTTGCAGGGCTGATATGTGTGGGTCAAATTCAAGGAAGGCTCAGCAGGCCCAAATCAAGTACGACCTCAAGGAGATGATCACAGAAACCAAGTTCACTTCAAAGTGGAAGAGGATCAATGGCACCAACCTTGGACATGTCAACATGGACCAGATCAGAAAGCGAATGTATAAGCATAATGCATCAAGTTTGGCGAGGAGGATGGTGAAGAATGGAATTGTGCAAGCAATGCGCTGAGTTAATGGTGGAGTGAGCAAGACATTATGATACTAAGACAAGGTAGGTGGCTACTCTGGATGGAAAGCTATTGGCATCACTCACGAAAGAGGACATTTGGGAGGCATTTCATAATCCAGATCACAAGTTCTTCACCTACAAGACAAAGGAGAATGCCTTGAAGATTTTCGATGATAGACTTGATGCTTGCATGGGCATTATCAATAACAAATGGTTGATTGAGTTGAGGAAGCATCATTCCAAACTAACAAAGCTCACTAAATTGGACTTTCAAGAAGGATATGGAGATGTCATTATTTTATTAAGTCAAGTAATGGGGAGCCCACAGGCTTCCATCTTCAAGCCTTGGAAGTTTTATTTTATAGAGAAGATAGCCACTCTTGCGGAGATGTTCAAATTGGCAAAGGTGATCAGCAATAATTTGGACTCTCAATTAGGAACTTGGAACAGTCATAGACATTCTACATGAGTTCCTATGTGATGCATATGTTGGGAAAAGTTTACAAATACAAAGGATTGAAGTGCAAAGGCCCGGTTGGGAATGGAACAAGACAATTCAAGGTGTATGAATGTTATCCACAATTGCATCTCCACACCAACAACCATTTCAGATTAGTCAATGATACCTTTTCCATGTACATTGTGAGGATCTTGCAAGGGGGCATGCATATAAGATAATAAGACTATCAGATGAGGCTAAGGAGTTGATAAAGAAATATCGTTCATGTTTCACCCAATTTCCCAAATTCACTTACATTAGGGTGCAAGGAAGTTCATTTTGTCCAAAAAGACTCCCGAGATATCTGACAAGCAAGTTGGTGTTGATGGAAGTTTCAAGGCAATTGCTCTCATATGACAAAATTCTAAAGCACAAGCACAAGATTGGGGTGACTTTTTCGATCGTTCTTGGGAATTCACTGGACGAGTGTCCTTCACCCCAGGCAGCTGAGGCAACATGGGAATAATTGCAATACAACTCATTGGGGGTGTATGCTTCAAGGATGGCCTTTGATCCATATAACCAGATAAGGAAGGCTTATGGGAATAGGTACAAGCACAAGGTACACTTGGGTGAATGTGATAAATACTTTTGAAATAAGGAAGAGGATGTGTTAACGATTGTAAGTGGAAATGATTAGAGCTTGTAAGTGGTTGTCCATTTTGGACCAACTTGAGGATGATGGAAACCACATTCAAAATCATTACAAAAAAAAAACTATGTTTCTTCCTTCCATCAATTGACTTGGAGTAGAAGAAGATGACTTGGATGAATTAATGAGACTGGTGACAACATGCACACGCAAGTGGGTAGACCAACAAATTGATAAATTGAAAAGAAAGAAAATTCTCTTGACTTTCAATTTGATGAATGATGTGGAAGAGCCTAAAGAGGAGTTATTTGAAGGACCACAAGAAGTCAATGATAAAGGAGAAAGGAGTAGGCATGATAGTGGCAGTAATAGAAAAGGAAAAGACAGTGACAAGGCATCGTAAACAAAGGGAACAAAGAGGAAAGAAGCTCCAAATCAAGAACCACCACAAAAGCGGCAGAAGTTGGGGGTCACTCTTTCAATGGCTATTACTTCTTCAATGCAAAGGAATGTAACATCTACCGTAAATAATGAAGCACCAAATGAAGTTGTGGTAGAGTCAGAGGTTGCTAGAGGTCTAAGTACAAGTAAATCTCCTATCTAGCAACACAACCAAGAAGGAAATTCTTCTCCTTGAAGTGTAGAAGATCTTCTTGATGAGCAGCAAAATGTGATTCCAATTTAAGAAATTCCCGAAGAGGCTAACATGGATTTCCCACATGGAGATTTCAATGATGAGATAATCATAGCATCCCAAGAGCCTCAAAACAATGAAGATCAAGATGATGACATCGAAGCGTGCACTACACCAGAATGGTTAAGAGATAAGATGAAGAAGAAGGAAGTATTAGAAAGTCGATAAACTAATGATTTGGAAGGATTTTTGGAAAGAATTGGGAAGACTAAGGAAAAGAGGCCAGCAAGGAAGTTCTCCAAGATCACGAAGGAAAGTTTGGGTTCTCGCACGATGCAAGTCGTTGTTCCAAAGGTTAACCAAGCAAGAGACAACATCCTTCCACAAGACTATGGCATTATGGTTTAGGAAATGAGACCAACAAAAAAGGAACAAAAAGTTGAAGAACTCTATGAATCTGTAAACACCATCAGAGAGAGATTGAACAAAGAGGTTGAAAAGAAGAATCAACTCAAGGTAGAGAAAAGGCAATTAAAAGAGTATATTTGACATTTGATGAATCCAATCCAACAAACCAAGCAAGTATTTGTTCCCCCCATAGCACTTTCAAGAGAATCAATTGACGAGTTTGAAGGAATGAAGTTAACAACACAAGCGACAAAGAAGTGCATTGAAGATGTTTTCGAAAGAGCAAATGAGTTCATTGAGGGATTTGTGCAAACCTACGAAATGATGGTTTCTTTTCAAAATAGAATTCCAGTATTGCTTGAGGTGTGCCAAGAATTTCATTCTATCAAGAAGAAGACCATTCCCCGTTTGCAAGTATTGATGAACATTTCCAAGCAAATATTAATGGAAGGTAATGTAATGGAGGCAAGACAAGCAACTGATTTTCATGGGTGGCATTGTGCCTTGTTGATGAGAAAATAATTTTTTGAGAATGTGAAATGCGATTGCCAAGATTTGAAGGAAACAATTCGAGAAATGCAAAATGAGATCCTCACTTTTGTGAGAACAATGTTCAAACAAGGATTGGAAGATGATGAAGATATGAATGCGGAGCAACAGAAAGAAAAGATGAAGGCTACTAATTTCAAAGATGTGAGTCCAATTTTGCAAGATCATTTGAAGGATGCTATGACATTTGCAAATTTCATGGCCATTTGCAAAGATAAAGAATGGGAGAAGTCATGCACCACATGTAATGTTGACTTGGAATTCCTTGAATAGGTGGAGGCTGCGCCTAGTGTGGAGGAGCTCAATGCCATTATGTCTAGATTCATTGAATATGCTAACAAGGAAAAGGATAACAAAAACATGTTTTTAGAGGAAGATTTGTTATGATCCTATGTGGAAAGAAATTTTCCTATTGGTTCATAGATAGGCATTTAATTCTCATTGGTTGGCATTCAATGCTTTTGTAATGTCCTGTTGATGTGAAATCAAATACTTAGTATTCCAAGATGAAATACCAAATACTCAATCCTCTCTTGATATAAGGTCATCTCTCATGCTAAGCTTGCAACGTAAGATCATGAAATGACTTCAAGGTTCCTTTAACTGTGGCTCGCTCAGTGAAATAATGTGATTACCTGGTAATCACTTAGGGGGACTTACGCTATTCATTCAATGGATATCATCTTACTTGCACTTCTAAAGGTTTGACTTCACAATGTGCAATGAAAATATAGTTTTGCTTTTTCAACTCTTCAACTTCAACTTCAACTTAAGCTTAACTTCTACTTCTACTTCTAACTAGGAATGCAAGGAATCATGGATGGCTTGGACTCTACCAATTGGAATCTTATTAGCAACCTCAACTTCACCTAGTGCAAGCTTCTAAGGATCTCAAATGGGTTTCATATCAATATCTCCTCTCCAATCCCATCAATGGATGCAAACTAAAGATTGAATATCAATTGAAGTTAAGAGCAATCACTATCTTACCACACAAGGCACCCTTCAATCAACAAGAGGGCTAGTGGCCTAGTTTATATTTGAGTCAAACAAGCAAACATCTACAATTGCATTCATCCAACTAAGCTACTTCTAACAACATGAAATGAAATCTACTTTAAATCAAAGATTGAAGAAACCATGCAACACTTCAAAGCAATATTAAGTAATTCACCATGATGAACCAACAATGAATTATCCATTACTTCAAAAGCATCATAACAACAATTTGATCAAGTCTCTCCCTTGGCTAACTTACTCTAATCTCCTACTAGCTCTCTAACTAACTAGCAAACTAACTAACTCCTCCACTAACTCCCTCTTACAAATGAGAAGGCCTTCGCCTTTTATAGATGTCCAATTACAACGAAGGGCCAAGATTCATCCCTAGAAACCCTAATTAGGGTTGCCAAATTTTCAACCAATTAAACGAGGGCACCAAATCATGGGCCAATAAGAAAATTACAATGATTTTTCAACCAATGAGAAAATATGACACTTGGCACGCTGTGATTGCTTGTGCTTGAAATTGGAATTTTCTTATTGGAGAAGACACCCAATTGCCACCTCATCACCTTCATCTTGTAGCTCTAATTAATCTTTGTGAAGAGAAAATATTTATTGATACTCAATACTGTCCAGCTCTCCCACATGATGACACATTCCCAAATTGCTTCATCTTCTCTAATCTTCTTCATCTTTCACTCTTGGAAATTTTCTCATTGCCATGATTCGAACTTGCATCCCTCTTGAACTTGATCTTCTTCTTGCCTTGACTTCCTTCTGATAAACTGGTGTGAACTTCCTTCCCACTTGAGATCTTTGAACTTGAGCTCGAAGCGCTCACTTGTTGGCGTGTTGATGGAGGATATGCATACCAGCAACGCTCTGATCTTCTAAGTTGTCCCAATGATGAATCTTGATTTAGCCCTTTATCCTTAATATCCACCTTTCGCTTTGGTTGCCCTTCTTTTCATTCGTGAATTCCTCAAGCTTGAACTTGGCACCCTCTCCTTGCTAACCTGCAAGAGCAAAAACACATGTCTTACTTCATTTGATTCGATAAAATATTGCCATTAAAACTTAAAAATTTGAGTATGTCAATTGAGTTAAGATTGCCATGTTGTTGAGTTCAATTAACTTGATCACTTAAACCTTAGATTGATTCCAACTTAGATTGTAGATTTTAGCCTTCTAATTACCTAAGTTAGAAATTTGTCATGAATTGTTCATTGATCACCATTAGCATTGATTGTCAATTGATGCTCACTTACGCTTGCCAACTAGTTAGCTTAGAGTTTGCATTTGATTGTTAACTTGTGTTACTTAGTTTGATTTGTCATTAAAGATTGAAAGCAACAACACAAGCTAAATGCTAGGAAAGCAACAAGAGACAAGGGAAGTTCACCACTTCGTTGGTGAGCTTCGATCAATGGAGGACCCTCAAAACCAAATTCAATAAAATTCAAACCCTTACAATGCTGATCATGCCCAGATCTGCCCATGATGATGCAAAATATAACCCAGATCTGCATGTAAACAATGGCAAATTCCTCCTCACATCCATGGCAAATCATCAATTTGTTACCTTGCAAGTTGGAAAAAAGACTACTTTCAGCACGCTAATCGATTTGACAATGCTGATAGGACACAAGATTGCCCTTGATTGCTCCCCAAAATGACTAATTCGCCAACTCTGAATTCTGATCTGAAACTTAAGCTTGCAAATTTGGATGCCCTAGCACAAGATTTTCATGAAATGAGGGCTTTAGGATTGAAGTGAAATTCTGATCGTTGCCTTCTAACTCTGATTTTGCAAATGCTGATGGAAAATCACCAAGAAAGGGGGCTGGAAATGCCTTAGGAAGAAGTCGCCCCAATCTGAAATGAAATTTCAGACCCTAGGGCATAGAAAATTGCTGCCAAAGGAAGTCTTCTTCACCACATAAAAATCGCACCAAGCTGGAAAATTCGGACCTAGAAGAAAAATCAGGGAAATTGCTCTTGTTTTGTGTTTGAAATGATGCCAAAATGCCTCTTAAATACCCAACTCAAATGCCCAAAGAGGGACGACTTGCATGGAGAGTTTAAACAATTAAATTAAATCACCATCCCTGGATTAAAACAATATTGAGATCTTCAGCCACTTAGATAAAAGGGCTGACTTGGGGAATTTGAATTCAAATTGTGATCATGTAGGCCTCATTAATTTTGAAATTGCCAAGCATGAGGGGGTTTAAAATTGCATCAATTTTAACCAACATGGGCCCCCAAAAATTGAAATTGAAATTGAAATTACCACTCATGGCCCCATAATTAATTTCGAAAATTAACACATCAAGAGGCCCCAAATTAAATCAAATTTGCCAAGCAAGAGGCTTAAAATCACCTTCGAAATTATTACCAAGCAAGAAGGTCCCAAAATTTGCATTGATTTTAACAAATGCTTGGGTTAAAAAACGCTTAGCTTGTGGATTCAAATTGGCACATAAATGGAAATTGCTCAAGGTGTGAAAGCATGTCATAATCAGCAAGTTGAAAAAATAATAATGATGTCAAGGTTGGGTTGCCCAGAATAGGTCCTGACAGAATCACCAAGCCAAGAATCAATTTGATGTAGTAGTTGCCTTGCCAAGATTTAAAACTTGTATCAATCACCTCGCCAGAAATGAGAAAATTTGTATGGGTTGGCCTGCCAGAAATTAAAATTTTGTAAGAACCACCATGCCAAGAATTGATTTTGCACCAAACTCTTTGCCCAAATTTCAAATACAATTTCGATTTTCAATTTTATTTCTAGATTTGCCTTGTAAGATCAAAATAATTAAATGCCTTAGCCAAAATCAAATTTTTCAAAATTTTCACCACTCAAGCCATGTCAAAATTTAAACACAAACACCATCCCCAAATCAAAATTTTGCACCAAGTTGGCCGCCCAAAATTGGAGGTGAGGTGGTTATGATGTCAAAAATGTGTAAGGGTGAGCTCGCTGAAAATAAAAACTTGTAAGGACTAGCTCGCTAGAAATGAAAAAACCTGCACGAACCACCACGCCAGATATTCCAGACTTAGGCAAATTTTCCAAGATTAATTTCCAAACTCCCATCCATGATCGATTTTACGTTTAAAGCTCGAATTTATTCCAAAAATTGCAAGTTAAAATTCCAACTCCCAAAATCATGTCATAGCCATCATGTTGAAAAAACGACATAATCACCATGCTAGAATTGCAAACTTGTATGAACTACCACTCTAGAAATTGAAAATTTGCATGGACGAGCTTGCCGAAAATTAAAACTTGCAAGAGCCTGCTGGCCGAAAATGCCAAAAGCTGGAAGAGCAAAATCTCCAACTTAGAAAATCCAAATTTTCACACTTAAGCTCGAAATTTCCAGAATTTTAGCCATCATCACAAAATCAATCCCCCAATCCAAATCTTCAATAATTTAATAAAGTGTTTTAAGGAGATAGGTCCCAATATAGGGAGATATAAGGAGAATATAAAAATTAATTCATAAAGTGATTTTATGTTAATTAAAATTATATAAGTGGCCACTTTATTATTATCCCCAACTGCAAGTAAATATGCAAATTAAAGAAGGGGAAAATTACATGGCTTTTTGGGAAGCTTCCTTGGAGAATTATGAAAGGGCTCATTTGGAGCTCATTTGGAATATACTTGGCTTATTTTATTTTCCTTTGAGAAGTATGGAAGCTTGGCTTTCAATGCAGCAAATATGAGGACAAAAACCCTTGGAGTTTCTCGGTGGTTTGGATGGAAACCCAAATGCATCTTTTGTGTAGATTCATCTAGAATTCACCATTGTGCTCATTATCAGATCTCTGGAGATTTCAACTAGAAATATCTTTGGAGGGTTTGACAGGAATTTGGCACTGAGGAAGAGCTGGAAATATCATTTATTTGCTGGTCTACAACTGCTAGGGTTTGGAGAACAAAATAAGGGAAATTTGTTTACAAATCTTATTTTGAAAGAAGCATTTTGAAGGAATTCATTGCAGATCTGAATTTTCTGAGATTGTGCCAAGGCTGGCAAATTATATTTGAAAATTATACCTTTGATGCCATTCAGAAATTTATAGGGTGTTTCAGACTTGCACATCTTCACAAGTCATTTTCTGCCCTTGAGGGCCATAGGACAAATATATCACTACATATCTAAAGTCTCCTACAATACCTAATCTCGGGTATGTCCATTTTATGAATTATTGTAGTCTGCAATAAATTGTATCAGACCTGATCTGAGTTGTATTCAAACCTGATATAGTACAAATAAAATCAGATTTGAGGCTAAATGTGTAATATTTGTTTATGTTAATTTTGTAATGTTTTTTAACAACAATAGCAGCATAAATGCTGGAATACATTGGCAACTCTCATCAATCGAAAAAGCAATGACATTAGGAACAACTAAAGTGTATGTTTTGTAACACTTTCCAATGAAAGTGTCATTAGAAACTACCATTGGTGAAATGTGCACTGTCATCATGAATATAGCACCAATTCAATTTGCAGAAACATTATGTAATCACCAAGAACATCAAACAATTTATCCTCTCAGTCATAAAAAGAAACTACCACAGTTCAATGACAGTAATGCAATTTATAAAGGGTATTTAAATATTCTTTTCTTCATAAACTTAAAATATGCATGTGGTTGGTTATCGCTGACTTCTATGGATCAATTAATTAGCTTAAATTTTATCATTTCTTAGTATATCTATTGTAATAAATTTAAACAGTTAATCAGCTGGGCAGCTAATATTGGTCGATGTCAAGACTTTATATCTGGACATTTGGCAAAGTATAACTCATTTCAGTGCATCAGGAGATGGTAAGAATGGTTTGCATTCAATTTATTTTAAATCTCTAGAAGCCCATAATTTCCTGCCATGTGGAATAGGTGTTCTATAAACTAGACAGTATGCTTGGTAGAAAATGAGAAACAGAAGATGTCCTTAGAGCAGGTTTCATAGATGTAAAAACCATTTCACTAGGTGCTTTCTTAAGAGTTGAGGGATGCATCTTCATTTTTTGTAGATTTCAATTATTGGAGCATTTAGTCATGTTTTCAGGCTTCATAAAAATGGATATAGCAGTTGGAGGTATGTGTCTGAATGGAGGATGCAGTAGTGGAGTTGTATAATTGATTAGTGTTTTTTAGTATTTATCAAGATCCAGTTGCACCAGAAAATGTTGGTCCAAGAGCTTTTGTAGCTATTGTGAGTCCACCTCAAGTTGTTATTGACATTTGTGGCAATACTAGTGCAAGATTCTGAAATTGAGGATAAATTAGAACCTGTTATTAGGAAGGAAAGGGAGTGAATGAAGCTTATCTATGTTCTATGAATAGATGGAAGTGCATCAAGAAATGGAGATACTAGGGGGATTTTTCTTCCCTCAACTAAGGATTTGCAGTAATTCAAAACAAAGGCATCTGGAATTCAAATTTCGATACATCCCTCACAGTATGCACAGAAGTTTCTTAAGTATTGTTTCAAATCACTGGCCATGGTAGCTTGACTTACTAAATAGTTCAGGAACAAAAGATTTTGAGAACTGCCATTTGATATAATGCTTGTGTAGGAGGCCTCTAGCATGACAAACAAGCTCTTATTGATGTTGAGAACTCTACGAGTCCAGAGGCATTTGAATGATGAAATCCTATTATTCCAATTGTTCAAATGTAATCATTATTCGCAATCTTTTGGATGTGCCTACAGGTTCAACTCAAGGGCTATCAAACTGTGAAAAAACAGTTCACATTAACTAATTATTTTCCCATGTAAACACCTAGATTCATCATTTTCTCTCCGCAAGAGGTCCTTTTTCCAAGCAATCTTTCAGAAAAGTTGCTTTCATCAATCACTGTCATTACCATTTCTTCCAAGAATTCCAATATGTTTAGGCATTTAAAAACTAATTGTTGTCAATATGTAGATAGCAGAAGGCCTCTGCAGAGATGGATAAGATAGCATTTTCATCAATGCTGGAACTCTACAGCTTTTGACAAAGATCCTACGATTGTTTCTACACAGTTGTAGCTTGCTTTATGGTAACAATCCAATACCTACTCCATACAGCTCTCACCATACTGCTTACACGGCTGTCAATTGCTTTATGGTTTCTAAGGTCAATGTATAGGGTAAAATTAAACATCAACCATTTCTTTCATAAACTCAACTACTAATTTGAAAACAAGCCATGCTTGTTTGTTACTTTCTAGAATTCAAAATATTCACGTAAAGAAACAAAAAAGGATTCAGACCAAAGTTCCAGTTCCACAAGAGTTTCCTAAAGAGAGGACAAGTTTCAAGGATGGGGGGACCAGAGGCCTAAGTTTGGGGACAAGGCTGTCATGCACCCCACCAAAATAGGAGATCAAAGCCTTATTTCAGAATCAGATTGCAGCGCTTTTCTTTTTTTCAGTCAAACTTAGGTTATTAGAAATTATAAAACAGCAGCGATTCAGTTAAGCATATTGATCAAGGTTTAAATCGACGGCATTGACAAAAATTATCAAAACAAAGAAATGAAAATAATATAAATAATAGAGGGCCGACTAAATCCAGGGAAATAAATAGTTATTGGCAAGAATGTGCCAATCCTACCCTCCTTTGGCCCCCCTTTGTAAAACACAAAATAAATTAAAACTTAAATTATGGGCCGACTCCAGTATAGTTGCCTCTATTGGCGAAGGGACGCGAAGGGTATAAATAGAGGCTAAAGTGGGAGGTTAGTAGGGAATTTAAAGAGCAGAGATAATTAAGTTATATCAGAAATCTGATTGGTCTACATCTGCCTGGGATTAGGCAGTGATTATCTGAATAGGGCACAGAAAACATCAAGTAGTCATTCTAGGTAACAGCAATCATTAAGGGAAGGAAATGTTCTAAGAAGTAATAGAAGCACAGATAAATCTCAAGGACAGCAAGTCAACAAGAGAGGGTGTGATACATCGGGTGAAGGAGACACAACCTTTAATAAGGAACAGTTATTCCAAGGGTTGCACATTTCCAAAGATGATGATGAGATATAAGTAGAGGAGGATACAATGGGAGAATAGCAGCAAATAGGCAATGAACATGAAGAATGTTAATATTTGTATCTTCAGTCATATGATCATTAGAATACATATAATATATGTTGATTAATAATAATATAATATATATGTTATATTATTATTAATCATATGAAATTTAATATTTAATATTAAATTA
>MU228058.1:189024-204494 GCA_018584345.1 Thuja plicata | reverse complement strand
TGTCCCATGAAGGGACATGTCTCTCCTATCCTCATTCCCAATATAAATGAAAGAGAGATTGTTGCATTTGGAAAATACATACAACATAGAGTGTTATTACATTTGCAGCTATCCTAAAACCTTAACAAAGAAGATAATCATAAAACAACAGTAATCATCTACAATAGATCAAGGTGTAAAAACATCTTCATTGCTCATGGTATGAAGGAATAATTGTACTCCTTGTGCATATTTGAATGGGTGTGAATGTCAATATATTTTGCAGACTTTATCTCTAACATATCTATATGCTTATGATTAACATATGCAAGCAAATGTATATTTATATCTATACAATTGACAATATCATACACCTACAATAATCAACCATATTAGGGAAAGGAAGTGCAAGGAGGGGTAATGGTGAGGTCTAACAAGGTACACCACCTCATGAGATTAGTTAAGAACTGCACGAGGCCAAGGGGGACAGGGATTCCGCTCTTGGGGTTATGGTCGAGTTGAGGGCACCCTATTGCAATCTTCCCTCTGAGCCTATCTGGGTTAGTTATTGAGGTTCAATTAACTAGGAAAGGGATCCTCAATCATAAGAGAAGAGAAGGATAGTGTGATGAAGGGGAGGAGTGTATAGGCTTTACTAGGTACGCCACCTCATGAGCATGGTTAAGACCAGATGAGGCCAAGGGGAACAAAGATCTAGCTCTTGGGACTAGGGATGGGGATAATTAGGGCACCTCATCATGTCCTTCCTATCTCACCCTCATTATGGTTGAGCCCATGAGAATTACGTACTATAAGTGTATTTCTCTCTTAACCCTAAAAATGGATGTATCACATGTATTATGATTATATAATTATCTAATTTGATTGCAAGTTCCAAGACATGCTTATCTCATCTTATTCCTAGGTTAGGGTTATATCTCTAACTATATTGTGTTTCTTGTTTCATTTGGATTATGTGAATTTAGGGCAGATTACAAGGCAATCCAAGAAAAGGACATTACAAGTGGTATCAAAGCACCATCCTGCTAGCCTAAAGGATAAACAATAGTTGACGCAACTAAGTCAAAGAGCTTTAAGGGCTCTAACAAGGGAAAAGAAGATTATAAACCAAAACAACCCAAAGAAAACTCAACTGGAGCATGAATTGAGGGCCTTTATGGAAAAGAATGAACAAACAACCAAAGCCTTGCTCCAAACCCTTCAAAATATAAAAAATACCCTTAAACCTAGCAAAAGACATGAAAGGGAAGTAACCCTAGCCATTCTGAAAGTGACAATAGTACCACAGTAGGGTCAAACCGAAAAAATGAATGGACCTCCTTTCTTAAGTAGGGAAAGGCTAGCAAGGGATTGTGAAGAAATTAACAATCCTAACTTGAGGGACCTTGCCACAGAATATGCAAAGCTTGACCTTGAGGTCAAATAGAGAATACCCTTCATAATGTATTGTGAGGCACAAACAAAAAGCTTTCATAAAGGGGGGAAGAACCGAACCAACCAAGATTTGCAACACGAAGTAGGGAATTGACCGTCCCCAACTTCGATGGGTCAAAGAAAACCATGTCTCGTGCTTGGATTCAAAAACTAGAAACATACCTGACACTTTGTCTCATGACAGAAGGGATGCCATTACATTTGCCATACTACATCTAGAAGGGGTGGCACATGATTGGTGGTATCATGGCCTAGTCACTCAAGACTAGAAGTGTATAGAAACCTATGATGTCTTCAAGAAGAAACTTATTGAGAGATTTGATCAGACTCACTCCCAAAAAACACTTCAAGGAACCAACAAGAACAAGGCAAAGGAGAACTCTCGACGACTATATCTCAAAATTTCATAGGCTAGTAGCCATGCTCCCTGAAATATCAGAGGAAAGACTCACCTACCTATTCATAGGACTATTGAATACACTCCATGGTCTAGTAAGTACTTTCGACCCTACCACCTGTTGTGAGGTTTTCACACCATCGCCCCATTGCAAACAAGGACCCCCTCTTTTCGCTGGTAGGTCTAGGTGGTAGAGCGAGTCTGGTAACAATTCAAAATTTTGCAAGCCCCCTTCCAAGGTCAAGTCCGAAAGAGCAAAATTGACAAAATTTGGCGAAGTGTGAAAATTAAGCAAAAATGGTAAAATTTGGCTAAGTGAAAATCAGAAATTAAAATTAAAATTGAGCCAAAAATATAAATCCTAAAAAAATTGCCTAAGTATAGATTGACATAAAAGATAAATAAATAATGAGAAAATAAATAATTTCCCCTTTTAATGTTGATGCTTGAAGAAGTGGATTCCACCTTCTCAAGTGATAGGGTTGCCACATCAAGGAGTGGATTCCACCTTCTCATTTGGCAATTGACACATCGAGGAGTGGATTCCTCCTCATCTGATAGTTGCCACATCAAGAAGTGGAATCCACCTTCCCATGTGGCAAGGGAAGAAATTAAGCTTTATTGGACAAAGGGAAGCAACTCAACACAAAGGATTTAATGAAGGGAGAAACAATACAACAAGGGGAAGGTGAGAAACTTTAACCAATCACAAAGGCCCCTTTGCCAAGTTCGAATGGCCTTATAGAGGCTAAAATTTCACTTCAAATGCAAAATCATGGGCCCTACTTTGAACTTGCAGCCCCTATGCCAAGCGTATGGAATCCCAACCAATCATTAATGCCATAAAAATAACTTGTGGGCCTTAGTTGCCAATGCCTAGGCCAAGTTCGATCCAAATGAGGCTGAAAATGGGCCTTGTCACCAAACATGTGGGCTCTAAGTTCAAGGAAAGGGCCTTAGCATCAACCATATGGCTCTTAGCCCAAGGCTAGAGCCCCAAATCAATGCAAAAATAACCCTCAAGATCTAACGTGTGGGCCTGGCCCAATCAGACCAGGCCCTAGTTTGATGAAAATAGGGAGACAAATGGGCTCAAAACTCAAGATATAGGCCCCAAAATGTCAAACGTATGGTCTTCACCCTATAAGACACAGCTTAATCAGCAAAGTGGTCCCAAATTTGGGCACAAAGTTCGATGATAAGGCCCTAACTCTGGCCTTCAGCAGAAAGCAATGTGAAGTATTAGCAAACGTGTGGCCCATTGATCAATGATTAGACCCCAAAGGCCAAATGTGTGGGCCTAATTGGGCCCAGATCTGAATGCATTAGGCCCTATCCTCAAATGTGTGGCCTAGAGTTTGTAAATTAGACTTGAAAGGAGTGATATTAGGCCCCAAATTGTCTAATGTGTGGACCCAAGTCCCTAGATCTGGCATCTTGCTCAAACGTATAGGCCTAATCAGGCCCAAAACTCGATGAAATCAGACTCCAAGCATCAAACCCATGGGCCCTAAATCTGGCGTGTGGCTTAGAGTTTATCAACCAGGCCTTATAGCTCAAACGTTTGGGCTTGTATTCTAAAATCTGGGTTTAAATTTGATGAGGGTAAGGCCTAAATCCGCTCCCCTGCTCCAAACGTGTGAGTTTAAGCCATAAAATGTAATATGTGGGGCTAAAAGGATTACCCCTGGCCCCAAATCAGACTTTAACCCTTAACATGTGGGCCTAGTTGGGTCATATAGGGCTTAAGCTCAATATGGATTGGGTCCTAATGGTAAACGTATAAGCTCGAACTCCACAAACCAAATGTGTAAGCCTAAATTTGGTGAAGTAAGGCTTAAATCAGGCTTATAATGCAAGAGGTGTGGACCCTTAATCCAAGCACAAGGCCCATAATTTCTAAATCAGGCCTAAATTCCCAGACGTGTGGGATAAACCCAGCCCTATAAATGAAGCGTATGGCCTTATATCTAACATGTGGGCCTCAAATCTCAAAGGTATGGCCCTAAATCTGGGCGTGTGGCATTCAACCCCAAGCAAGGAAGCCTAAATTAGATACCCAAGAAGCATGATTGAAACAAGTATTAATGGGCTGTGATTTAACAAATGAAGGTGTATGATTCTTTAATAAAGTGTTTTCATATTTATTTTTATTTTTGTCCAGCCAAGTTGCCCTGTATAGGAGAAATGCCTCTCCACCTTGGAGCTTATATAAGGAGATAAATTCAACTCAGTTTAGTGTCATTGCAAGTTGAAAATAAGGAGCAGATAGGAACAATTTTATTCATCAAGAGAGGAGCAAATTTCTTTGTCAAAGGACTTGTAGATCCAAGGTAGTCAAACTTAGAAATTTGCAACTTCAAGTCTGCAAGGTATGGGATTTCAATGTAATAGGGGTATGGGATTTCAATTTAATAGGGGTATGTGTTTCAAGTGAGTTCTAAGTTGGTAAGGTTTTGATCAAAGGTTGTAGGCTGGAGTTTATACTCTGTTTTCTGTGTATAATCAGATTTTAAGAGCAAGGTTTTTTGTTGAATTCAAAGAGAATTATTTAAAGATGATTAGAACTAACGTTTAGATGAGAATGATTTGAAGTGACATATATTCGACGAATGTTGTTTTCTTCTTTTGCAAGGGGAAGAAAATGAAGGATTTGAAGATGAGAAGGAGCTATGGAAAGGTTTCATCACGAAGAAAGGAATATCAAGCTTGGGCTTCAAGTAGGAATCTTGATCGAGGATCAAAGTGAAAGCTCAAAGTCAAAATCAAAGACAACCCCAGTCATAAGCTGAGGTACAAATTCAGGCAGAAATCAATACGATCTCATGGAGGAGATCAAAATTAGGCCAAATAGAGAGAGAACAAGGAATCACTTTCATGCTAATGTGAAGCATTCCCGAGCGAATTTGATTCAGGTCAGAAAGGTGAAAGTGGATTTACATCCATACCTGAGAGCGAAGAAGCAATTCATGAACACAAACTAGTTGTTCACATTCAAATCTGGGTGTTTTCTTCACCAATTCTGGTGCAAATCCAGATCTGATACATCATTTGTAGGACCGAAAGTGTTATTTGAAGAGAATTCAGGATTGTTTCAAACCCTTAAAAATGAAATTAAAGTTCATTTTTTCATGTAAATCTTGGTGAAGTAAAAAGTTATAAGAATTAGAAGCATTTGTGAGGCGAATTTTATGGATTGCTGATGAAGATTGCTTCACAATCTTAGAATATGCTTGCCATGACAAATCAGTTTAAAATCGTCAGCCTGAATTGACAGCGCAAAGGAAGGACTGCAAGGAATGATTCACCGGACCTGAATTGCTCTACAAGGAGTTAAAGGATATAGAAGAATCAAGTTCAAGACTTGAACCAGAATCATCAAGTGCCAAGGGTTCGGGAATTCAACAATACATGTACAAGCTTGAGTGTGACTTCAAGGACAATTTGAGGCATCATCAATTTTCAAGTCATTCATCAAGTTACCAAGGTGTCTCAAGGATAGAGATCAAGGTAGAAATGCAAATTCGATGACAATATTCAAGGTGGAATTCAATGTGCAAATACAAAATCGCGACTAAATCTACAAGCCCGAGAAGGAAATTATTGTAAACTTGAATTTCCTTTTGAAATCCAATCTCAACGAATAGTCCAACCATATGCCAACTACATCATTTCTACAAATGTCAAGTTCAAGGTTATGTGCAATGAGGAGATTTCCAAGAAGTAGAGAGAATGCATGAAGATGAAGTAATTGGAGAATATGAGCCATCACAATTGAAGGCTTCATAATGATTTTTCATCACCAAGGGGTATTTATTAAGCCTATAAGATAAGCATGCTGAGGTGGTGCCCATTTCTTTAACCATTCAAATCATGCCAAGTGTCCTAGTAAGAGAGCTCAATAATACTATGTCCAGATTCATTGAACTTGCAAAAAGGGGAAAAGTCAAAGAAAATCATCTTCTAAAGGAAGATTTGTTGTAAGCCCATGTCACATTTTATCATTGGCTCATTTGATCGGTGGCTTCTCCTACAAGCTTCTACCTATGCTCTCTTCTCATTGGCCCATTTGTTGGTGTATCATATCTAGTGGTTATGGCTATTCTATTTTCTTATTGGTCCATGAAAGCAACTTAATTTTTCTATTGGCTCACATGGTGGTGCTCTTTTGTAATTGGGTGGACATTAAATATTTGTTAGCAGTGGTTATGAAACCCTAATTAGGGCGTATGTGCATTGATCTAGGCCATTGATTCTGATTTAATCTTTGCCATTCATTGTAATTGAGCCCCTATATAAAGGCTTGCTCTCATCATTTGTAACAGAGTTATGTTGGAGAATTGTTGCCAAAGTACTACCAAAATTGCTCTCTGTTCATTGTTGTGTTTGCATGGTGAATATATATGATCATTTTGGAGTATTGCATGGTTCTTTGCATCTCTCACTTAGATTAGAATTCACTTTAAGTACTTAGTAGTTTAGGTTGGATAAAAGTTGTTGTGGAAGTATCTTTTGTGTAGTCGTTTAGACCAAACCACTAGCCGCTTGCTGCTTGTAAGTGTACCTTGCGTGGTCAAATGGCATAAAATCATAAGCTCAGCTTCAATTAGTGCTGGCTCATTAATTTGCATCTATAAGGTGGAGTTGGTGAAGTGGTTTCGATTTGAACACCTTTTGAGTATACCTTAGAAGATTGCACTAGGTGGGTCGAGTTGATGACAAGACTACACCTAGTAGAGTCACAAAGATATCCATAAGTTCTTGCATCCTAAAATAGAAGTAATATATTTTCATTGTACATTGTGGAGCCAAATCAGTCACAAGTTGATGCATCTTAGTGAACTAGCGTAAGTCCCCTCGTGATACCAACATATCACATCATTACAATTGAGTTAATTTCACCATTTGAAGGAACCTTGGAGTCGCCTTAGTGATCTTTTCTTTGTCATCTTTAGTATAGAAGGTGTCTTTGTTCAAGAGAGGATTGAAGGTTTGATATCCATTTGGGTTATTGGATATTCATAAAACTCACATCAACACCACCCTTCAAGAAGCTATCTTAAAAGCCACATGGCTTAATGCCAAAACAAGGTAAAGGGTCCACAACAAAGGGGGAAATAGGCATATCTATGGGAAAGATAAACATAAAAAACCATTTCTTTCCAAAGATGCCTAGTCAAAACTCTAAAGGAAGAGCTTATGTTATGATTGCAAAGAAAAATGGAAGCCTAGAACTATATGTAAGCAGAAGGAAGGCCAAGAAACAAAGATGTGTATTAAGTGCAAAAACCCATGGGCTTCTGGACATAAATGTGACATGAAGGATATTAGAAGGAAGAACTTGTGTTATAGCCTAGACAATGATATTAATGCTATGTTTTCTAGTATAACATTTATTTTTGAGAATACAATAATGCCATTACAAATTTTTGCACAGTTGTGAATTTTGTCGCGAATCCACACCCAAGAAGAACAATTGGGGTTTCATCCAGCTCTTGATCAATCTGCTGAAGGTTTTCGTCCTCAGAGAGTCAGAGAGTTTCATGAATTCCAATAATAATCTGAACATATTGAATTCATTGGAATCCCCTCCATTTATATAATTTGGTGAAGCTTTTGGAATTTCCCTCATGGCTAGCTTCTACAATAAGCTGGATGGCTTATTATTAAATAATGTGACTTATAATATTATTTTATTATTCTATTTAAGTTAATTATTAATTAAATTAATTAAAATAAAGTCATCCCTTTTCATATTAATTTATTTATTTGGATAACTTTAAAAATATTTAATTTACTTAGCCAAAAGTTGGGACATTACAAACAGTGACTATGCCTTGTCAAATCACAGAGAAATGTTCTTTAAAACAGTGAAAGAACTTGAAGAAACAGAAAGAAAACTTTTGAGAGATCAAGAAACAGATCTAATCCACGCTGATCATAGTTTGAAGGTCACTCACGCTTCTTGTAACCTTAGGGTTCAAAGCCCTACCTCTCATTATGACACTTGATTCACTCCTTATTGAATGAAAATTTTGAACACCTTCAAAACAACTGCTGTTCCTTCCCTGAAGAACTGCTGTTCTGTTGATGATTGCTGTTATTTATCGTTAATATTGGCCGTTCCGTTGGCGGCCATTGAGCTATGAGCGTGGAATTAGGGCTTTTGCTTTCAACAAGGCTGTTAACTCCTCTTGACTGAGCCCATACTTTCCTTGACCACGGGTTAGGCTATAAGACTTGAGGGTTTTTAAAAAAATTGAAATATTGAAATCTCCCTCTCAAATGAAGAACCACATGGTTTTCTTCATAAATCTGCTTTCAAACAAACTTTCACAAGGAATAAAAGCACAATGAAGGCACACTTGACATTTTGAAATAAAACAAAGACTTTATTGACTCTTTTTAATGCATATTTCAAGACCAATGAGGGTATGAAACTGTCATAAAAACACAAACCCCCTATTAAACCTAGGCTCACATGACACAAGATTAACACACACTAACACATTCCAAGAACATGTCCACAAATGAAAATTCAAGGTAAAAATGAAACTTTAAATGCAATTAAGGCTTGAAGATTGAATTGGATAACAATTGCGTGATTTATTTAAATAGATTGAAATAATTAATGCATTTATATGTTACCGTAACCGTTATAGAAATATTTGTTCTTCTAAATTATATTACATATGTTATCTAACATTATCGTAGGACCTATTTTAGACTTTATCTTGCTAAAGACATTTTTTTGGTAAAGTTGTAATTCTAACTATATTACACCTCTTGTTTTAATTAAATTTGTGGTTCTAGGGCAACCCCAAAAGGGGACATTATAAGTTTGTACTACGAAGTCCTCCAACTTATTTAATGTTCCCAAATTGAGCTATACCTAATTTTGCCCGAAGTAACAATTCCACAACATAATTTGTTTACAAATATAATTCTATAATTAAATCATATAATAGCTATTGAACTTTGAAAGTAAATAATCAATTAAGCTAAATAACATCACATACTTTAATCTAAGTTTCATTTCCAATAATCAACCATAGTAGGGATTGGAGAAGAGAGCACAATAGGGTGCCCAGAACATTCATCGCAACTAAGCTCAAGGGCGTGATATAACATCCCTTGGTCCACAAGTGGCAAGAATTCTTGTACATCCAATACGGGGTGCCCTACTTAGATGGGAAACCCGTCTCTGCCCTCCCAATCACATCTCCTTACTAACCTATACATGATCGCTTCTATTCTTTAGTTTCACTTTCAACAACCAACCATCGTAGAGATTGGAGAGGAACATACAATAGGGTGCCTACAACATTCCCCACAACTAATCCTAAGGGCGTGATATAACACCCCTTGGCCCACAAGTGACAGGTGCTCTTGTCCATGCAACATGGAGTGGCCTAGTTAAATGGGAAACCTGTCTTTGCCCTCCCAATCGTGTCTCCTTATCATACATGATTGCTTCTATTCTTTAGTTTTACTTTCAACAGCCAACAATTGTAGGTATTGAAGAGGAACACACTATATGGTGCTTGAAACATTTTACGCAACTAACTCCAAGGGCATTATATAACACCCCTTGGTCCACAAGCGGCAAGAGCTCTTGTCCATCCAACATGGGGTGGCCTACCTAGATGGGGAACCCGTCTTTGCCCCCCAATCATGTCTCTTTACTGACCCCTACATGATTGTTTGTAGGAGAATAAACAGTAAAGACAATAATATTGCATACCAATCACTTTCCTTAATATTTTAGATTGTTGTACTTTTTATGAGTTATATTCAAATCAGTCTCAATCATTCGGTGGTTGTTGAATGATTGATATTTGTATGAATGATTGATTGATTCAATGAATTTCTTTGATTGTATGATTTGAGGTATTGGTGAGTGACGATTAAATGATTGTTGATTAGATAATTGATGAGTGATAATGTACTGACTGTTGTTTGATATATTGGTGAATGCTGATTTGATAGAGAAATGCTTGATTGCTGAATTGTTTGTTTTCTTGATCCCACGATGAAGTGATGATTGATGTCGAGTTGATGATTGTTTTGTTGATCTTGTTGATTGATTGTTTGTTTGATTTCTTGAGGGATTTCTGATTGCTGGATGAATGAAGGATTTGTTTTGATGGATTCATGGGTGATGATTTATAAGTGATCCTTCAATGCTTGGACTGAATTCTCTTTTATACTTTATTGGTGAAAAGGTCACCACATTTCATAAGAATTGAGTTGCCACTTTTCATTGTTGCCTTTGAGAATAATATATAATTCCCCAAATTTATCTCCCTTGGCTGCCCTCCTCAAATGAAACCTTCTCCCCTTTATATCTTCCAATGTGAGGAAGAGTTGCACCTCTTAATCATGTCTATCCTTTGCAATGGTCACAACCTTTCACAATTACCACCCTCCGAAAGAGTCACAACCCTTTGCCCTTTGAAAGAGTAATTTCCATTTTTTTTTTCCAAATTTCCTTTCTTCTTCCCTTAATCCTTTCTTAATTCCTATGCTCCATTCTTTCTTCCTCCTTTCGTATCTCCTTCCAAATGAAGTTATCCTCTCCCTTTTATATCTCATGTTTGAGGGAGTTAAAACTTTTCATTTCATGCCATTTGACCATTCATCAAACTTAACGAAATTTTAATTATGTTATATTTTAATTTTATTCTTTTATATTTTTAATTTATTTTTTTTTTAATTTTTTTTTTACATTTTAGTTTTTATTAATAATTATTGTATTATTAAATCCTATTTCAAACAGGCACATTACAACTCGACATAAATCCATTCTGTGGGTTTGACTAAAGGAAAAAGAGAGAGAAAGACAAAGCTTTATTTATGATTTATAAAACATCAATCCTTGCTAAGGCGGCAATTTCTTGCATATACTCTGCTCTATTTTATTTTGAAGAGCCTGAAATCTATGTATAATGATCGTTGCTATTTTCAAAAAGCAAAGAAACCATTGATCAATCCTGTAATCTATAACGTTGCTTTGATAATCTAAAGAAAAAACAGAGACAGAGGAAGACAAACAGAAAGCTACAGCCTTTTATTAAGTTATTAACTTGCACATAAAAAAACCAATTACATCGTGCATCTAAATAGAGGTCTTGCTACATGCAAAAATCTCGAAACTAAAGCTGCATTTGCTGAAAATAGTAACATGCTAAAAATAGAAATAAACACATGCTATTTCTAGAAGAATCCTAACTGTTTCTGGTTTATTTCCAGTTCTGATTGAATTCCAACTCTAGTCTATTTGGCGCTTCGTTGGAGAAATTAGTGGAGTTTCTAACACTCACAACCATTGGTACGTGCTCAACTATTGGGGTCATCTCCCCTATAGATTGTCTGTGTTAAATGACATGTTTCAATACACCATGATTGCGTTACTTGTAGTAGATTTATAAATCAAACATTTTCTGTTAATTGTTTATTTTTATGCATGCAGCAAGGCTTACACCAGTTGAAGAGCGAGGTAATATGAGTCAAATACTTGACAGCGTAGGTATTGAGAAAGGTGAAACCATCTCTCTGAGTGAGAGTTACAATGAGCGCATTCGTCCACTGATGAACACAGTTGACACTCTACGTTGCCTGGAAGTAATGAAAGAAGGTATTAATCTTCCAAGCATTGTTGCTGTTGGAGATCAGTCATCTGGGAAATCAAGTGTGTTGGAATCTCTCACAGGTATTAGCCTGCCAAGAGGTCAGGGAATTTGTACTAGAGTCCCTGTCATTGTGAGATTGCAGAATTGCAAACCAGAGGAATGTCAAATCACTATTGAATACAATGGAAAGAAACGGGGCAACATTGCAGAATAGAAAATAATAGAAACTCTCAATTCAGTTACAGAAGAGATTGCAGGAATTGGAAAGGGTATTGCCGACACTCCTATAACACTCAATATATGCAAGGCCAATGCTCCAGATCTCACCATGGTTGATTTACCTGGTATGACAAGGGTGGCTGTGCATGGTCAGCCACAAGATATGTACGAGCAAATTTCACATATTATTATGCAATATATAGCTCCAAAGGGGAGCATAATACTGAATGTGGTATCTGCTGCTGTGGACTTCCCCACCTGTGAGTCGACTAAAATGTCCCAACGAGTAGATAAAAAGGGGGAAAGAACACTGACTGTTGTCACTAAGGTAGATAAAGACCCTAAGGGTGTACCAGAGAAAGTTACAGATAATGACGTGAATTTAGGTCTTGGCTATGTATGTGTGAGAAACAGGGTCGAGAATGAAACTAATTCACAGTCAAGGCAAATGGAGCGGGAACTATTCACAAGAGATCCTGACCTTTCTACAATTGACAAGACTATGGTTGGGATACCTGCATTGGCTGAAAAGCTTATGCAGATTCAAGTAATGTTTATCAGTAAACGCTTACCAGAAATAGTAAAAAAAATTGATGCTACACTTTTGAAGAGGCAGTCAGAACTGAATGCTTCACCTCGCAATGTCTCCAACTCTGCAGAAGCCATGATGGAGTTCATGAGACTTATGGACTCTATCAAATGTATGTTGCAGAAGCTTGTTATACAGGGGGATATTGAGCTGTTTCCTGATGAACCTGAGATGCACTGTATTGCCTGCCTCCATAAGATGTTTGAGAGCTATTCGTGTGATCTATCAAGTACAATTGAAGAAACCTCAGATGAATTTCTGGTTCAAGAAGTAAAACTACTGGATAAAGCCCAAGATATTAGTTTTCCAAACTTCGTACCCCATTCTGTTTTAGTCAGTCTTATACAAAGCCGTATCGAGTCTGTTTCAGAGAGTAGGGATTTAGCCATAAAGGCTTGCGAGTATATGGACAAGGTTGTATGCCATGTTATTGATATTCAAACACAGTGCTATCCCCACCTTCATTCAGCTTCTCGCAGAGCTTTCCAAGCTTTTTTTGATAGGAAAAAGGAGGAATGCATTCGGTTTGTGCTAGACATCTTCGACATGCAGAAGACCATTTTTTTTTACCATGAATCCTAGCTACTTGGAGTCTCGGCAAAACTTGCAAAAATTGAAGAAAACGTTTATGGAAGCAATAAAACTGAATCAGAAGTCTGTATTATTTAAAGGAATTGGTGAAATAAATCTACAAAATGTGCCAAAAGGCAATAATCAGCTGGAAGCGGCATTTGAGATGAAGATGAGCGTCATGGCATATTGGAGTGTGGTAAAGATGAGGCTTGCTGATGAGATTCCTCTCCATCTTCACTTTATTTTTAATAAAATAGTTGAAAATGATATTGTGAACTTAATCGTTAAGAAAGTGGTAGGGACTGGAGAGCCCGCAAAGATGGGTGAGATTCTTGAAGAGAGCCCGAAAAGAGTCACTAAGCGGAGGAAGCTCCTCAGGAGCGTTGGTATGTTAAGTGAATCGAAGTCTACACTATCAGAAATCATTGGTAAGTTTGGAGAAGTGTAGAATTGCTTCTACTACATGTTTATCAAGTTTTTTTTTGGTTGTAGTATGGATCAAAGCTGAAAATTCTTACATTTCTGCATATATCAGACTCTGATGTGGAATTTTACTCTTTTTCCATTCCAATCTGTTTGATTTTGTTCATTGATGTGGTGAACTACCGTGTTTTCAATGCGTGAACTATTTTTGTTTTTGTACTTGAATTTATTTATTTTTTTCATATGGAGGAATCAATAATTGATAGATCTGTAAAGTGAATTCTTAACACACAGCACGATAACCTTCATCTGCATGAGAGCTGCCTACCATTGGAAGGTTAGTCTAGAAGAATCGAACCTGCACTATGTTACTTTAAAAATTAGAGAGGTGATGGGCGCTTTGCACACCAAGTTTGTGCTTCTTTGCTAAGCAAATTAGTGTAATGTATTTAAAACGTAAGTCAGCTTGTCGTAGACATGATACTTTAATTTCAAGTCAGATGCCACACGTACCATTTGATTTGAAAGCTATTAAATTTTAATTTTAACTTTCAGTCCATTAGTAGATGTGTGTAGAATTAATTGTTGATTTGCTAGTACAATTTATAGGTATTATTTGCACGATTTACATTCATTTTGAAACTATAAGAAATTTTATTTCTTAGCCTATTTAATGTAGACACAAGTGGATGCATCTTTGTATTCTTTGTTTTTCATTGACAGTGCCCCTAAGATCTGGTCTTTTATTCTGTTATGAACATTAATGGCACAAGAAAGGCTCCAATACAGTTGACGCCATAGAATCAAATATATAACACGTGGACATCTTAAAGGTTTAACTGTTAAATTTACTTATTTTAGAGAAAAACATTTTTGACACAGTTGTATCGCATCTCGACACTGCCAATGCCTTGGAAAATCAACCTCCCGAAGATCATTCTGCGTCCAAATCTAACGACACTGCCAGTAACGTCGAAAATCAAATCTCTGAAGATACTCCTGCATCTAGATCTACTGACACTCCCAGTACCGGGGAAGATCAACCTTCTCAAGATCCTCCTGCATCTAAATATACCTGGACGATTAATAATTTTTCACGCTTAAATGTGAAGAAACACTACTCTGACATTTTTACCATCGGAGGATTTAAATGGTAAGTGACTTTAATTTGTTTGTTGTGTTTCAGTTGTTCTACTTCTCCTTCATTTTGCAGGGTGGGGAAAATTTTGCATAAATGGTACATTATTTAATTTTGTGAATAGCAAAATCACAACCCTTGGGAAATTCTAAACGTGAACTTTATAGCCTGTGAATGTCAAAATCTCTAAAACCCTAGCAGATCGCTTCACAAATTTTGATGTTCATTAATCATTTGTGGTTAATTTGAGTTTGGTAGGAGTTGGTTTTGTGGAAAGCTGAATTTTGTTGGTATGAGACAGGCGGCTTCTAATTTATCCGAAAGGAAACGATACGGACCAGTTATCTGTGTATTTGGATGTGGCTGATGCTCACGCGTTACCTTATGGTTGGAGAAGACAAGCACAATTTAGCGTGGCTGTTATCAATAGTATTGCCACGAAATATTCTATTAAAAAAGGTATTTGATTTTTAAATATATTAAAATAAATATAAAACCTATCTTATATATTTTTAATGCTGTATTAAAAAAATGATATTATATATATTCATATCAATGTAGATTGTAATGCTTCATTAGTTTCGATGCCCATGTAAGTTGGCCAAGTTCATGGCAAAAATATTTTGAATTGCTAATGGAGGAAATGATCCGTACAGATGTATTTTTTTCTGGATGGATAAGTCGAGTTCCTCCAATTATTCCATTAGGAATGTCATTCGCGATAATATGCATCAAATTTTTATATAGTATTTTCTCTACTTAAGTCATATTTTTTGGACGAAAAGCTTTCACAATGTTTTATTGTTTAACATGTTCATCTTTGTGGTCTTTCGTTGATTTAAACTCAAGTGTGTTATAGGATTTGTTAGGGATTTTTCTTGCATGAACTATACTGCTTGATATGCTTACTTGAACCTTGTTACCTCTTGATTCTGACGCAGAGTTCAGAGGCAAGAAAAGCCTAATTGCTAAGGACTAAACAATATCCTTCTTCGTTTTTGAGTTCCACAACTACTCAGGCAGGTTTTACCTTGTAAGATGACTGATAACACAGTATTTGTTATT
>MU228058.1:126491-158245 GCA_018584345.1 Thuja plicata | reverse complement strand
ATTTAACCTCTATTTGATTCAATTTGCCTTTAAAGAATGAGAGAGCAATATTGACCCTTTTGATCTCATCTTCAACTTCTGTCACTATCTCTGGAAAATCTGATCTTAGGGTTTGCAAAGATGCTAGCTTTTCAAACAATTGTACCCTAGTAGACCATTTAGTAAAATAGGGGTTCAAGATAGCCAGATGCCCCATGACCTCTGTATGCAAAGATGGCAACTTATTATAGGCATTAAGTACAACATCAGTCTTATCCTTCAAGATTTCAATTCTATGTTGTAAAACACCTCTTAATGCTCTCAAAGCAATTTCATTTCATTTCTCTCCCTCAACCTTTTCCTCAACCACCTCTTTTGACTTTGCCTTGTCTTCAATTTGCAAGGGTTGTGGTTGTACAGGCACATACATCACCTCAGGCTTCTCTTCCAATTCTTTCATCAATCTTTTTATCACCAGACCTTGCTGGTGTATTTGTATATGGCACATCTCTCGATATTTAGCCAATGCACTTGTCTTTTCTAACAATGTGCCACACTTATCAGACAAATATTTAGTTTTGTCCTCATTTAAGTGAGCCCAGTGTGTCATGATTTGGGATATTTTCAAATCTGCTGTATTCTGCATTGTCCACACCATCTAACTACCAACCATATTCTCCTGGATGTTCACCACTTGGGGCTTTTGATCCTTTGGGCATAGGCTCCACATTGCAAAAGCTTGAGACTTTGGGCTATACCCAAATCCTTTGATTACATCTCCCATCTGAACTTCACTGGCCATTTTGAGATATGGTTGTTTTCTTATCTGGTCAATTATGAAGGCAGATGCCAAATCCCATCCCTCAGCCAAGAATATACCACTGCCTAGCACCAATTTTCTGGCCTCCTCAGGTGAAATGTCCTCACTTTCAGGATCATAAGACTGTAGAGCCACTGAAGCCTCATTTGTTATTGTCTCCTTACCATCAATTGTCAATTGAGCTTTTATCTGCTCCTTCTTGTACAATCTTAGGAAGTCTTTAAACTCCTCAATTTTGACAAAGTTGTCATCATTCAAAAATTGTTGTTGATGGATCAATCTTTCATTAAAACAAGCCTTAAGGGGCAATTCAACCTTCTCCTCCAAATCAGTTTGTTGCTTCTTGCCTTCCCTAATCGATTTCCTTAGGTTATGATCATATAACCTATTCCCAGATACTAGGGCTTTAGCCTTATCCCTTTTCTTATCTTGCCCCTCAACTGAAGGTTGACCTATTTCTACTTTCTGCCTCTTAGCAGTAGGCTCTTCTATGTCATCAGATTGTGTCACCACTATCAAATCAACAATGTGGCCCTCTGTTCCCTGCAGCTGTGGCACTTCAGCAATATTTTGTTGTGGTGGAACATATCTAGTAGGACGTGCATAATCACTATCACTACTGCTATCATATTCATACTCTGAGTGATTTGGCCCTTGGGCACCTTTCTTGTCAAGAACAGTCTCAAGTTGTTCAGTAAGCACATAATAATTGTCTATCATGACCTTAATCTTATCAAAATATGGGAAATCAGGGTAAAAACCCCCAAAAGCCATCCCATTTCTCTTGATTTGTCATTCAAGATTTAACAGCTCCTGAATCCTCATTCTTCTTGTCTGAATGTCATCTTCATCCAAAATGTTCCTTGTTGCATGTTCCTTTATGCATTCATAGTGGACATTGGTATTGGGGATTGTAGGAGTATACAATTTTCTCACCCCTGCCATGAAGCCTTCCAGGTCAATATATCTATAAAGAGCTTCCCCCATTCTGCACCCTTCCAACCACTGGCCCACTGCATCAATAGCACCTTTGCCAATTGTAAAATTAAAAATTCTAAACTGCCTAGGGGTCAAAGTCCCCTTCTTGTTTGGTGCAAAATGCTCATTGTCTATTAAAAATAGCTGCCATATAAACTCCATTGCAGCCACCCTTGCTGGTACATAATAAGGTAAGAGATGAGGTGGGTGAATACACCCATATACCCTGATGATAGTATAATTTTCTTCCAAGAATAAATCACCCCAATTATGTTTTCCCTCCCACTTATCAGTGTAGTCACATGGCCCTAGTAGTTGCATAATCTTTAGTGGGACCCTTGTCTTGCTGATGCCCAGACTTTGTATTATTGGATATACAATCCAATTCTAGAAAGCACAATAATCACAGTCCTTAGACGTGTAATTCCAAACCCTCACCCAAAATTGGATAGGATTAGGTCCTTCCTGGTAAAACCTCTGAGGGGCCAAATTATCCACATCCATGATCACAAAATTGAAATATAACAGAAGATGCATAAGAATGGAATAATGGAAAAACTTGGGCTCCTTTTCCTTAGGGTCCTTCAACTTCTTCTGAGTTGCAATGAAACCCTCATGCATCTAATCAATGATATGTTGTATGTAATCATAACTAGTGCTAGAATGCACCTCTTGTAGATCTAGCACCATCATTAAAATGCCAACATTGATCCTCTCTACTTCCCCATCTATCCCTAGCACTCTACATAGGTCATAGGCGATATACTTAATGTAGAAGTGTAAATCCTTATAGTAATATGGGCTTGTCCTAGACATAGGATATAAATACTTTCTCACCTCCTTCAGCATATATTTTTGCAACTGTCCTCTAGCAATACCAAGCTTTAAATTATATCTCTGTTCCTACTTTGTCATGTCAATTCTGGTACACATAGTGCGATATAAGCCAAAAGCTTGCATGAATGAATTTTTGTTAAGGATCAGCAGGGCAGTGCCATCATTCCTTTTAATTGTTTTGGACAAAACATCATAATGGCTAGCAAGATCTAGGAACAAATCTACATCTATGTAGACATCAAGAACAATTAATCTAGCTAAACCACAAGTCCAAGGGTTTGACACTGGGATAGCTTTATCAGAATTCTTGTAAAAGTAAGTAAAAAGTGAAAAACCTGTTGTTCCCGGAGTGTCAACATCTCGTATATCACAATAATCATCTATGAGCACATTAGCATTTTCTCTTTTGTTCTTAGTTGAACCTGGAAGCAATCTGAGGAATTCATAATAATAATTTGGTTTTCCCTTTGCCTCCTCTTCTACCTTTTCACTTCCACCACTGGTCGAAGCTACACTGACCACTCTGCTCATGTTTACCATGCTTGAATCTCCTCTTCTTTACCAATACTGAAACAAATCTATCTCTGAGATTCACCTACTCCCCTGTGCACAATTCTTGGGAAATAATGAGCTTTAAGCAACAGAAAACCTTGCAAATCTCTAATTTTTCCCTTTCAAAATACTTAGCTCTTCTCGTTTTGAAATTCTGAAAGCAAGATGAATGAAAATGAATACACAATCAGCCCCTTATAGTAACCGTTTGAAGTACGTGGCTCATAATTTGGAAAACATCAATTCTGTCTTTAATTCAACATACTGCGAGATTGATTGAAAACCTAGCCATAGTTCCATGAGCATGACAGGAAATCAAATTCATAAAACTGAATCCTCGAAAAAACCTTACAGAATTCAAATGAGATGACATGTCTTCTTGTGATTGGCTCACTGTCATACATCTCAGCTACCCCTTTTTGCACAGTAATCAAAATCTAAGCCTGTCATTGGACGATGAGTGACTCACATTGTCATATCAGATGTTGCCGCCATTTCTTAATATTTGGTATCAGGCAACCCTGCGACTGCATACAATTTCTTTGTCGCTGACCCTAGTCTTTAACCCGTGATTTTTCTGGAGACTGAGTGACTATACAACTTTCCTTACCTTTGTAAACCAAAGTTATCATCTGGCGATCGCGCGATAATGAAGAAATCAAAGTCACCAATGGTTAGCACTAACTCACATCCTTTTCAGAGACAACGCGACTAACCGTCACTTTTAGCTTTCACGGTTGTATCCCAGTCACTAAATTTTTTATTTCCTTTGCAAGACCCCGCGAATACCCTTAGTCACTCAATTGCAAAATACAAATGTTAAGTGTCAAAACCTTTTAAGACACCACGACAGGTACTATGCCCTTTACTTCATCTGACGACTTCGCAACATACCCTTAGCTCTAAGTCGTGAATACTTTTTCTTTTGGACTCTCTTATTCTCAGACTTTGTGACCACCATAGGATTTTTTAATCACTTTGTCTAACGGCTCCCACCAAATCGCCAAGTAATCCATTATACCCTTAAAATATTCAAAGACTTTGCGACAAACAGAAGCCCTTAATTTAGTCTCGTAGTCGCTGAATAAATTCTTACCTTTTGGCGATCATGCAATAAGTCTTTGAAATCCACTTATCTTCTGACACATGTCTCATTGATCATTTATTTCTACATCGCATAATGGAAAGCTGAGTCATCTCCTGAATCTGGCAATGACCTGACTGTGCTTTTACCTCAAATCGCATATGGTTAGTCGCAAAGTCTTGGCAACTTTCACTTTACTGGCATCCTTTCTAGAGACCATGCGACTAAAGCTTTGCACAACTTACTTAACCTTAGACCCATCTAGCGATTATGTGACATAAAGAGATCGCGATGTCTTGTGACAAACCCTTAGCTGCTGATAATTTCCTGCGACATCACGACCTATCTGTGGGTCCCTTCATATACTGCTGACCTGTTTACTGATCCCGCGACTACGTGATACAAACTAAATCGCGAAGTCTGGAAATGCCAAAGGAATATTCTACTTTTGAGTGAGACTACACGACACAAGCTAATTGCCAAGTCTAGAAGAAAAAGGGAATATGCCATTCAAGTTATGCAACTAGGCGATCAGAATGTAACACATGACTTAAGTGAAATAAAAAGTAACAACAAAACATAAGTGAAAAACATGTTAGGGTTTCTTTTCAATTTGGAACAGCAAATAAGACCTAGGGTTTCAAGGTTTTTGCACATTCTCATAGATTCAGACTTGAAAACCTAAAAACTTTGACAGGGAAAAGGTATAAGAACTGAGAGACTTCTGCTTTAAACATGAAATTAGAGAGAGAAGACCACAAAATTTAGGGAAACTAGCCAAAATCAGGAATACAACCAACAGATGTTTGCCATGTCTTTTGTAAGTATCCTAACACAATAATTCTCTCCATCAGACTATAAGCAAGGTCTTCCATAATGTCTAGCGTGCTCATGTCTAGTAAGACAAGTACAACTTCTTCCTTCTTCATATTTAGTTTCAAGATCTCCACTGTGGGTGATAGGTAGGAGTGAAGTTCCAATAGTGTAATCATCCTATTGTATTTCTCATGTTGTACCTGCTTTATCTTGTTGGAAATCTATTGTACCTATCCATTGAAAGTGGTGATCGAACTAGAAATAAGATCAAACTTGCCTATTAAGCTCTCTAGCTCCTTTTGATCTTCAATTCTATTATTTTCCAAGTCTTTAACAAAATTAGAATGCTGTGAAACTATAGTGAATAGTTGGCCTGCCTTAGCCAACAAAGACTTGACTCCCTTTACAAGATCTTCCAATTTGATCCAATCGGTAGTAATCTTTTTCATCATCTTCCCTATCATTTTCTTCTCTAAGTTCTCTTCTGCACTTCTTACAACAGCTGAATGCAGACCTTGATCCAAAATTTCCTTAATCAAAGTATCCATCTGATCAAGTGTAGAATCTTCTTCATCATACTGTACCTCAGGTACTAACTCAACTATAATGTCCCTAGCTTGCCTTAGGACTCTTGACTTCTTATTAGATCTCAATTCTTCTCTTTCAACCTTTATCCTTAATTGTTATGAGTATTTCATCAACACTTTGGTTTTCAAATTTGATATGTCTTCTGGTGTGGTAAGAGTTTCTTCCTCTTCTTTTTCATCTTCTTCAACAAGCACCAATTTCTTTCTCTTCTTACCACTAGACTCTCCAAGGCTCAATTTTATTTTAGTATCCAGTTCTTCTTCAGTCTTGTTCTAAGTACCCCATGGTAGACTCTCTATAAATTTCTCATCTTCCTTCTCAGAAATCAATTCTTCTGTATGCTACATAGGATATGGTGAGGAAGAATCTTCCTTTCATGTTACATATACTATCTCAACCTCATCTCCACCGATTTGAGAAAAATCAACACTCTGTTTCTCAATATTCTGCACTTGTATTGGGACATCACAAGCAACATTCCCAAGTAACCAATCTATTGAAAAAGTATCATCTACTTGTTCAGTTGCCGCATGCTCTTTCTCTACATGTGTTGCATCCTCCTTTATCTACAAAATTTTCTTCCATGTTTCAACAATTTCATTGGGAACATTTCGAGTGTCATCAATCAAAATTCTTGCTGATCTGTTCTTTATTCTAAAACTCTTTTTGTTAGCTTCAATCATTATCTTGGCATCCTCAGAACATAGTTCTGGTCACACTTGAATTAGTGCTCTCTCCATGATTTCCTTATCCAACTGAAATTTTGTACTCCATCTTGCTGAAATCAACTGATATAAATCATCAGGGATAAATGAGTGTAACTCCAATGGTGATCTATAAAATTTGTGTAAATGATACACAATAGAATCCTCTAATTTCTTCTTGTCTCCATCATTACACAAACTATATCTCCTTCCAACTGAAGCTAGCCTCCCATTATCAATAATACCTTTTGCAATATCATCAATAGTAGCAACCTTCTTTTTCTTTCGACTCTTTTTTAGTTCTAAGGCCTCCTCTTCTGACTCAGTCCTTTCATCCTCATCCTCAAAAGTTTCCTTAGGATCACTCTTCCTTTTATATGTCTTCTTTACAATAGGAGTGCCTTGTCGTTTCTTCCTTAATGATGCCACCTTTGTCTTGACTTTACTTTTTGCTAGTTTTCTCTGCTTACCCTTCACTTTAGCATAAGTTGAAGGAATATTAGTTAAAGGATCTTTAATCTCAGATGCAGTAGTACCATATGTTCTTGCTTCATCAATTCCAAACTTCTTCTCTAGACTAGATAGTATTTTCTTTGTTTTCCTCTCAATGACTGGTTTCTTCAATTCACCTTGAATTTTGGCAAAGGCTTCATCATAAGTACCAAATCTATGTGCTCCTTTGTCAAAAGGTTTTGACAACAATTCATTAACATGTAGAGTGACTAAATCACCCTATACTTTATAACCCATAGGTGCAAGCCAATATGTCTTAGGTTCAACTGCTTGCACAATGCATGAATCGATGTCTACTAGAAAACAAATATCATTCATATACTTTTCTACAATGCTAGATGGTATCCTTTCTCATTTATGCATCTTAGCTTGGAAATCTTTGAAATAACCCCACATAACATTGTTAAAGCTATCTCCTAATTCCTTTATGAATTCATTTATATGTACGGCTACTGGTTTTAATTTTGACCATGTAACATTACCTGTACCGGGGAATAATTTTTGAACATAGAAAAACATACATACTAGTAGGGCACCATACTTAAATGACTGCTTCTTGTCTCTCTTTATCCTCTCCATGTTTTCCAGAAACTGACTCCTGGTCATCTCACATAGATCATACACCAAATTGTCCTTAACAATCTGATAGGCAACATGGATAACACCACGAGGCATAGTGTTGACATGACTTGACTGGTAAACTCTGTAACCTATTACCATAGATGCAAAGCAAACTTCTTTGTCTACAATATGATCAATAGTCATTTCTCTGCTATCTTGTTTGTATTTGGTTATCTCAGTAACCAAATGTGTTGCCACCATTCTAAAAGCACACTAAAGTCCTTGCGCATGAAATCCGGTAACCCTGTTAATCATTGTCTTTGAAATCTTGTGTGGTTTTTCTAACCATATGAACTTATCATGAACTCTACTTAACACATAGAGAATCCACTCGGGATGAAATTCAGTGGGAAAATATACCACGTATGTTAAAACCTTCTCCTACAGATGTTTATGCTTGTCTTTCAACATACCATTGATGCACAAAACATTATATTCTTTCTTGATTGCTTCAACTCCCAGCTCTTCAATTCTGCAATGGATATAGGATTGAACATCTTTAATCAACATAACTCCCTGAGGAATAGTGGATAACCAGTCATATCAATCTCGTCCGCTTTGATTGGATGAAGTTTGAAAATGGGTCGAGGCTCCTCAGTGATGTTCACTAGAGTAGGAGTAGAAATGTTCTTTGCCATTGAATCAACTGCAACAATACACAAATCTAACAACAGACTAGACTGATAATTCAGAATTCACTAGTTAGGGCTCACAGAAACTTTGTAACAATTCAGTTCAAAAATATCAACTTTAATGTAACCATTGCACACTAAAGCTCACAATAGCTCTCAAATACTAGTATGCAAGTAAAGGTGCAAAAAGAAGTTACTTTCTTCTTTTTATCACTTGAGAAATAGACATTGCATACTTCAATGGTAGGAATAGTGTCATGTCACTGATTAACACGTATTCAATGATTGGAAACTCAATCATTAGTTCTAACTGATATCAAATAGATATATACCATGAAACATTAGTGTGGACTAATCACAATCACAAACTACCTCAAAAATCAAAACCATAGAAATTTACACCATGATGTGTATATAGATCTTATCGCTCTTAGAATCAAGGGATCAGTAAATGATTTATCTTTAAGTGCTCCCCCTAAGAAAATAATATTCTTATTTCACCGATGGATTCTCCACATTTCCTAAACATGTGGAGTTCTCAATCAACTCAAAAGGATTCAATTCTCCTTTCTGTTATGCCCTGCATACCCATCCCTACATTTTTTGGGCAAAATGTTGGATCCCCCCACACTTTTTTTTTGCTTTTGTTTGCCTTTTTTCTCTCCTTTCGCTTTGTGTTTGTGTTCTCCAGGATCCAGATCCTAGAGTGTCTTCTCCATTGCAGTCAATGAGTTTCGGACTCTAGGATTCCAATGGCGTCGCTTCTATCTTCTCTTGAGGAAGTGACCATCGGGCATCCCAAAGTCTAAACTTTGGTGGTCTTCCTTTTCTCAGAATGCTAGTCAGTAATTGTTGTGGTCCTTTTGGGCATTATAAAAGGCTATTTACCTATCACTTTCACACTTACCGCAAACAAATTACCTTTGAGAAAATTAACTGTGAATTCACGCAAAGAGCTTCCTGAGCTAAGAAATTCTCAGACTAAACTCGTGTAAGTGTTGTGTTTGTAACTTTGGCAGTAAGTTTCGACGGTGAAAGGGTGAGCAGTTTTCAAGCTTCATCCTTCCCAACATTCTGTGTTTTCAGGTAGGACTTCTGGTTTCATTTATGGTTTTGTTTCTCTTTTGCTTCTGATTTTGTTTCATTTTTTCTTTTGGGTTTTTTTTGCTTTCTTTTTGCGTCATCCAAGCCTAGCCCTGTGTTTGGTGTGTTGTGTTTCCTTTGGGCTTGGCTATCCATCCTTTCTCCTCTAGCATCGCCCTCCGTGGTTGGTCTTGCTCACAGTTTGGGACCATTTTTAGTTTTTGTAAATTTTGTGAATTTTGTAAATGTTGTGAATGTTGTAAACTCTGTAGCTTTTGAAACTTTTTTAAGTTCTGTAAATGCCTTGTATATTTTGTAAATTGGATTTGTGAATTAGCATAGGTGTTGTTTAAACTTGAGTGAGATTTTGGTAGCTTTGTATGCCCTGCATATTTGTGCATTTTGTAATTACCCATGGGTGCTTTTAGTGCCCTGTGAAAACCATATAAATTCATGGGTTGCTCACAACAGGAGATCCTATAAATAAGGATTTAGATCCATTTTCTATGAAATTATTTGTGAGGTCTGACGACCACACTTGATGAATAACAGATCATGGACTCCTCAATTCGGTCCCAAGTCATCTTGGCCAACACAGACTCCTTGTCAATTCACCATAACTAGCCTAGTTGCAGAGCCGAGCTCGTGAGCTCAATGAATCGTTTGTAATTTTATCTTTCTTCTGTCATGTCCACCTTAATGGTGGGACTCATTCCCAAGAATGAGCATTTAAAATTCATCCCAGTTGGCCTTCAATGCCCTTCGTGCCATATCAACTGTCAACCAATTTTTATAATTCTTCCCTAATGGACGTACATGAATTAAATGCAAATATGACCAGTCATTTAATGGAGGTGTCACCTCAACTATCCCACTTGCATTCTTTTATTCCAATATCTTTGTCTCCGAGTGTCTTGGCGATCCCCGATGCACCCACCATGGTAATTGTTCAAGTCATCATTTTTGGACCTTTATGGTCCCGATTGCGTATCATATGTCTTATGTTTTTTTTCAAATGGGACAATCCACCCAGTATTCTTAATGATAGCTAACCCATTCCTTTTCAAGTGACAAGTGATGGGATTCCCAAAGTTTTGGTATCTAAATTTTTCTTAAAATGTTTAATATATGATGTCCTGACGGTTGTCTGGTCTTGCAATTTCTAATCTAGGAAAAAGAGAAATGGCCCCAACTGGATCTCCCACGGGAAGCCCCAAGCTCCCAATCACATCGATAGTTCCTGTCAAGAAATCAAAGGTAGAAAAGGCACTAGAGAATCTCCCACTAGTTCTCAAGTATAAGAAGGACGGGACAGTTTAGGGGTCTTGAATTGAAACAACCCTAAAAGAGGTCACAGATACAGATTTTAGCACCTGGGCTGAATTGAAGGGCCTCATTCAGGAAATCCACCAAAAGAGACATGCAAATGACCTGGTATCAGTTAAAGTACCAGCCTCCAAAATTATCTGAGTAGCTGGTTTTCCCCACTCGGTACAATCTCCAGAGTTGATAGACCAATGGCTAATAATTACAATGTGGCCACTCGAGCTGCTACCACATATTCCAGAGTGCCCATTGCCTCCCTTAACCATGATTCCATCACCACAGTTTGGCAGATTCTATTTTTCTAGGGTTCTATTGTCCTCACCTGAGAAACCTTGGTGTTCCAATTTACAGAGGCTGGAGATGCAACCCGACACCATCTTAACACAGAATGGCTAAATAGCCCGCGCTGGGATTACAAGAAGATGATGATGGATATCTCTTGCACTGATTTGAAGGAGACCATCTAGGTAGGGATCATATTTTGTGCAAGGTCTTCAAGGAGCCCCACACCCAAGAATTCTCCCCTTGGATGTATTATTTTTTTGTATTGTATGACTAATAACAAGCACCACTTTGACTAGGAAACTATCTTCTTAAATCATGTGGATACTCAGATAAGAAAGTTAGGGGAGGACCACAAGTTATACATGACCTCCTTTGTTATGTGGTCCTTGGCTTGACAAAACACAAGAATCTAAGTACTGGACATAGTTGGTGTCCTCAGAACTAAGATGAAACAGGCCACCCCATGGGATCATTTTCCCAGATTTAATGGGATGAGTGTTTTCAGAGTTTTTATAGGGTGAATGATGCCTTCATTTTTCACAAGATCAAGGTGCTCACCAAGGATGTAGGGTTCAGGCTATCTCCGAAAGCCATGTCCATGATAAGCCCATGGGGATGTTATTTCATCCAATTTTCACAATATACATATATCTGGGTGATCGGGTTTTCTGGAAGCCCACTTTTGCTGCCCAAACATTGCGGAGATAGAATTGTATTGTTAGAATTTTGTAGGCAAATCCCTGAGGTGCATGCCCTAATGGCCACCAAAAAGATTGCTTCCATTTCCTTCCCCTTTGTATGCAGTAAATACACTTGTTCCTTTGCGGCGTCCTAGGAAGCAGAGAATGAGCTAAGCAGCCTGAACTTAGCCAAATTTTCACTCAGTTGCAAGAACTATGATCCACACGGCCAGCTACTGAAGGCAATGCCCCAGTTATCCAAAACACACATAATGCACTTAGAGGTTTTTTGGAGAATTTCTAGGATGAATTTGAGGTCTAGAGTCAGCATTACGTAAGAATATCGAAGACTATGATGGACAACCTCAGTCTTCAGACTTTCTCACAAACATTTTCTGACAGCGGGCCTCTTGAAGACCCCGAGTGTAAAGAAACAAGTATTGATAAGATGGAATCCCTCTGGTAGATTGGAAAACCCTGTAATGTTTTTTCTGTTGAGGCCATCTCAAGGGCTGTGATTGAGGGCAGCCACTCCTATTTTGTAAAGATTTTCCCAAAGAGTGTTTGATTAGACAACCAATTTTTGGAGGCAACCAGTTCTAGGTCCCAGGCGGTGGAATAGTCCAAAGCTCATGGGAAACAACATGTCAGCATGTCTTCCCAGATGTCTAACCCCACCTGGACCCCCTAATGCAGTATTTTGATGTGAAATTGGTAAAGTACTAGAAGTCGTTGGAAGCAGTGAACTCCGGGGTGATATTTGGTCTCGGGGCTACCCTTGTAATCTCCCTATCACCACTGAGTGTATCTACGTCATTGGTTACCCCATTTTGTATGCCATATAGTGAGGGTTTTATAGAAGAAGAAAAAATCATGGTCGTTGGAGCATCACTCCAAAGGAGGAAGAAGCAAAAAGCAGACAGATCCCCTCTGAATCAAGAATCGAGCCTGAAACCTAGGGATGTGGCTAAAGTTCAAGTGATTCCCTCTACCTCCTCCAACAAAGATGATGCCCCAGAAATCTCCCATAAAAGTGTTGATGACTTCTTCCTAATAGATGATTTGGGAAGTTTACATGTGATTGAGGATAGGGTGACTGAGGAGATAGCACAAGAATAGGTTACAAGTACCCTCCAGGAGGAGAAAAGGGAAGAAGAAGTACAAAAAATTTCCTGGGAGTAGGAAGAAGAACTCTGATAGAAAGAAGCTGAGAGAAAAGCCAAAGAAGAAAAGGAACAAGAAAATAAGAGTGTTGAGGAGAAGCTATCGGCATCTCTGAAAACTGGACCTACGGGAACAATCCTACTCCCAGATGCTACACTCAAAATACCAAAATATAATCAAGGACAAATGCCTCCCTCGGGTATACACAAGGACAAAACTATCCCGAAGCTTCATCAAGAGGTCTAGAATGAGTAGGTCCAACTGCCCCCACCTCTCTTCCCGCCAATATAAAATATTTTGGAGGATGGTACAGAGGAAGATAAAGAAAATGCAGGCAATGATCTTGGTAACAACACCAAAGACACCACAATGGAGGAGCTTGAACATAACCCTGGGGGTACCTCAGACTCGGGGGTAATAATAAGCAGATTGCAAGGACCACCTTAATGGTTGGTATAATCCCAGAGAAGAAAAGCTTTGATAGAAATAACAACCCCATTATCATTAGCCGAGATGTTGGCAGAGGGACAAGCAATAAAGAAGCCTAAAAAAGCTCGTACCCTCCACACTACCCAGATGGGAACGTGGTGGCGGCTCAACCGATAGATAAAGATGAATCTAAGGTAGCCGCCAAGGATTACCCAATTAGAGAGGTTCCCGTGGGAAAAAGAGACCAGAGAGGAGAGTTGGATCTCTTAGATGAAGCAAACTGGGCCATACATGAGAAATATGAAAAAGAGCCCAAGAGAGTAAAGGAGCTATAAATGACAAATAAAAACATTCTCGGGGTCCTGAAAGAGTTGGCTCACCCTATCTCCTCTATTATACATGGACCTTCCACCTTTGGAATGCCACTTCCACAAGGTGATATAGACACACTAAGCATAATGAAGAAGAAGGCGTTGGATGTCAATGAGTGGACAACCGAACAAATTGGAGCAATAAGAAGCTTCCTGTTTGAGACCCTCCCCAATTTCTTCCGAGTGCATAGCATCATGGATCAGCTGAAGGTTGTCATTCCATAATGACATGTGGAGATAGAAAAATATGAGGGGTGGAAGGATGACTTGGAAGAAATTTTGAATCTCGGGGAGGAGAATCTTGCAAAGACAGACATCCTAGGGGATGAGCCATATGGATTTTCGAAGACCCAATACTCCAGAATTGCATTTAGAATCAAAATGAGAAATAAACTGGTAAAGGTTCTAGAGGAACACCTTTTCAAAGTCCAGGTCCCCATAGATGGATATTCATCATTCATCAAAGATATTACTTTGGCTGACCCATTGAGCCCTGGGACTTATACTCCCATTGATTCTAGATTGATTAAATTTGATGAGGTAGCCAATGCACAATTTTGGCCCTCCAAATATTTTGATAGCATAGTAATCAAGTGAATTTCCTAGCTAGTGCTCAAGTCCCATGACGCTGCCAGGGTGGCTTCAGAGATAAAGGCAAAGGTCAAAGATGTGAATGATCATCTCGAGAATGCCATCAGTTGACGAGATTGTTTAAAAGTAGTAAATGGGGAAGGTGTGCTTCAAATTTTGGAGGCCTACAAGAAGTTCAAGGACCAGTAAGTCCTTCAGAATCTGGGAATTTATTCTCCTAGGGGTCTATTGATATATTCTTCATTCTTTGAGTGCAAGCTCTTGGAGCCCAGAATTCCAGGTTCCATTTTTGTATTCTTTACGGTGATCCACGTTGATGATTTCTTTGGAGCCAACCAATCACCGTCCAAGATCTATTGTCAATATTGTTAGAGTTGGGGGTGGGTACACTAGTCTGATAGCAATAGAGGACAAATGGATAACTGCAGATGCCTTCTAACTCCCTGAGGCTCCGATTCAACATTTAATACCTGGCGTACAGGGATGGTACTTAGAGACAGGGAGCCGAAATTATATTTATGGAATGTATGGATCAAGGTATCAAAAAGTATAGTTGCATCCACAAGTGTGAAGACGCTTTTATCGATGATGGATCTCCCATAATATTCTTCTTCTATCTTCACTCTTCTTTCTTCTATCTTCTTAAGTGATTGTATATAATTAGGTGATTGTGACAACCCAGGTAGTACCAGATGCAGATGTTGTAGATAATGTACATAAGTAGGTTGTATCATTTGGAGTCTCGATGTAGATGGCCTTGTATATAAATAAGAAGTCTGACACCATTCGAAGGGTCAGAAAAATTAATGATTTTTCTATCTATAGTGATTACTACTTTCGTGTTCTTAGCTTAATTACCTTGCTCATTTCCAGTAGATTAATGCTCCCTTGGAGCCATGGATGTAACCACAAGTGATGCTAGATTCATGAGGTTAATGAAGGAAAGAAAAATTGCTCTTGGTGCCATGTTTCACATTGTTTTTGGTTCCAGAATTAATGAATAATTTTCACGTTGTATGCTTCCTTCTATCCTCTGCTCCAGTTCTTTTACTAATTAGATAAAATACTTTACTCCACTACTGATGTATTTTTGATTGATGATCATGTATGCACTTGGTATTTAATGTTAGTTCTTTTTCTGGAGATTTATTGATGCTTAGAAATTTATAATATGACTATAGATAGATTCTTACTCTAACCCTGACCCAAATTTTGTATCTTTCTTTCTTAAAGTTAAATGTGCTTGTAGGAAACCCTACCTTTTTTTAAGTTCCCAGAATTTGATTAGTTAAAACCATCAGAGCCCTTAATATAAACAGTCACCTGTCCAACTAAGATATCTACATACTGTCATGACCCGACTACCAGATGCTTGGAGGCAAGGAGAGCCTACTCTTTGGGAAATCTCTTCAGGCAAATTTGGTCAGTACTCCGGTACCCGGTGACAACTCTCTCTTTATTGGTGAGGCCACCACAAAGTACCGTCAACAGAAACTGGTGCTAGAAGGAGGGAATGAGCTTGTCCTCTCTAGAAAAATTTGAGACCACACCTCTAGAGGGTTCCCCAAGTATTATTTTTAGAAATCAAACTTTCCATAGGCTAGGATCATTCTCACCTCTAAGTTTTGAAAGATTCCTTCGATCAACCCCAAACCATAGAGAGTTTGTTGAACTCAGACCCCCTATCCAGGGAAAAAGGACCCATCAAAAAAGATAGCCTGCGATACAAAATCTAGGCCCATAACATTTTAGAGTACCCCCATTTATCAGACCGTCCCAGGGACAAATACCACTCTTCCAAATCCAATAGTCCCAATGGCTGCATACTTTAACAACACTGGCTCTCTAATGGGGAAATTTCCTAATGCAGTAAATAATCTCCCTCCGCATCTAGAGAATATATGTTTGAATTACGAACACCCAGGCCCTCAGAATGTGAAAGAACATCTACACGCTTACAAGGATTCCATGAACAAGCATCGTATCCAACACGAAGATGTAGTGAGAAGGATGTTCCCATTGTCCTTTGGGGAAAATGAGTTAAATTGGTATCTGAACCTACCCGCCAACTCCATCAATAGTTGGCAAGATATGGAAGAAGCCTTCTTGGCAACATTTCACGTTCACGTGGACCCCATCTGGTCCCATAACCAATTTATCTCTATCAAAAAGGAACCCAACGATCACTAGAAAATTTCAACCATTGGTTCCATATGGCCCTAAAATGATGTAAGGGTCCTTTCATTCCCTCCACTGAGGTGACTATCCAAACTTACATCAATGCTCTGGACCCCTTTGTCAGGACTTTTCTCTAGAGAACTACCACTGCCAACGAAATGGACACCTTGACAAAGGTTTACAACCTCGCCCTAAAACTACCCCAAAATATGAGCAAGGCTCCTGGCAGCATTGGACAAGCCATGCCATATAATATGCAACCCATAGGAAGTACCTATGCAGGTGGATAGAATCCTAACATGGAAATGGGTTCCCCGATGATGAACATGGTACCCCTATATGTCTACCCCGCTCCCATCTATGATTCTCCAACTCTGGAGTATGCACCCTAGATATAGCCACAAAATATGTGCCCCAACCCTCCAGGATACCTTTCTTCTAGGCAGCCACATCTGGAGAATTGCCTTGCACAGATTTAGCTGCTGCTACAAACCCACCACCCAATCGTTACACTGTGACCCAACAACCCAGTTTTCCATTTTGGTTTAATCCATCTGGTGACTTGTGTCCTCTCTTACTACGAACATGGGACAACTGAAGATGGGAACCTCTACATCCCATAAATTTAACTCCTCCCAATGAGGAAATATCTTCTCGGGACAACAGAGTTCCAACAACTCCATGCCTTGAAATTATCACAATAACAACGAACATACAATGCTCGGCCAAATAACCAACAATGGAACAATACACAGAACAATGGGGGTGTGGCCCCAAATCAATCTGGTAATCAAGGGAGCATGGGTCCTATTCACTCCACATAGCTAGTAGAATTCCACCCCTTGACTTCATGGTGCTGACTACATGATGTTGGTTTTCATTCTGAGGTAAGTTGCACCACGTTGGAGAAGGTAATTTAGATCTCCCAGTCAGATAGGAAACACCATGCCAATCTGACTCCTCTGGAATCCTCAGTCGAGCCCCACCATTTCACTTTTGCTTGTGAAACCATCTTTTTTGGAGAAGGTGAAGAAGACGAGGAAGAGCCTGCTCTCTGGTAAACCTCTTCAGGCGAAGTTGGACGGTACTCCGATACCAGGTGACAACTCTCTCTGTTGGTGAGGCCGCCACAAAGTCCCATCAACAATTTCCTCACCCATGTATTATTCTATCATTTGTGACTTCATCAGAATCTTCAATTTAATTTTCTTCCTTATGTTCTGACCGGTTGGGTGATCAGTTGTTGAATCGACAATTTATAGCCAAATGTCCTATCTTATGACACACAAAACATGCCATGTCAGTTGACTTCTAGGGTCTAGTATTACCTCTCTGAGTTCTCATTCTATAATTCACTGCTAGGTGACCATAGTTACCACATACTAAACATGTAGTATTAAATTATCTTTCCCTTCTAACATTATTTACCGGTGATCGGTGAACTAGGTGCATACATCCTTGACCTGCAATCTTCTGCTTTGTGTCCATACTTGTTGTATGTAAAATAATTTCCATTAAAACTACTACCGCTAGATCTAATGCTAAATATATACCTACACTCATATGCAATATGACCATAATTATGATAGTTATAGTAATAACCACCAAAAGAATAAGGTCTATTCACCAGTTTCCCCTACACACATTAGTTGTATGACCAAAATTTTTAGAGTTAAAATAAGTAGGCTTTTTAGGTTTATTACCTGATTGGATTGGATTGTATCTACCCTCTGATATTTCTTTGGATCCTTGGATTCATATTTGGATGACTCACCAACTTCAATTGTTCCTTGAACTGTATATCCAAGACCGGTTGTGTCTGTAGGTATCCTTTAGCTGTTTAGTTGTTCATCAAGATTTTGTGAGCTTTCATTGTGTTGATTCAACTTTTCATTTGCTTCTTTCTTACTTTTCAATTCCTTCTTCAATATCTCATTCTCCTCTCTAAGTCTTTCATTTTCACTTAGGAATTGTAGATTCTCAGCAACAGTATCCTGCATTTGAGTTTGATATGAAGTGAATTTTGTCTTAGGTTAACAAGCTCTCCATCATTTTCCTTAAGGGAATATTCAACAGTTTTCTTGGCACCTTCTACTTTCCTTTTTCCTTCCATATCTTCACACATCCTAATAGACTAACTCTCAAGTTCTCTTCTCTGATCCAGCCATTTCTTCTTTAAGCTTCTTATTCTTTTCCAAAAAATTTGCAATTTCTTCTTTAGATTCTTCAAATGCACTACCTTCAGACAGTTGCTCTATGTAGTCTTGGCTTTCACTGAGTTTATCAATAAGTTCTCTTCTCTTAGCAAGAGAGTGTCTCAACTTTTCCTTTAGCTCATTGATCATATTGTTTGCCTCCTCAAGGTGCATCTCATACCTGTAACTTTCCATGTCAGTGGATATTTTCCTCAATCTATTAGACTTTTCACCAAAAGGACCTATTCTCTGATACCAATTGTTGGAATTAATAGGTACTGAGAGGGGGGGGTGAATCATAATGAATAGGTATTGAAAAAATTCAACCACCAACTTCAATAACAACAATATGAACTTGCAAACCACAAATACTATAACAAAAGTAAAAAAATATAAGTAAACTATGTCAAGCATCCAAAAAATCATCACACATAACGTAGATAATTTTAACATGGAAACCCTTGGTTAGAGGGATAAATCCATGGTGGGGATGACACCCACAAGCCCACTATTGCAGTAAATGAGTTTGTCCTGATAGGAGCTACAATTACCCTTTCCGAGGGTTCACCCTATTAGGAGTGACTAGTACACTATTAGGAGTACAATCAGATCTTCTAAGATCTACCTTGCAAGAGGATTTTGAAACTCTAATTAAGAGTTCACCTAGTTAAAGGATTTACAAAGGAACCTGTAAAAGTTCACCTAGTTAAGGGATTGTTTTTGATGAAAATATTAGGGAACAACAAGTTGAAAGACCTATACGTATCACTGATTGCCTATCAAATCCAATATGTTCTTTTAACTCTGTAACTTCTCTCTGCGCTATCTCTACCAGTTCTCTGACCACAACCCTAAAATAACACTGATTGAAATCACAAAACCCTTATCTCATCAATCACAAAATTTACCTTTCAATATGAGAAGTTCCCTTTAAATACACAGCTTGCACCGGCATTAAACATGCCAAAATGATTTACAAATACTTTCCCACGAATGCACCAATGCTAAATTGATAATATCAATGTATATTACGACCACATCTACCTAAAATAAGATTTGCAAGTTATATCTCCAAAGTATTGACACATGTTTTGACTTTTCCAATGCATTTCCTCAAAATCCTTCTTAAATGATTACAAATATCCCAAAGATTCTATCTCATCATGTAATAACATCTATTACACGTCATCAAATCACTAAGTATCACCGCACTGACTATATCGTTCACCAATTTGGGATTTGTCAACTATAGTCCAAGAATACAAATGTTGTTCCTGTCTAAACAAAAGCTTCCTTTTGATAAGTCAAATGAGTTGTGGTCAGAACCACACTGAAATCTAAACATGTTGACACTATCACTATGACCGCTCCTCATAATTATACTTCTACCATGATTGCTACCAAAGTACTATTCTTACTGTCTACCGCTCATCTAGACTTAGCATTACTGATCATGAATCCTTCTTACCGATTGTGTCTTTACTTCACCTATTATACATCATGACAAAACTAACTTAGTTTCCATCAATGACAACCAAACAAGTGACTCCCTATGACTGCACCCAAAATCCATCAGAATACCAACATTTGTTTTCAATTTATGATTTTCTTCTTAATGTAAAGTTTAATTTTTGGCCTCTTTAGTATAGTGTAAGCTTCATTTTCTTCTTCAAATCCTTCATTAAAAGCATTAGAATTAGAGTTAAATGAGATGAGTTGAATTTGTAAATCAATGAGTTCTTATATAAAGAAGTTCTATAAAAAATCCATAAGAGACCTTTCACATAAGTGTACAATTGTTGAAATGTTGAATTATGTAAACAATGATCCAATTTTGAACATGACATACCCCCACAAACAATATTAAATATAATAAAACCTAATTAATTTAATTTTATGAAAAAGACTCCACAATTATAACATACAAATCACAAATCTATCTTATTTAGGCCCTCCATAGTTGTATGGTGGCATAGACCTACTAAATGCTAACAAAGGTGAGGGATGTAATGAAATATATATATATATATATATATATATATATATATATATATATATATTTCCAAGACTAAAATTTGAAACCTTGTTAATCGCAATAAATTAAGTCACATGCAACATAACAAACAAAAAGGAAAACAATTTTTTTTTAGCTGTGCAAAAGTCTACAATTAATAGCGTAGACCAACCAATTCTAACCCTACTCAGCTATCCTTAACCAAAAATTTCCTTTGTTGGCCTTAAAGTAAAACTTAGTTATTAAATGTAGTAGAATGGAGTCTCGAGTCTCAATATTTGGCTATTAAATGAGAATTTCAAAATTTTAATAATGAAAGCAAATTGTCAAAATGTGGAATATCAAGTTATTCAAAGAAGGGCTTAAAAAATTACTCTTGATAAAAGTCAGAATGAACAAACTGTGGAAAACTGATGCAGGAGAATCCTGGGTGTGAGAGCAATCTTGCATCACCCAAAAATATTTTTTGGTCTCTTTTCAGTAAGGGCTATTTTGTGCAGAGTTGCTATTTCTGGAAAGTTACTATTTTTAGTAAGTTTTTCATTTGAGCTCAGAATGTTCTATTTTCTTCCTTGGAGGTTCACTTTGATTGTATCAGCCTTCTAGTAAAGTTTCATTGCCAGATCAAGTCTAGTTTTGTAGATGTCAAATATTTTTGGTATTGGCAGCAGGGTACAGAAACTTTGAACTCAGTTTTGAAGGCTTTAGAGGCTCCGAATGGGGTGAAAACCTTAGCTAATTAGAGCTTGCGCTAGTAGAGAATTGTAGAGAACTTCGTGGCATTTATAAAATGGGGTTACAGTGGCCCATCGGGTCAACAGGTGACAAGTTATGGTCTCCAGAAGTTGCGCTACCTAAATTTGAAAAAGTTAAAGTTCCTTCAAAATTTATTTTTGGTTCCGAAGTTGTTTGGGCCTATTCTAATGTAATCAAAATGAGCAATAATATCTTAGGGATGGTCAACCTCAAAACTTTACGGTTTAAGTTCTAGAATCTTCTTGGACGGTTAAAATTGCCTATATATTGAAGGTCTGTAGGGTTGTCTAGGGCAGTTTTGGGTTATGCATCTAGTGGCTATGGCTTGCAGAATATTGTAATAAAATGCCCATGTGGCTATGCATGTTATATTTCTGAATGTGCATGTTATATTTTAGATATTGTAATTTCATTTCATTATGGATAATAGAAATCCCATTTCTTGTCTTTGCAAATATGGTTATTCTTGATTTTTTTGTGTGTTTGTGTTAATAAGTGGAGTACCCTTCATTAAGTGGTATTAGAGGAGTTCTTGAGAAGTGTAGATAGATCGTCGAATGTGAGGTAGTTTGCACTAGGACTGTGGTTGTGTGTTCGAGTGATAAGAGTCAAAAATGCCTCCACAAAGGAACTGTGGTGGAAGAGCTGCAGGTGTGGCAGAAGAGGGTTTTAGAGCCCTCTAGAGAAAAGTGCAAGCATTGCAAGAGGAGTTGTGTAGATGAGTGAATATTGCGGGTAGAGATGAAAGTGAACAGAAATTCAAAGAAGAAGGATAAGGTGACCAGGAAGCACCAGAAGTGCCTAGAGATCCTGAGGAGGATAGGCTTTTGAGGGCCATTTCAAAGATTGGAAAGAGACCCAAGATTGAAGTTCCCACAATTTCAAGAAATCTTAACCCAGAGGAGGTGATCGACTGGATCAATGATCTAGAAGAATATTCTGAGTATGAAGACGTCAAAGATCCAGATCAGGTAGAATTTGTGAAGGCTAAACTGAAGGGCCATGCAAAAATTTGGTGGCAGGAGATTCAGTTGGAGAGGAGTAGAAGAGGAAAGGATAAAATCACAAGATGAGACCGAATAGTGGAGAAATTGAAGAGACAATTCATTTTTGTTGATTATGATCTTGATCTGCTAAAGAAAATGCAAGGATTGAAACAAGCAGGGAAATCTGTGCATGAGTATACAAAATAGTTCTACCGAGTCCTCATTAGAACAGATTATGCAGAACCTGAGAAGGAAAAAGTTGCCCATTACCTTCATGGGTTGCGACCAACTATTCAAGATGAGTTGAGTCTGGTTAGAATGACTAGTATTGAAGAGGCATACCAGTTTTCCCTAAGAGTGGAAGAGAAGTTGAACAAGAAGTTTGAAAGCAAGCAATCTGGAAGAGGCCATGGTGGAAGATCCAGCAGACGGTCTTATGGAGGCCAAAATGAAGATTAGAAAAAGAATGATGATTCCAGTAGCAGTCATAATCAGAGGGAAAATAATTTCAATCATTTCTGTGATCAAAATAATAGGGATCAAAGAGGAAGAGGAAGAGGGAAAGGATCAAGAAGAGGAGGTTATTGTGGAACTTGTTTCCATTGTGGAGAAGAAGGACATTGAGCCTATGAATGCCCACAGTGTTAAGGAAGGATAACTAGGAGGAATGAATTCCATGCACGAGTTAGACATGCAAATGAAGATGCAAAATCAGAACACTCAGATGATGCTGATAGAGGAGAAACCCTAGTTGTCAGGATGATCTTGATAAATGAAGAGAAGAGCTTAGATTAGAAGAAGAACCTATTCCACACTAGATGAAATTGTGACGATAAGATTTGTGATGTGATTATTGATGGTGGAAGCACTGATAATCTGGTATCAGAAGAGATGGTCAAAAAGTTAAAGATGAAAAGGGAAAAACACCCCTGTCCATGTAGAATTTCCTGGGTGCAGGATGACCACAAGGTCTTGGTCACTGAGCAGTTCTTAGTGAAGTTCAAGATTGGAAGTTACCTAGATGAGGTACTCTGTGATATCATACCCATGGATGGATGTCAGTTTTTTGTTGGGAAGGCCTTGGAAATTTGACAGACGTACTATACGTGATGGTCATGCTAACACTTATTCTTTGACAAAGGAGGGAGTCTAACATAAGCTAAAGCCATTGAAGGAAACATGAGAAAAGGTATGTAGTAATGCCAGAATATGTTTAGTTGATGGAAGAAAGTTGAAGGTATGAGACATAAGCATATGTGCTTTTCCCTGATTCCAAAAGTGGGTAAAGAAGAAGTAGAAGATGTACCTACAGAAGTTGCAGACTTGTTGGATGAGTTTCAGGATACTATTTCTGATAATGTACCTGATGGATTACTACCAGTGAGAAAGATCAATCATCAGATGGAATTGATCCCAAGGGCCAGTTTACCAAATAAGGTAGCCCATAGGATGACTCCAATAGAGAGTGAGGAATTGAACAAACAAGTGCATGAGTTATTGCAAAAGGGATTGATCTGAGAGAGCCTGAGTCCATGTGCAGTACCAGTTGTTAATCCCTAAGTTTTTTTGATGATTAGTTACCAACACTTAGTCATTTACTTAGGCAATTTTAGTTGTTTATCACTATGGTCGAGCTAAACATTCAAGGCTGAGAAACATTGTTGAGTAAGTTTTTAGGTTGTCGAGTTACATCATGCTGAGTCGAGTAGAATATTAAGTGCCGAGCCACAGAGATGTTAAGTGTCGAGCAGAACAGTTTTTGCATACATGTCAGGATTGATTCAAACTTTGATGTGAAATGTTTAGGCTGACTTGTATGAGATTTGGGCCGACATATGTACGCATTTAATATTTTTCTACTGAGTTATTTACACATTTAATTATTTTATCCTATGCATGACATGGAGCCAATCAGGAAATCAAAATGCATTGGAGGCATAAATCATAGATCTTGATCGTTGATCTAGATCGCGCTGCTAGATCCATAAAGACATATAAGATTGCTTCTAACCCTATTATGGATGTGTGAGAGAGAAGGGTTGTTATGTTCATGAAAGATGAACAGTGAGTTATTTTGAGAAGAAGCTTAGATCAAGCAGAATGACAAAGAAGTGAAGAGTAGAGTAAAGACATATCAAATTGTGAGATCACAGAAGGTATTGGAAAGAGCAGATCCATCATTTGCATCTGAGTGCATAATGAAGGATCACTATTTGAAACATTCTAATAGGTGTATTAGGTGAAATCTCTTGACAGAGTGGATCTAGCAGACCGTTTTATATCTCTTAGCTGAGTGCTTACTTTATTGTAAGTTAAAATCCTTTCACAAGGTAGTTGTAATGATCTTTAGTTCTTAACCAAACAGACCTTTAACCAAGTAGATTACATTTTGTAATCAAACTCTTGTAGCCCTAATAGGCACACTTTATTGCTACAGTAGTGAAGATTTTGTGGGTGTCATCCCCACCCCAGTTTTACCTATTTGGGTTTCTGGGTTACAGAAATTCTGTGTTATGAGTTATATATTTCATGTTGTGGATACTATCTAAAGTTAGGTTAAATTCATATATGTATGAATATGGATCAATTTGTTTTAAGTGGTTAAGTTTTAAGATCTGATTCACCCCCCCTCTCAGTATCTTGCTTTCCCATTATTGTACTTCCAACAATTGGTATCAGAGCACAGTTCTCCTACAAAATATTTTAATCAGCTTGTGAGTACATATCTTGAGATGGAGGTTTAAAAGTTGGGTAAAGTCATTGAGAATCAGAAAATTGAGATTCAGTTAGCATTACATCAGCTTGAGATAGCAAGACAGGAATTGAAGAAATCATTGACAGCTAGGAGAGATTTGGCCAAACAAATGAATGATACCCATTATCAGGAAGATGACACTGCTAATCTATTTTAGAATGGAGATTCTACTGAGAGTGATGCATCAATTGTAGATCTACTAGAAAAGAACAATGTACTGTGTGAAGAAGTCTGAAACTTGAAAAGAGAACGAGAAATGCAGACAGTGAGACTATGTGAAGTAGTGGAACAAAAGAAGAAAGATGAAGATAACAAAGTTATGGCAGAAGAAGATAAAAGAGTGATAACTATCGTACTTGATGAAAGGACACATGATGTGCAAATGATGAAAATCAATCAGGTTGACATGGAAAATCAACTACTACTTGTAAATCAGGAGACTAGTAGGAAAGATATGGAAATGATGAATTTGAGATCTGAGAACAATCAATTGAAAGATGATTTGAGATCTGAGAAGGAACTGAATGAAAGGTTGAATAAACCTAATGAAGCTTTGACTCATTTTGAGAATCTGAAGGAAGCATCAAGAAGACCATAATATTCTTCTAGATTAGGTCACACTGAACCAAAGACATCTACTGAGAAAGGAGAATCATCTAAGTATGGTGAAAGGAGGAATGCAAAGACAAATCACAACAAGCCCATTTGCCACCACTGTGGAAAACTAGGTCATACAACAAACATTTGCCGAAGCAAGAAATGTAAGTCCAATCCTAAACCTAAGTTCAATGGTTACTATTTTAATTGCAAGAAATTTGGATATAAAGCACATGAATGTTGGGCTGAAGCAAGTGATGCACCTCCCAAACCAAGATTCAATGGTTATTGTTACAAGTGTCAGAAACATAGTCATAAAGCACAAGACTGTAGATCCAATGCTAAACAACAATGGAAATCAAGGACACAAACAAAAGCACCTAGGAAAGGAAACACTTAAAACTGGGATTATAACACAAGGCAGAGTTGTCATTACTGTGAAGAATATGGACATGCACCTGAAGATTTCTTAAAGACACATTTCAGAGGAAAATCTAAGAGTTGGATGAATGGAAGCATAGTCTGCTTTAGTTGTTTGAAGATTGGTCACACTAAGAGAGAGTATAGGACAAGAGTACCTGCTCCTACTATTGAGGAAATAAGAGCACAGATGAACTAGACATGGGTAAATAAAATAGAGCCGAGCAGCAGTGAAACCACTGAAGCTGAGGTCACCCAATCCAATAGATTAGGTGATCACACCATCTCTAATTGAGAAATAGAGGTATGTAAGGAATTGCATTTAAATTTAAAACCTAATTACATCAGTTCCTAATATGTAAATGTGCCAAAGTCCATATTTGCATATGTTGAGATGCACCAGGACATGTTTGTGACAAGTGCTGAGAAGAGTCAACTGCACTATAGGTGCTGAGTTGGTTGGCCGAGTAAGTTTTCTGATGGCCGAGTATGGTAAGCTAAGTGGTATGCAAGTTGTGTTAGTCAGCCAATGACAGCTGGTTTGCACTAACCTAACAAGCAAAATATTTATTGCTTACCTACCTTGACCTTTCGAGTCCATATAAGGACGAACAATTTATTCTTCATTTTACCTTGCGATTTTCAGTATTCACAGAGCGATCGAAGAAGTTGCAGAATTGATCTTAGTAAATTTTATTTCAAAAATCTCATCAACATGCCATCAACAACCCTAAGGTGAACAGTGTGAAGTGTTACCTGTCGAGGTACCTTGTTCTTCATTTTTGAACCCTAATTTCAGATATTATGGCTGCAAGTTCTTCCACACCAGTCAAGGGTATGGAGGAGGAGCTAAGACAAATTAATCTAGTAAGAAGTGATGCATGTGCACCTCCTAACTTTTGAGTCATTCCTAAAAGCACAATTTTAGGTGATCTGAATAGAACCCTCTCATCTATTCCACCAAAGGTACTTATGATCCATGATGTTAGATCTTGTTACATGGTTAATATTGGTGAAGTAGGTGATAGTGAATTGAGGAAATCCTACAACAAGTTGTTCAAAAATGGAGCTCTGAAAGATGAATTCAAGCATTTAGCCGACAAAGGGTTGACTCGTGCCCTAGATTTTCTGCCAGACTTCAAGGATGAATGGATCAAGGTTGTTCTAAGCCGAGTTCATAATATGCATATGTGGCTGGACAATGGACCAGTTAGGATCACTAAAGATATTATTCATCGAGTAACTGGATATCCTATTATCAGTGGAAAATGAACAATGAGAGATCAAAGTAAAGAAGAGATAGCAGATAACACTGGAGCTATCTGGAACAATAGAGGTATGACTATCTCTACAATTGAAGATTTAGAACTTGACTTTGGAGTGAGAGTGATTGCACATAAGTTCTATCAGTCGAGCTGACTAGATAGTGTTCCCTGCACAGCTATGGACCAAGCATGGAAGATAGTCAAGAAGAATCACACCTACGACCTTGCCGAGCTGCAATTGGCAGAACTAGCCGAGAACTTACTATCGATCAGAAAAGCTAAAAGCTCATCATGTAAGTTTGGCTCTTTACTAGTTTGCATATTCTTCTATGTATATAAGTCATTTCCAAAACTGGTAAATATTGTTTGGAAGAAGGATAGACCTATTACTGTGTAGATTAGTGAATGAATTCAACAATTAGGCAGTAATTTCAATAGCATTATGGGAAACTACTTTGTCGAATTCAAAAAGAGAATGAGGTTGAGGTCTAGAATTCCTAGTTCACTTGTAGAAAAGCACTATGAGGAGATATGTTTTCTAGTTGATACAGATTACACTTACATTCAGGCTGTGACACCTAGGGTATCATGGTTGGAGCCATTTCCCTATGAAGTTAACATTGATGAAACATCATCAGCTATCACAGCACTCCTAGCAGAGGAGATTGATACAAAAACAAAGAGATTTGGAAATTATGATGAAGCTAAGGCAAATATATCTATGAATCTTAAGGCAGGAACCATGGAGAGAAAGAGGAAAATTATTATGAAAAATCTGAAGAAAATGGTTGGATTGTCGAGTGATGAGGAGATAGAGGATGCACTTCTAGGCCTATAAACTGGACAACAAGAAGATGTATTAGAAGAAGAAGAAGTAGAAGTTAGTGAATCTGAAGAAGAGATTCCTATTAAGGCAAAAGGAAAGAAACCAATAGTAGCCAAGGTAACCAAGCCGAGTCAAGGAAAACCTAAAGTTACCCCTCCCATTGCAAATCATCCAAGGACAAGGGCATCTACTGTTACATCTTTAGCAGTGAAAACAAATGTATATGCAAAGAAGAAGGTTGGAGAGAGTAGTTCTAGATCAAAGACTAAATTCGCAACAAAGGTTGTGCTGAGCCTACAGGTAAAGAGACCAAGAAGGAAACTACATCTGGATCCAAAAAGTGATGAAGAAAAGACTAAAACTGATGAACCTAGCAACATACCAACTGCACCATTCAAAAGACCCACCGATATTAATGAGGTATATGAGAATTTGAGGAATTTTGTAGGGTTATCTAGTTTTAAGTTTATCAAGTATGAGAAATTGAAGGTAGAAGATAAGCATAAATTTCAAGAAGCACTACTAGATATGATGAGCAATTTCAAGTTAACTCCTATAGAGATAGGAAACAATGTGCTGACTGGACCATATGAGTTGTTATCTAGCAAATGGGAATTTTCACTTACTACTGAGACACAGATTAGAGAAGGCACATTAGCTCAAGTCATTCCTGAGCTGACTAAGAAACAAAGAGAAAAATTTGTTGAGGAGTATAAGCATAAATTCATACCTAAATAGAGAAGTTATGTTATTTTGAAAAATGATATTAAAAGTGTAGTACAACAGAGTACTAGGATTTGGAAGGAAATATTTGGATTGATTGCTCCAAAAGAGAAGAAGACTGATGAAGGAACATCTGAGCTGAAGGATAAAGAAATTGAAACCACCCCTACACCACAGAATGAAAAAGAGAAAATTGCTACTGAGCCTGACAAGACTGGAGTAAAACCAAATGACCTAACAGATATAGTAAACACTGTTGATCTGACAAAAGACAGTCCAATTGATGTCACAATTGATGACTCTAGCAATTTGGATGCTGAGGGTCAGGATGAGCCGAGAGACACAACTATAGAATCTCCTATTAAGGCTACTGAGGCTGAAGGAGAGAAGAGTACAGAGGAAGATGAAGATAGAACTCAAGAGAAACCTGAGGATAAAGTTGAACCAAAGGAAGCAGAAAAGGATAAAACAGATGAACAAGAGGTAATTACACAAATTCCACCTATTTTAGAGGTTGTGAAAATAGTCTTAGATAGTGGTGAGGAGATGAGGGATATTGACAATGAACCTAAGGAACAAGAGGCAGTGCAAGTGTTGGTTGATTTACCACACTCGACATCATCTACTCCCACTGGACCCAAAATAGGAGGTACGCCTGATCAACAGGCAATTTTGACTGAATTGGAAAATGTATTGGTGACTACTACTCATACAAGAAAAGGTATTGAGGAAACAAAGCCAAGCTTTAGCTCACCAGAATTTAAGAGGAGGAAAATCATGAGGAAGAAGTCTCCCATTCCTAATGTCACATTAGATAAAGTTATTGTGATTCCACCATGGGATCCTAATGTTTTATCTTATGTACAGATTGAGACTGTTCAAGAATTACTCAAGAGGAAGAAAAGGCAGGAGGAAATGAAAAGAGAATAGAAGCAAAAGCAGGTGTTACATGACATCAAGGATATATTTGTAAAAGCTTTTGACATGGAAGATGAAAATCCTCATGCTCCTATTCTTGAATAGTTAGTTCATATTGTGCAAAAGATGAATGATGACAACATTGAATCTAATGAGAAGTTATTGCAATGGTCTGAGAGGAAATTTGAGAACAAAGTACTGGCAAAAATCTCAGAAGAGATTGCGGTAAAGCAGGTTGAAATTTCTTCTCTTGTAGAAATTTTGGAGGAAGTTGCAACTAATGTTTATTCTTTGTATAAGAAGTTATGTGACGTTGAATTCTTCACAAAGGATAATCTATAGGCCATAGAGAAATTGAAATTAGACTTGAAGTCAACTGGGAGTTCACTGATTATGGATGCTAGCACTAGCTCCTTAAATTTTAACAGATTGACTAATGCACAAAGGAGGATAGCCGAGATCATGGCTGAAGATGGTTGGATAAGGTCCAAATTGATTACTATCTAGACAAACCTGATACCTCGTCTGGAGGTAATTTAGAAAGAACTTTCAAATGCAAAAGAATTGGTTAAGAGAAATTCACATCTCTCCACTGCAGAAAGTTTAGTAAGTCTAGCTGTCGAGAAAGAAGTAAAATTAGAGGTTATGAAGTTTGTTAAGGACAGTTGGGACACTGCATTCTCTTCCACCTTACAAATTCATAAATATTTTTTGGATAAGTATAACTTGACCCCACCTGCAATCAGTGACAAAAAAAGGGGGAATTTGAAAGGACTGACAGGGGTACAACGTAAGAAGATCAATACAGGTATCAATGTAAATATTTTTTTGAAGGCATGTATACTATGTAAATTTTTGTATGTAGTATGGTGTACATTCCTAAGGGGAGTAAATTGTGTACTTAGGAAACATTTTGGATGGAACAAATCAAAATAAATGATAAGTGTGTTTTTTCCACTAATATCAAAGGGGGAGATTGTTAATCCCTAAGTTTTGTTGATGATTAGTGACCAACACTTAGTCATTTACTTAGGCAATTATAGTTGGTTATCACTGTGGACAAGCTAAACATTCAAGGCCGAGCAACATTGCCGAGAAATTTTTTAGGTTGCTGAGTTACATCATGCCAAGCCGAGTAGAATATTAAGTGCTGAGCAATAGAGATGTTAAGTGTTGAGCAGAACAGTTTTTGCATACATGTCAGGATTGATTCAAAATTTGATGTGAAATGTTCAGGCTGACTTGTATGAGATTTGGGCTGACATATGTACGCATTTAATATTTGTCTACTGAGTTATTTACGCATTTAATTATTTTATCCTATGCATGACATGGAGCCAATCAGGAAATCAGAATGCATTGGAGGCATAAATCAAAGATCTTGATCATTGATCTAGATCTCATTGCCAGATCTATAAAGACATATAAGATTTCTTCTAACCCTATTATGGATATGTGAGAGAGAAGGGTTGTTGTGTTCATGAAAGATGAACAGTGAGTTATTTTGAGAATAAGCTTAGATCAAGCAGAATGATAGAGTAGTGAAGAGAAGAGTAAAGACATATCAGATTGTGAGATCACATAAGGTATTGGAAAGAGCAGATCCGTCATCTGCATCTCAGTGCATAACGAAGGATCACTAGTTGAAACATTCTAATAGGTGTATTAGGTGAAATCTCTTAACAGAGTGGTTCTAGAAGACCATTTTAAATCTCTTAGCCGAGTGCTTACTCTATTGTAATTTGAAATCCTTTCACAAGGTAGATTGTAATGATCTTTAGTTCTTAACCGAACAGTCCTTTAACCAGGTAGATTGCATTTTGTAATCAAACTCTTTTAGCCCTAACAGGCACACTTTATTGCTACAATAGTGAAGATTTTATGGGTGTCATCCCCACCCCAATTTTACCTATTTGGGTTTCTGGGTTACCAAAATTCTGTGTTATGAGTTATATATTTCATATTGTGGATACTATCTAAAGTTAGGTTAAATTCATATATGTATGAATGTGGATCAATTTGTTTTAAGTGGTTAAGTTTTAAGATCTGATTCACCCCCCCCCCCCCC
>MU228058.1:91002-111846 GCA_018584345.1 Thuja plicata | reverse complement strand
TGTTTTCTGATCTAGATTCTCACTAAGGTATACGAATCATAATGTACCCAAGGATATGAATTTTCAAGGTCATTGCGGGTCCAATATCTTGCCTTAATCAGAATCTGGTATATTAAAAGGAAGGTGAATATTTTGTTATCCTGGCTTATGTGCCTTGATGCCTAAGTCTATTTCTGACATTTCAATAAAATATAGTATTCATATTATCATAATATCAGTGGGTAGTAGTGATGGTTGTACTATCAGGTGGTATCCGATCTGAAAAGCACCCAATGATGATAAAAATGTTGTTGCAAATATCTGCTAATCAGTGACAAGTCCTAAGAGTTTGCATATAGCTGCATTTAAAGATTGCATGATGCATTTATAACAGGAATAACAACATAAGGAATTTTGTGCTCAAAAATGATTTCTATCTTCTTCTGAAAACATCAAGTTAATTACATCATCCATATTAATGATATCAAAATATCATTGTACATCCATAGCATACATTTTGCATTCATTGAAAAAGAAGAAATGGGAAAATACAAAAATAAAGCATCCATGTATTGCACTTTTACTTTTACATCCTAAGTGCATCCATACATCTATTTTGCATAACTGAAAAATCAAAAGAAACATACATTTGCATTTTCACATGAGTATCATTTTAAACATATTTATATTAGTAATAACTCACCACATCCAATCATAAAATGATGTTATCATCTCAAAGCTAACTCATCAAGAGACCAAGATATCATCACATGTGCAAAGATACATTTATCACATCTATGAAAGCAAAAAGAACTCATGAAATATGTCTGAATCAAAAAGCTGCATCAGATATATATCATTGTAACATGGTACGGATCAAAAATAAAGAGTATCAGTGTATTAGTGAGCATAAAGAGTATCAGTATATCAGTGAGCATAAAGAGTATCAGTGTATCAGTGCACCACAATAAATCAGATATACATGTATGAATGTCATCTACAAACACGGATCTCAGAAGGATCCAGATATACAAAAGAGGGGATCTCAGTAGGATCCGAATATACAAATATGATCTCAAAGTATATATGTCATACAAAATGATACAAAATAATCATCTCTGGCTCCCCCCTCTCCCTAATCTGGAGGAGGAGGTACAAATGGAGGTGGAGGCAGCATTGCCCCCTTAGACTGCTAGGCTAACCGATAAAATGACACTGCTCTCTGCCCCTCAGGCACTGCCGCATGGTATAGAGCTTAATAATGTCGCCCTCTATCCCTGATGGGTAGCTGTACGTGACTGTACGTCTCACTCTACGTGGAGTCTCTCCATCTGACTATCTCTATATGTAAGCAAGGCATCTGATATCGCCAGTCTTGACTCTGCTACTGTAGCCCTAGCCTCTGTTGTTGTCGCTCTGGCCTCTAAAGCTGTAATCTGAGCCCTCAGCTGATCTCTCTCCTGCTCACATCTAGACAATGGGTCTCCATCTCAACCTGTATCTTGATCTTGTGGCCTATCTGGTGGTCCCTACTGTCATTGTCTCTGCTGGTCCCTAGTAAGAAGCGGACTGGTATCTTGCCAAGGAGCTACAAACCTGAATCGGGTACGCTAACCCTCTCCACTAACACTGGCACCACCTGTATCAATGGCCTCTCCACCACCACCCCTATCATCTCCATCATGTCCATCATCAAGATGAGGATGCCTACCATCTCTACCACCATCCCTACCACCATCATGACCTCCATGTCTACCAGGAGCCCTGTCTATACCTCCTCTGCCTCTGATGGGTCGGTCATCAGGATCATAATCTAGAGGCTCCTCTATGCGAGGAATGATCTCCTCCGGAACAGTGAATCATGAAAAGGGGTGCTGGAGCCTCTCTGCAGCATAACCATTGGATACACCTGCATCAGCTACATCAGGCCAGAGATCCTAGTCTACTGCAAACATGTCTCGGATCTCCTAGTGTGCCATCTCATAGGTCAGCTGTGCACCCCATAGAGGTGTCTCATCTCGGGTACAGGCATATATTGCAATATCCTCTATACGGCCCTATCGTTGACCATACTGCCTCAGAACTCTGGTGATAACAAAACGCTCTACAACATACCTCGTCTAGCCAATAAGATATTTGCTCTGACACAAATATGGCACCTGCCGGGCGTCTGAGGTCCACACCTCGCAATCTAGATATGGTCGCCAGATGACCTCTGTCATGTCATCAAATAATCAATGCCAGTACTCAATCTTACCCAGATGGGGCTACTATAAAAGGCCCACATACATATATACATACGGCTGCTCAGGTGCCCTCTGCCTATCTACAATCGACCATGTAACAGGGATGTGCTCCCAGGCCCAGATCTGAAGAATAAGAATACCCACAGTCATACTACGGGTATAATGATATACAATCTCATGGAGCTTGCGGTACATATGAGCTAGGATACAACTCCCCCAAGTGAATCACCGATGATGGACGACCATTTGCTTGATCATACTCACCCAACTGACCATGAATCTGTGTTGGCCTCTATCTGGCATGAGGATGCCGCCTACTAGACCTGCTAAGTACACAGATAATCGATCATAGTGATCGACCATATAGTCCCAAGAAAGATATATGTGGTCTATGGTATCATCCTGAAAGAATCGACGTGCAGCACCAATAGCCATGCCAACTCAGGACTCGAAGAAAACCTCCTGTCCAACCATCGATACCCGAAGTATCCTCCAGACCTCCTCCGGGGTCACAGTGATCTCTCTAGTAGGTAAATGGAAGGTGTTGTGCTCTGAGTGCTATCTCTTAGCAAGAGCAGTCAACAACCCACGGTTTACCCTGATCTCGGGTAAAACTATCAAGGACTGTAATCCACATCAGACCATAGTCGTCTGCTCATCGTCTGACAAACATCCTAACAATGCAAGGACATGCACAGGGTACGTTCCACAAAATGCGACTACCACAAACTGGGCCTATTTTGGACAAAATGACAATACATCATAATCTTCTCTACAACAAGGGGCAGACTCCTAATCAACTAAGTCATTCCAAGTTCACAGGATGCAAACAGATCAAAACACTTTAAAGATTCTAAGTCTTCTACCAGATGTGATCCTAGAAATATAGGATGCGATTGCGTTTGTCGGATGTGATCCCTGAAATACGGGATGTGATCCTAAACGCGGGGTGCGATCCTAAGCACCCCGGATGCGACACACTGACGGATTGGACTTCAAAACAAGACAAACAAAAGAAATGGATGTGATCCAGTAAATACCGGATGCGACACAGGAATCTAAAAAAACCAGATGCAATCTGGGAAAAACCAGATGCGACTCGGGATTAGTAGGATGCAATCCAAAATCCTGGATGTGATCCTAAATTAAAAGGGCTCTAAAAGCTACAAAAATACATCAAATTCAAATTTGCAAAATTCACAGGATAGTTTATCAAGCACTTACCGGTGGTGGGTAGTCGGCTGGACGCTGATGTCGATGGCTCATCTTGAAACGGTGCTTCCTCACTGGGACTACCATCTTCTCTGCAGAGCTCTCTAATTTACTATGGAGGAAAGTGAAAATGAATAGTGAAATGGTAATTTTGGAGGCTTATATGGGTCTTTTGAGCCATTTAGGAGTTCTAAAAGTCCCCCCAAATGACTACAACTTCATTTCTATTCTCTTTCTAATCAATCGGGAACCAAATCGAAGGTGCCTACGATGTTTTCAGCAGTACAATGCCATTTTTGCAACAATTTCAAAAATTACATATTTGCTTCATTTGTTCCAAACATCGGTCAATACTACACATTTTATCATACATCTTGGTCTAACATCATTTTATCAGTCTCATCACTCACATTTTCATGTAATTAACTTAATAATCATGTGTTTATTTTTAAACACACCTTCTTTCCTTCACTTCTTCTACTTCATTCTTTCTTGTCCTAACCACTTCCTGCAAGTGATCCATTCTTTCAAAATGAGGGATTTGTTCTTTTCCTTTGATTTCGTTCCTGAGGGGGCATGATCACACTATCATCAATTTTAAATTTTTTCTCGACACAACATCAAAATGACTTCGTTATCAAACAAACTAGGGGCATAACAGTTTCTTTGACTAAAGTCAGAACTGTTGGATAGAAAGCGTTGGTTCTCATGAGCTAGATATCTTATGTTTTCTCATCTTAAAATATTTTTATTAAGGTCCCGACAGCTTCATGCTGACTTTTTTGGATGACAACCAAGTTCAGAATCAGTATTATCGATCTTTGGATGACAACCAACTTCAGAATTGGTATCTTTAAAATCTTATATTGATCTTTGGACGACAACCAAGTTCAAAATCAATTCTATTAGTTTTGTTTGATCAAGTGCGAGACTGATCTCATCAACATTTTGTTCGACAACCAAGAACGAAATTCTCAATCTTTTCGAAGTCAAGATCGAAAAATTTCTTTGAATCAATGCGTTGCTCGCACATCAATTCAAAGAGGGGCAAATGTAACCACCTGAATTTGGTATGTTACAACTATGGACCCTATTTTCCCTAAGTGTGATCATACCCTCGATTATGTCCAAACGACCCTGTTACTGCTTGGCATAATTCTTCAAATCAATTTAATATCCTAGGTGATTTTTATCACTGAATTATATTAACTATTATAGCCATATGATTTAAATCAATTCAAAATATTTAAATCAAACTTAATTTAAACATGGCTATAGTATTTAATTATAAAGGAATTAAATAAATCCCTAAATCAATTATCCATTTGCAAATAACCCATTCCCCTAGCCTATTTAATTTAATTAAAATGGCTATAATCCCCTAATTATTAAAAAATAATTAAATTCCTATTTTTGAATGAATTAAATAAGTTTAATTCATTTAATTAATATTCCCCTAAACCCCAACCTAACCTATCTCAACCACTTCTACCCTGGGTTCTAACCCATTCACCCTTGCTAATCTAATCTTAATCCTAATTCTAGCCCTAACCCATCTCCTAATGTTGTCACATTCCATTAAGGAATGCTTAGCAACTCAACCCACTTAAGAAAGTCATGGAATCTCAAGATTCCTTCCTTAAGGTCCACCTTCTCAAGCCATCCTCTTACACCCTCCCTTGCTTCTTTAAGGCTTTCATTAATGCCTTATTAATGAAAATGCTTTAAGTCCATGCCTCCTCCATACCTCCTTAATTCCCAAGGCATTAATGGTTCTTACACCTCCATTAATGAGTCCCTTAACTCATAAATGAGCCTTGTCTCCCCTCTCCCTCTCTCATTCTTCTATAAATAGAAGCCATTTTTGAGAACAATTAAGCCTTCAACTAATATTCTCAATGCAATTTTATGCTGTTAGATTACTTTTAGACTCACATTTCACTTCTTATTTCATGCTTTTGCATTGTTCTCATTTCCATGCTTAGAGCTAGGATGCATGTTTTCTCATCTATTTAGCTTATTTTTAAACTAAAATCCTTCATGCTAGGTCGTATATGTCACTGATTGTATCATAATCTGAGGGCTATTATGTTACTAATCACACTCTTCCTAGTTAGAAGGCAATAGGTCGATATTAGTGGGTTTTGTATGTTTATCTAACATTTTTACACTAATGCAATGACTTATTGATGTGTTGTGTCTCTCTTATTAGGTACCCAAATACACACACACAGTCTCTACTGCCTTTATCTCGGTAGGCATGTGTCTGATGAGGGCCTGCGTTGTCTTCTCCATGCCAAAAAGGTGGATCTCAAGAATTGATAACTTAGGAGTGATTAAACTCTTCAACATACCAAATCTTCCCACAACTCTTCCTTTCTCTGTATCTAAGATACTCAGTTTATCCAATATCCTAGACACTTCTCTGTCTAACTCCAACATAGAGTGTGAAGAGGTCTCACAACTATCCATCATCTTTTCTAGAGTTAGTTTGTCCTTTGTTATTTTCTCCTCAATGTTTTTAAGATGTCTAATAGGATTTATACAGTAATTGTATAACTTCCTTCCATGTGACACACAACTCTTTGCTTTAGTTATTTTTTTTCTCAGTATGCCTAAGTCCCATGCAATATACTTTCATACTTCTACAACTTCTTTGCAAGGTACTTCTTCTCTTCTTTCTCTTCAACGATCTTCTCCAATGACTCATAATGAATGTCAAAGTCATCCAATACTTTGTTCAAGTTTTCTGCATTGTCCTTTGATTGAAAAGTAAAAGGTATAGGTAGGAGTTTGTTAATAGTATCAACTAATCTTTCCATTACCCTTGTCTTCTTCTCACCTTTTTTCCTCTGATCTCTCTTTTGTTTAGAAAATGCGATGTAGGATAACTTCATCAGCTCATCCACATCCATATTCTCAACATAAGTGCTTGGATTCTTATCTCCACTTGACAAAAATAAAGATGAAGAAACAAATGCATGAGTTTCTTATTTCACTTCAACTTTATTCATTGTTTCCTTCACTGCTTCAGCTTCACTCACTTTCTGCTCTTCTTTCTCTGCCATTTCTAGAACAATGCTTCCTCCATCATTATCAGTTTTCTTCTCAAAGGGATCACTAACATCCTACAAAGTGTCCAAAGACACAAGCACACTAGAAACAAAGAAATATGGTTGCATCACAGTACTCACAAATTGACTAGTGTCTTCATCCTTTGGTTTATCAAGATTTATTTCTGTTATCCTTGATGACTCACCATTTTCAAGTTTTAGGCTTAGTAGCCTTTGGCGGTGAGGACTTCTCAGGTTCAGTACCCATCACAACTTTTTCAACTGCCTTTTTTGTTTCCTCATTCACTTCATCATATTTTCTTCTCATTATTTTCACTAATCTTGACTTAGTTCTCAGCAAAGGTTTTAAATCATTTAGTATCTTCTCCATTTCCTTAACATAAACAAAAGGTAACATGTATTCAACTTCTTGTACTCTGATTGATTCATCTTCTATCTGTGCTAGTTGTTTTCTCAACTCTAATTTCTCATAGATTTCCTTAGGTATACTACCTTTGAATTCTAACAAGTTCTTCTTATAAGAAAGTAAATGATTTATTACCATGTCTTCAATTAAGACCTGATCAGATGCATCATACCTTACATAGTAGCTAGACAAGCTATTACGTTTTCCTTTCTCAACTATCCTCTTCTCCAGTATCTTTATGTTAGGTTTCCAGAGATGTTTCACATCTGGACTCTTCTCTTCTACTTTCTTCTCTTTTCCTTTCTTCTCTTCAGCTTATGTCCTCTGTCTCTTAGGTGGAGAGTCTTATCTAGTGGACCTCGTGTTCCTTCTTGACAATTCCTTTGGTTTCTATTCTTGTGATGTTCTATTAGGTGGTGTAGGTGTAGTCTCAGGTATATTAATTATAGGAGGAGGTGTACTTATAACCTTCTCAACTTATGGAGGTGGAAGGGCTGTAGAAGCAGTGCTTTCCAATCCAGAAGTACTTTCTATCTTCTTTCTTACCTCTTTCATCTCCTCCTTTGTTATACCAGCCTTGGCTGCTAGATTGTCTACCACATTTTCTATTTTCCTCTTCCTTGTAGCTCGATTCTGTTCTTCCCTTATCTTCGCAAACTTCTCTTCATAGGTACCCCATCTTTCTTCAGATGGATCAATTTATGAGGATGGTATGTGGTAAACTTGCATAGTTAAAACCTCATAACTAACTTCATATGCCAGAGGATAACACCACTCCATCTACAATGAATTTCAACCATGAAACATATTGTATCTTTATACTTCTCTACCAATGCCTCAGGAATCCTCATTCTTTCTCTCATCTGTCTTTGCAAGATTTTTATCATCCCAAATAGTTCACCATCGACCCATGTTCTATTCTGTCTTCTATTGCTTTGTGTAATATGAATTCTAGTGGGTTCCCTGTCCTTCCAATCTCTAGGGTGCATACCAGGAAAACTATGCATAATATAAATATACATGTGTATCAATAGGGATCCAAACTTGAATGCCTTTGACTTATCCCTCTTAATTTTATTTACATTCTCCAAAAAATGTTGTGTAAGTATTTTTCAAAGGTTAGACTTAACATTTTCCTTAACCATTCTATATGCCATCAAAATCACTCCTGCAGATACCGAGTTGGGTCAACTGTTGTAATGTAGTTTATATCCAAGAATATTTGAATCTAATCTAACATCTTGCTGAAATATATCATTGACAGTCATCGCTCTTGTATCCCATCGTGAATGCGTTAGGGTTTCCACCTGTTTCTTTGTGTTCTTCTCTACAACAGGAATGCCTCCAGAATTGTCCAAACCTGCTATACTATGAATTAAATCACTACATATCTTCATAGGCTGATCTCCAAGCCAAATGAACTGGTTGTGAACTCTTCTCAGAATGATTTTAATCCATTCCTCTTTGCTAAACTCATAAAGTTCCATCATCCGTATTATACTAAGGTTCTCAAGATGTGCAAACTCAGCTTTTATCTTGCCATATGCTCCAATCATGTCTTTCATCTCCATATAGATCTCAAAGTCTCCCAGAGATTCATACTTACAATGAATGTAAGCCCTAATGTCTTCGACATGTAGAACACTGTAGGTGTTGGAAAAAATGCACCTTCGGGATCATCCTCAGATGATTTGAATGGGTGTTTCTTAAATTTAGAGAAAATCATAGTTGTCTAGTTCGACTAAGGATTAACTTAGTTCATTTAAAAGGAATGGATAGGTCCTGGGTTGATTTCATCGTTTAAATGATATTTTATAATAATAACAAATCTAATATAATTTACCGATTATGTAAAAGGATATATTAACATTACAATCATCATCTATTCAAATAAGAAAATATAATAACCAAAAAAGGTCCTTATATTATACCATTCAATTCGTCGAACCTTTTAATCTTTATACAATAAACTTAATATTTAAATCTAAATACTTCTAGAAGATAAAGTATTTAATTTAATTTGCATAACTAAAATTCAATTACAAACTCAATCCATTAAGCTCCCAGTTGATATTAAATGACTAACTATATAATGTCATTAATATAACAATATTAAAGTTCTAATAAGACAACTTCATTAACTTAATCAATTAAACCTTAATGATTAATCTATTAATAGATATTTTAAAGCTCACATTTAAAGTAAACTTGTATCTAATTTCATATAATAAGATAAATACCACTAGTACAAAAACAACAATTTGTGACCAAATAAACTACCAAAAATTATAGATAAATGACCAAATTTGGTCACGTGACCAGTGGTAGTTTATTGCCGGTCGTTTATCTTGTGACCAAATTTATGACTGAACTATTTTATTCATTTATTTGGTCATATATTTAGTCATTTATTTGGTCATTTGGTAGTTTATTTAAGATAATTTTTTAATAAATTGTTTTAATTTGAGACAAAATAAAAGTCGTGTATTGTCTTAAAAATTGTCTCTGAAAGAGTGTCTTAAATTATTGTCTTAAAAATTGTCTTAAACTATTGTCTTTAAATTTGTCTTAAATAGTGTCTCTATAAGAGGGTGCAGTAGAATTGAACCACCATCCTCCTGCTTGTGAAGCAGGCGCTCTTCCATTGAGATAGCACCCTTTACAAACAATTAATACCCTTCAAAATCTAGGGTCTTGAAAAATCCTTTGGTTTATAGTGAATTTTAAGATTGGATACTAGTTAAGAACATGTTTGGTGAAGACAAAGAGATGGTTCTCTTTCTAGGAGATTACTCTACTATAGGACCCGTTGTAAGCTTGGACATTATTTCAATGAAAAGCTGAATTGAAGCATAAAAATATTGTGCATGAGACTTTGGTGCACACATACACACATTTATACATTATTTGAATGTTCATCTATTACTTGTAAAAGGTAAATTAAAAAAAAATTAATCTGCTTAAATAAATCTAAACTAACCATTTTGGTAAATTTGCAACAATTTTAAATTTTGTTGGGTATTTTATACAAAACTAACAAAAAAAACAGGTAGCATAGAATTACTTGACATATATTCATGGTAGAGTTTTCAATAATTAGAAACTGTATAAAAAGACCTCATAGACTCATGATCTCTACACTATGTATCTTGAAAATGGCCTTTGTTGATTCAAATTTCATCTATGTTGATTCTACTAATTTCTCACCTTAGCATAAGAATCACGTAAAGTAACAATTTAGCTGGAAATTGTCTTATCTACAATTGAATCTTGATCAACTAAGAAATATCCCATCAAACAAGAAATTGCAACTAAAGCATATAGGAAGTTGTTAAATGCCCATTAATCAATAGGAAAATCTAACTAGAGTGCTAAGTATAAAATAATCCAAAAATATTAGATAATCAACACAAATTCATCCCATGAATAAAATCATCAACATAGAAATATGGCATGCATGGAAAATAGCCTACCGATCCTTTCAATCTGAAATTTGTCACCAATTTTAGCCTTAACCAAGTTGGGAGTTTAATATGCCTCTAGTATCACTTCTCTTAACTTAGAATTTATATCAGATAACCAATCATCTAGTTCACTTGGATTCTGAGTAAGAAAAAGAAAAAAAAAGAAAATATGAGATCTATAAAACTCTTACTGCCTTCTGTGGTTCATAAATATTTCTCAAATCATTGCAATATAATAAGATATTAACATCTAATAGAAATAACTTATCAAACAACCTAACCTCTACTTTAAAGGGATCCACTCTAGGAGATGCTTTTGTGACCCAATGGAGAACACATTGCATTACATTGGATGGTAATTGCTTATCAAAATATTCATTAAAGGTGACAAGAAAAAGAGTAAACATAAAACAAAAGATCACATATAGTGCGATATATCTCAACCAACAATTTACAAGTCCTGGGATTCAACATCTAAGAAAAGATATATCATGTGAACTGACTGAAAATGGAAGAATCAACAATGGCCTCAAGATATATCATACTGAATTTTGGATGCAGAGCACCTCAACCTAAAAAGAACAAGTTCTAAGATACACCATCTATGCCAAGGTACATCCATAGTGTGACTGAAAAGGATATAGTTAGACATAGTCTCAAAATGTAAAATTATGTGCAACATACCACATTCTTAACTCAATTAACAAGGTACAAGTCCTAGGATGTAACATTTAAGCAAAACTTCTGGCATGAGGCATAATGTTTCTCACCCTTGAATCTAATTGATTGTTGTTTGATCATTTATTTATTCAAAGTTTTCAACACTTGAGAGAACTCTTACTATCTGGGGGTATCAAGGGTTTCCCTCCTTTTCTTCATTGCCTCTTGTTTCTCTTTATTTTTATGTATTTTGTTTCTATAATTTAAGTTGGGAAACATCACTTTATTGAAATTACATATTATCAAAAATTTCATGAATACAACACCAACTTATCTAAGCTAATAGAATAGTAAATCTAATGACCAATCATTCCTTAGCCCTTATATTTAGAAGCTTAAACCCTTGATATCATTAATATGTAACCACAAGAATAGTAGTAGCGTCTTGAGTAACAAAGCTATATCTGTAGCTTCAACATTGGAACACCACTAAAGATGCCTTTCTTATCAACTATTTTTCTTAATAAATAATGAATATTTTGATCTGACATGCAATGAGAGTGTCACTAATTAAGTACGATGCAATAATTATGCAGTAGAAATATAGAAAACTAAGAAAAAAAGGAATCCAGGGATACAAAGAGTTGGACTGCAAGATAAGAATTGGAATAACTCACATTCACAATAGATGGAATTTGGCATATAAATGTCAATGACACAAGATTCTATGTAGCCTATCCTAGGAAACAAAATCTCTTTCAAATCTAGCTATGTAAGAAATCTTGATGGTTCTTACTGTCATAATTGGGTCAATGAAAAAACATCATTTCAGTCTTTTTGGTGGAAAAAGTTATAAAACTAGACATACGTGCCTTTTGATTTCAGTCAATGAAAAAACATCATTTCAGAGACAAAGTATACCCTGAGAACTTTATAATTGCAGACCAGTACAGTCCAAATTGATTAAGTATAGGAATCCTTAGGATGTACAAGAAGACTATAGTTCTAAGTGTAGTTCTAGGATTGTTGTAAAATAATAGTTCACTGTTGGGACTTGAAAAGGGAATGGTGTCTCTAGGAACATTATAAACAAAGTGATTGGACATTGAACAAGTTGGGAGGAACTATCTTATGTAACAAGGGATTCAGAGACTTGTATTGTGAAAGGAAGTGCAGACAATCCTATTGAAGGATTAAGTGAAATTGAGAACATTATAAAATTGTAGAAGAGGGAAAGCCAACTACACTTCTTATTGTGTGCACTCTGCACCACTTTGCAATTGAGGGTAAAATTGCTAGTATTACACAGAGAGGTACAAAGTATTGACTTAGGAGGCACTGCCAACATCTGCAAGCCATGGAATTTTGAACCAAAGATTTACAGGAATAAACAAATTATAGCCTATTACAATTATGGATCTAAACTATCTTCTAACAAAAAAAATCATAGTAGACCAGTTTGACATCTTCATACTATGCTAAATTTGATTTGTAGATATTACCCTTTTATATAGATTTCTCAACCAGCTTATTCAACCATGGATATGAAGAATCAACATAGATAGAAAAGTAAGTTTCACTGTATATTTACCTAGCTATGACTGTAGGCTCTAGTAGCTCTTCCCAGAATTCCATCTAGGATTTTCCAATCCCTACTAATAGAATCATAACTGTAACAACAATTGTTAGTATCTTAAGAACAATGAAGCACTGATGGATATCTCGTCAATGAAGCAATTACAATTAAATTCATAAATATCTCGTCAAGTAGTATTTTTTTTAGATTTTGTTGAATATTCCATTAGTTTAAGAGGCATTCATATAATAATTTTCAAAGTGAAACAAATATAGTCTGCTTTTGTTCAAATTTAATTTTGCTTGTCATCCCTTTACTGATGGAAAATGAAAATGTTGCAAAAATTCTTATTCAGTTTGATTGCTCCACCATGCTATTGTGATTGACCCATCAAACTACAAATTTTGATTTGTTTATTAGTATAATTTTTATCTTTTCTTTTTGCATGTATCTAATCCACAGCTGAGATTTTAAAGTTTTTTGGATTAGAAGCTTAAATATAGTTTGCTTTCATCATGTCTCTGAATTTGTTGCACTTTTATGAAGCAGTTTTAGACACGTCTCTTAAAATTTATGCTCTTACTCCTCTATGCCCTCCACATTATACATGGCCTCTACATCATAGTTGCATGGAGATAGATATGAATACAGTATCAAATATCGATGTGGCAAATTTTAAAGACACTAATATAGATAGGATGGTTATAAAAATAGATATATTCAATTATTTATACATGTAAGATTCCAAAGGCATATAACACAACACTAAAAGTACTTGTTTTTATATATTTTGGTTTAATATTTCTAGAATATAAATGCATTCATAGAAAAGTCTTTAGAAACTTTCATACAAATGCAATTGGAAGATGTATCCAAGGAAGGATGGGAAAATTTATCTAAATTGGGACATGCCAGTGATAGAAGTATTTGGTTATGTTCGGTCCATCCAATCATGTTAGAACATGAGTTGGGGCTTGGGAACATTTAGTAACATTATATGATGTGTCCAAGAGAATTAGGGAAGATAGGGAACTCATTTAAGGTGTGTAAAGGTGATTGTCTCAGAGGTTGGGAATGACTATCACAGGGACAATAAATGGGGCATTGTCTGGTTTTTAAAGTAAGAAGACTGAGCTTGCAATATAATATTACAACCTACTGACAATGGACGAGAGAAACCTCTCTGAATAGCTATGAATAGAGTAAAAATTCATCGCCCACAACAAACAGGATAACTTAATTTATCTTTTAGAGAAACTTCAACCACACCAACATTATGAATATTGTCCACCAAAATAGACACCTGAAATCAGATGAAATTGAAATTCATAGTTGAAGTCATGGCATGTATAGTTGAAGTTTGGATGTAGTTTTGGCATATTTACAAATTCATTCATGGACTCGAGATGTGGATGGACCCAATAACCTACCTATATATTTGGCATTTACATGTGAAAGAAGTGGTTCAAGGGTGAAGATGTGAAACTAAAACTGACTTGATGTGAACCATCCAAGATCACAGAACAAATTACTAAGAATCCCTATAAACTGGATGCATCAAATTACATGGTAATCAATTCAGTAGTTAACACAAAAACTTTGGACCATTCCAGAAATTTATGTTGAATTATGAAGATAGTCTGATAGAGTACCAATAAAAATTATAATGCTACACAAAAAACAACAGAGCAGGTCATGTTAGGATATACCAGAAGCCCAATTGGGCATTGTAGTTGTATATCCTATGAGGTCAATGAACTATTGAGACACATATAATGAAATGATCCTGCAAATTAGAAGTCCAGAGATTCCCCAACAAAAACAATCCATATTTGTTCATCAATAGACCTATAGGAGCCAAGCCTTCATTTCTTAAATGCATAAAAAGAATGGTAGCCTTACAAATCTGTATAGAGAATTCATCCAAAAATTCAGATAACAATAACAAGACTTGGATTCTGCTAGCAGAATCTGCAAGACCAATGCATCAAGGAGACTAAGACTTGGCAAGAGACCTAGCTAAGATAAATTAAAATTGCAAGCACATTATAGACCTAAGCTCCTAACTAATAACATAAAAAATTGCTCAATTAATGTTTGAAAATTTGGGTAATGCTCACAAATGGATATTCCAAAGTTAGTTTCTTCAGCCACACAATTTAGACAGCACAACTTCCTAAGCAAGGAATTTAAGCAACATCTATAGTAATAACATAGCAACATATATCAAAGTGAATGTTTGGATGTGTAATGCCAACTTTTACGACCAAAATAGACAAAGACGACCTCAAGGCAACCAAACTAACTTCAAACAATACAACCTCATAAAACTAAAATTTATGGAAAATCAAATCTTGCTGGCAAAGCTGAATTAGGCAGTTATGCACTTACAAAATTGGACAACTTCGAGGAAATGTTTTCCTTTTCTTTTCCTTCTGCTTTGGTGGTTGATTTACAACCTTGATCATGACATCAAAGATAGCCTTAAAATTCTGCAACAAAGAAAATTATTGATTTAGAAAGGGTCCATAACTAGAACAGTATTGATCCGAAAAAAAAATTGCACTTTTTTAAAATCAGTGACAAGAAACCAACCTTTAACACTACTTATTCAGTGAACATATAAAAAAATGTAGGAAGATTGGTGATGATACAGTTTTCAACATCACTACCTGCTGGATCTTGAGCTGCACTCTATATGTGAAGCAGCTCCAATGTGTTTCTTTAGCTCCTCTCCCTAATAGCAGACATACAAGCTTAAACATCATTGGAAAGACATTCTAATAGCTTACACAACACATAGTGCTCAAAACTTGAAGCATTATACAAAGTAAAATAAGAAAATAATTCTTCAAAGTGTAGACACCTAAAATTGACCAGGTGTATCTCAAGCATTCAAAACTATAAATCTCAGCCAAATGCCTTAAAATCTCATCGCAATACATTAAAATGGATCAAATCAAATGGACATTTATCAAATCAAGAGGACAAAAATAAAATAAAATTAAAAGATCAAATAATCATGAAATCAAATAATTAAATCCAAGCCTAAAGGGATTAATCAAAGTTATGCAATTGATCTTAATCAATTAATTGTATAGTTTAAATCAAAAAGATCAAATCCAGCCCATTCACCCTTCCATGGCTAAATTAATTAAATGATTGATTTATTTAATTCCTAATTTCTTTGAGACAACCAACCAACTTTCCCTCCATTTGAAAACACCTCAAAGCTTTTGACTTAACCAAAGTTTGATCATGATCAACTCACTCTACCCCCTACCCTTGGGAAAATGCTATAAATACAAGTCATTTCCTTTGTGTTTGGGATCCAAGAATTTCAAGAGAAAAGCATCCTTATTATAGGCATTTGGAGAGCATTTGAGAGATTTTGATCATATTTCAGCATTTGCATAGCATTTAGTATATCATGTTTAGGAGCATTTGTTGTTTTCTAACACATCTTGGAGCATTTTAAGCTAGATTTGAGCGTTGTTTATCATTTATTTTCTCATTCTAGGATTGTCCTTGAGAGAGATTAAGACTAAGAGCTCTCTTAACAAAGATTAGATAGAGAACCATGAGATGATATGGATTTTTAGCTTCAATTCTTAGATTAAATAACATTTTCTTTCCATAGAATTGTTGCTTATTATCCTAATTTCATGAAGGTGTTAATCATACACACACAAATGGAGCCCACCGTGGGGCTTTAAGCCTCATTTCTAACATTTTATCATAATATTTTGTGTGTTTTTCTTTGTTCTTTATGATTATTTTGCAGAAAATAGGAGAAGAGCCACCTATGCAATATTTAGAGCCACCTGTGAACAATAAAAAGTCACCTACAGAGCTTATTTCATCTCCGTCTTTCATTCTTCAGCTGCGTGCTAGATAAAGTGTACCACCTGGTACATAAAGTGTGTCGCCGGCTAGATAAAGTGTGCCGCCTAATATTTTTCAAGAGCCGCTTTCCAGCAACCTTTGGCCGCTTCTTATACTTTCTGTGACGCCTGTTAATTTTGTTTAGCCGCCTATGATTTGTTAAAAGCCGCTTACTAGGATTTAAAAGTTGCTTAGCAAGTTTATATTTACGCTTAGCAACATTTAAATGCCGCCTTTTAGCTGTTAAATGTCATGTAAATGTTTTGGTTTTAAATCAGGTTTTTATTGATTGGCTCACTGTTTTAACTCTCTGTATTTTTATATCCTACAGATGAAAAATCACCCAAAGGTGCAGAAACCAGAGAAGCGGGTCACAAGGCTTAGCAAAGAGGTGAGAATCAAGACTAAAAATGACAAACAAATACATACAGCCAATCTGTTAGAGAGTTTATTTGAGGAGGAACACTTGTATGATCACTACATTAAATTGTTTTTTGCTTACAAACAAAAATTTCCCACTCTTTAATTGATTTTCATAAAGCTTTGATTTAATAAGATTTTCGTTAAAAGAGCTTTTAGGAGGGAATTTGTCATTTTAATTTTTTCCAAGTTTTCTTCACTTTGTCCCTCTTTGTGTAAATAAGCCAAAACACACAAAAATGTGCCTAGCCTTGCTAGCTTCAAAAATTAGGTATTTATCTAATCAAGCTTGCATTGCTTAACTTGTGGCAAAATTCTTTGAATCTAGTATTTAATTAGGGACACCCTACTATTTTTCGTTCAAACCAGAAATTAGGTATATGCTCTCAACTTTTTGAAGTTGATCAAAAAGCCAAAAGTGTCAAGTTTGGGTGGTAAAAAAAAGGGGGAGGATTAATTGAACCACACATCTCATTTTTTTTAAGAACCTCCTTGTCAAGAGGTTGAAAATGAATAATTTTGTTTGAGGTGTTTGGAACAAAGAAAAACAATAGGGATATGCTCTTCACTCTTTGAGTGAATCAGATTCCCAAACTTGTTGGACTGAGTTTGGTTCTTGCTTTCCATATCCATGCTAGCTAAGTAGAGCTTTAAAGGGCTTGCCTCCAAGGAATTGCCTTACGAGGACGGTGAGAGGGAACGACCCAAAGTCAGAGATATTCACTTTTACCATGATGTTGTCCGATCCACTATAAATAAATGCACTTTACCTTAATCAGAAAGTGACTAAAACTTGTGCAAGCCATCCTCACTTCCTTTAGTAGTCCTTTGAGATTGCACAAAATCATACTTTTGTGCGTGTGGGAAGCTCGCAAGGGGGTAAAGGATCTTGTCAAGATTTAGACTAGAATAATTTAAGACCTTGCTAAATTAGCAGACCTACCTTTGTAAAGCCATTGTTAAAAGACAAATTTGTTGACTCTAAGGTAGACTGTTTGGAAGAAATTCTTGTGCAAACTTGTAAAAACATCTGAGAACGTACACTTTTAGTGTGGTTTTAGGGATATGGTACAACTTTGATGTGTGTGTTGAGCTTGTACTTTGTTTTCACGCAAGAATCCTTTTTGACAAATCTGATCAAAGCCCTTAAACTTTTAAATCCAAAATATACAAAAAAATTGATAAAATCAACTTTGATCAGCAAAGTGCCACGTACCACCATTTCAAAGCCGTGTACAAACAATGTTGGGCCACTTACAAATCATAAAACACCGCTTGAAAACATTCAACAGCCACGTAAGCCACTCGAAAGTGCCATGTATCAACATTTCAAAACTGCCTATCAACAGGCAAACGTTGCCTGCTAACTGCAGAGCGCCACGTACAGTGATTCCAGTGACTGCGTACTATTTATTAAAAGCTGCCTACACACAGGCAAGAGCCGCCTAGAAATTTAAAAGGGCAAACAATTGGTATATGCCGAGAGGTTGAAAATAAGAAAATTTCATTTTTGGATACCCTTTTGGACATTTTACCCCTGTGAATACTTAACTGGATCAGGATCTGCCATTATTGGGCATTTTGTAAATTTATCCACGGATTGATCATTTGAGTGAGTTAAAAACTTAAGATTTTGATTTGATATATGTTAATGCTAGTTTTTACTCGATCCCACTACATTAAGACTACCCTACAACCAGACGGATCTTATCTAAGGCAAGAGTGTCCTTTTCCAGGTGATCCTTTTAGTTCTTCAAAACCCTTGTCAAATCCCATCAAAGAAATAGAATCGAGAATGTCTTTTCCATTTGGTCATATCAATCTTGATCAAATAAACCATGTAAACAAGGACATGAACAATCAAGGAAATATTGATCCTAACAACAAAGGATCCAACAACAATACCAATGGAGGAACAAACATGGACCCTAACAATCAAGGGATGAACAGTACCAATAATGGGGGCAACATTGACCCTAATGATGAGGAGTTAACCGATGAAAAGGTTAATGAAGCTATGCAAAGCCCTTTCTTCATGAAAATTATGGAAAAAGTGTTGGAAAAAGACAAGGAGAAGTACTTCTTAGACCTAGCACAAACGGGTCTCAAACTTCCATACAATTATGATGTTACCAAACTCAAACAAGAAGAAGCTGAGGCTAATCCCATTGACATCATGAACAAGCAATTCCAACTTTTCTAGATGCAATTGGACACAATAAAACAAAGTGGGTCTCCTAAACCCTTTTCTATCGAAGCTTTGTGTCCATTTCCATTTGATAAATCTTTAATCATGATCCCATTTCTAACAAATGCTATTTATCCTAAATATGACAAATATGAAGGAACATCTGATCCTCAAGATCACTTAAGGGAATTTTGTGCCCTAAGTGTAGAGTTCATGCATGACACAACTTACCTTATGAGGTTATTCCCTAGAAGTTTGGGAGGTATGGCGATGGAGTGGTTTTCAAAGTTACCCTCCGACATTCGAACCTTTGAGGAATTGGCCTCCAAGTTTTTAACTCACTATTCCTATAACATCAAACATGAGGTTACAATGCTTAATCTATGCAACACCAAACAAAGAGGAGAGGGATTCCTACTTTTCCTACAACGATGGAGATCGGTATTTGCTAGATACCCTCGGAGTGTACCCAAAAAGGAAAAGTTGGATATTTTTATAAACAACTTGAATCATGAAATGAACTATCGATTATGGCTACAATGTCCTAGATCATTCCAAGACCTAATTGAGAACAGGGTGACAATGGAGGAGGTATTGATAAAAAGTGGAGAAATCAAGCTTTACAAAGATAAAAAGAATAACAACAACAACAATACCTCCAACACTAATCAAAATCAAAATTCCAACAACAGCAACCGATTTTGGATGAAGAATAACAACAATAAAGGAGTGGTTAATGATGGAGTGGTAGAGGCTAACACTTTAAAGGCTACCCCTTTCAATCTCACCCAAAACTCAGCTCAAGCCAATAATGTGAATTAGGCACCCAAAGTGCCCTTCAACAACAACAATACTAATAACAACTTTGGAAATAATCAAGGGACTCCCAAGCCTAAACCTTTCTTTGCACCTACACCCAAAAAGGACATTCACTAATTTGGGTGAACCATTGGAGAATGCATTAAGGACACTTATTGCAAATAAACTTATTGATCTACCAAAGGCTCAACCATATGAACCTCACATCAAGCCAAACTGGTGGAATGAGAATAGCCATTGTGACTATCATCGAAATAGGGGACATAAGACCAATGATTGCTTGCGTCTCAAACATGTGGTACAAGATCTCATAGACAATGGGGTGATAAAAGTGGATGGCCCTCAAACTAATGAAGATCACGTAGCCTTTAAAACTCCTTTCTATAAACATGAAAAAGGAGAATCTTCCAATTTAAACAATGGAGGGAACAATGCGAATAATGCAAGAGGCAATCATAATGTTAACTTTCCTCATACTTATGACAATACCATCAATGTTGTTGTGGTTAAAGATCAACCTATTCAAGGGTCTGGTAATGCCATCACAAGGGGGCAAGCCTCAAAGGTTACCCTACAAGGGGGTACTCCTATTACTATTGGCCCTAAGACACCAACTATTTTGGCTAAACAAACACCACCCACAACAAAGCCATATAGTTTGGTGGATCAATTACAAAAAAATCCAGCACAAATATCAATTTTGGAGTTGTTGAAATTATCTCCTAATCTTAAGGAGATCCTGGATAAGGCCTTGTGTGAAACCACTGTTCCTATAAACTTGGAGGAATACAAATTTCAGAACATGGTAGGGCATCTCATAGCCCCTCATTGTCTTTCCTTTTCAGAGCAAGATGACATGTCTATCACACATCCTCAAAACTTACCCTTGCATATAGAGGTATTAATCCAAAGACA
>MU228058.1:61101-90950 GCA_018584345.1 Thuja plicata | reverse complement strand
CTTGTCAAGTCATTAGGGTTATCTGAGTCTTCCATTGATCCAAAGAAGAAAATCACTATTAAGGCTTATGATGAGGAGGAAAGATCTTCAAAGGGTATGATCATTCTACCAATTCAAGTGGGACCTACCAACCTCCTCCTGTACAAGTGGTTGTTGTGTCAAACAATCAACAACAGAATCAACACAGACCATGGTTTCAATTCCAGCAACGAGATTTCACACCATTAGGAGAGCCGATAGAATCAACTTTACACAAGTTGATACAATCAAACACTATCATTCTCCCAGAAATTAGGGACTTTGAACAAGATTAAAACAAACCAAGGTGGTATAATGACAAAGACTTATGTGAGTTCCATCGAGTAAAAGGACATAAAACATCCAACTGTTACCGATTGAAACATGTTATCCAAGACCTGATTAACACAGGGACCATCGATGTGACAAATACCAAAACCAAAGGCACAACTAATCACACTATTTTCAATGATACCTTTCGTGATCACAACAAGGGAAAAGCTTCCGGGTCTGGTGGACCAGCAAAACAAGTCAACTATACATATGCCAACAATGATAATGTTATCAATTGCCTCAATCCTTCAGATAGCCATGTGGCTACGATCATTATAAAAAACCAAGGTAACAAATGTGTTGTAACAACATGTCATGCCAGAGTCATCTTGCAAGGAGTACCATCCTTGTCTACTATACCAGCCAATCCTATAGCAAACTCAGATCCACAAACAAGCATAGTGGACCAACTAAAGCGCACACTGACCCAGATCTCCATGTTTGACCTATTGCGCATATCTCCACAACATAAACTAGCACTTGACCAAGCCCTTCAGAATGCAGTTGTCCCAAGGGACATAACACCCGAGAGCTTCCAAATGATGGTCAACCATATAGCTGCTAACAAACATGCCACATTCACAGACTATGATGTGCCACCGCATAAACCCTTGCATAATGATCCTTTGCACTTACTTGTCCAGGTCCACAAAACCGCTATCCGTAGGGTCCTTGTTGATGGTGGAGCTGGGTTAAACATCTTTACTCTAAAGTTAATCAAGAAACTAATCTATTCAGAATCAAGCATTGATGTCACAAGGAGGATAAATATCAAAGCTTATGATGAAGAGGAAAGGTCCTGTAAAGGTATTATCATTTTACCTGTTCGTATTGGTCCTGTGGTCAAAAACACTCCCTTCCAAATCTTAGACCTTGAGTTGGGATACAACATGCTACTAGGGAGACCTTGGATACATGAAATGCAAGTTGCACCTTCGACATACCATCAATGCATCAAATTCCCACACCATGGAGAGGAGATCATCATAGAGGGAGATCCCAATCCTTTCGAATATTGTAATGCGGTCCAAATCAGCATTGATAACTAGGTACCATCAAACCAAGATGCAAGCATCCCATATTCTTTAGATTCAAATCCCAAGGATGTCACACAGACATCATGAAAGATGGTCATTAACTAGGATGCAAGTATTCCCTCCTCTTCAGATTCAAATCTTAAAGATATCACATAGAAAGTGGGCAAGATAACCATTACTGACAAGGGCTATGGTGAATACAGATATGAAGAGGCTTCCACCATCATGCACATGCCTCAGAGCTTGAGAACTTATGGCATGCCACAACCTATCATTACAACAAAAACTCCGCAGCATGTTCTATTAAGATGTCCACCCACAACCTTTGTTCGATGGGGAGACATAGCGGAAGAAAAACCATTTGAATAGGACATCAATACCTGGTTATACCAAGACACACGAGAGACAATCTAGCCAACACTACCCCTGTCAAACTATGGTAATGGTTACACAATGATACAAAGATTTGGGTATGATGGTACAACTTGGCTGGGGGCAAGACAACAAGGCATAATGGAATTGTCTCTCCCGCCAACCCAGAGAAACACCAGAGGGTTGGGCTATGGACAAAAAAGCACTAGTCCTGTGATCCAAGGCATTCAAGTCAATCAGGAACAAATAGTAGAGATGCACCGGGGGCACAACACATAACATGTCTTGATAAGCAATATATTAGCACCGTTGTTGCCCGTCGAAGAGGGAACTACACAAACTTGAATAAACCTCCACATAGCAATCGATCATAACCAAGGAAGTGAGACATCTGAAAAGCGTTCTATTAAGACTAACTCCCACGAGTATGAGTGGAGATCCCTTCATGACTTTGAACCGTCGATCCCAGATTATTCCCCTCGGTTAGACACTATCATAAATCTAGAAGACTTATTTGACCAACTGACCATTACCGAACAACCCTGCATAGACAAGCATGTCATCTATCAGACCTCAAGTGGTGCATCCACATCATAGTCTAGTTTTGTAGGAACCATATCTGTAGTCCCTTTCAGTCAACCAGAGCCAAACAACCCTGAAAGTATCTGTCTTGTAAACCCTGAGCTCATAGAGTGGGATCAACAAGGACCACCTGATCTAGATGTCTTCGAGAACGATGAGGCTATTTCTCATTTAATGGGACTTAGGGAAGGCATTCCATCAGGAGACCACAAGGCAGGCTTCTCCTTTAACCTCAACAAAGTAGAATATTTCAGGGAGGAAGCTCCTCTTTCAAGTCCACAAAAGAAAAAAGAACAAAAGAATGATAAAAAGCTAAAATAAGACGTATCTTCTAGCGAAAACCTCGCTGAGGCGCTAGAAGATGGAAAGAAGGAACTCCTCCCCTTGACAGAGGAGAAATCAACATTACTAGTAGAAGAAACAGAGGAAGTCAATTTGGGAGATGACAAGAACCCAAAGAACATATACTTGGCGAAATCACTCACTCCCAAGGAGAGAGAATAGTTTATCAGTTTCTTCAAGGCAAGGATAATCAATTTCGCATGGTCCTACTCAGATATGCCAGGGTTGGATCCAGAGCTAGTATTACACCATCTCCCATTGCTACCCAACGCCAAACCTGTCAAGCAGAAGCTGAGAAAGATGCATCTCCATGTTGCATTGCTAGTCAAAGCAGAGTTGAAAAAACTCCTGGATGCTAAACTCATACTTGACCTATACCATACACAGATTGGATATCTAACTTGGTACCAGTTACAAAGAACAGTGGTCAGATACGGACTTGCACAGACTTCAGGGATCTCAACATAGCTTGTCCCAAAGATGACTTTCCTTTACCCAACATTAATATGATAGTAGATCTAACTGCGGGACAACAAATGCTATCACTCATGGATGGCTTTTCAGGGTACAATCAAATAAGGATCGCACCAGAGGACCAACACAAAATAGATTTCACATGTCCTTGGGGGACATATTGTTGGAATGTCGTGTCGTTTGGTTTAAAGAATGTCGGAGTGACATATCAAAGGGCTATGACAACTATATTTCATGATCTCATCCACAAAACAATGGAAGACTATGTGGACGATATACTAGCCAAGTCAATACTTTGAAAGGATCATCTACAAGTTTTGGGGCCAATCTTTGACAGAATGCAAGAATTCAAGGTCCGTCTAAACCCAAAGAAATGTGCATTCGGTGTCACAGCAGGAAAGTTACTGGGGTTCATAGTATCACATAGAGGAATCAAAGTGGGCCCAGCAAAAGTCAAAGCAATATTGGACATGCCTCCACCATCGAACTTGAGACAACTAAGAGGGTTACAAGGAAGGATCCAATCAATCAGGCGCTTCATAGCTCAGCTAGCAGACAAGTGCCACCCATTCCAACATCTATTGCACAAAGACATCAAATTCATATGGACAAAGCAGTGCAAACAGGCATTTCAAATATTCAAAGACTACCTTCTCAAGTCTCCTATATTGGTACCACCAGTACAAGGTAGACCATTGCTTCTATATATCTCAGCGACAGAGTCAGCGTTAGGTGTACTCTTGGCACAACATGATGACGCAGGTAAAGAGAGGGCTATCTACTATCTAAGAAGGACATTGGTTGGATATGAGCTAAACTATACACCAATTGAAAAGTCATGCCTTGCAGTTGTCTTCGCTTCCCAGAAGCTGAGACATTATATGTTGAGTCACCAAACAAAGTTGATTGCACATATTGATCCTTTAAAGTACCTCCTAAGAAAAGCAGCGCTCACCGGATGACTGGCAAAGTGGGTAATGATCTTAAGTGAGTTTGACATTAAGTACATAGATAGAAAGGCCATCAAAGGACAAGTGATGCAAGATCAACTAGCAGAGGCACCCATTTAGGACCATCAGCCTATTATTTCTGACTTTCCTAACGAATCTATCATGACACTACAACCAATGATTAAGGTATGGCAACTTTATTTTGATGGATCGTGTACAAACCATGGTGCGGGGGCAGAGATAGTGCTTATCACCCCAGATCATGATACAATTCCAAAGTCTTTCAGACTCAACTTCCCGTGCACGAACAACATAGCAGAATATGAAGCACTGGTCATCGGCCTAAATATAGCAATTCAATGGAGAATCAAGAACCTAAAGGTCTTTGGAGACTCACAGTTGATCATTAGTCAATTCAACAATGATTATACGACCAAAGATGAGAAACACATACCATACAGAGCACAGATGGAAAGACTATGCACCAAGTTCCATTACATCTTCTTCGAGCAAGTCCCACAAGCACAGAACAAAGCTGCAGATGTGATGGCTACCATAGCATCACTGATTGATATGCCAGGTAACAAAACAAGATTCTAGTTTCTAGTGGAGCAACTCTTGGTGCCATCACATCAGGCATCTATCACATAATCAACATGTGTCCTTGTTGGTCCTGAATCCCCATGGTACCAAGATGTCTATAACTATCTCCAAAACAATGTCTTACCTCCCAACTTGTCTAGGAACCAGAGAAAGTCCCTCATCCGCCAAGCCTCTAGGTATACCATCCTCTCAACTAATTTATACAGACAAAGTCTAGATGGAAAGCTATTACGATGTCTCACTTCCATGGAATCCCAGAAAGCTTTGTACAAGGTACATGAAGGAATTTGTGGAACCCATGGAGGTGGCAACAGCTTAGCTAAGAAGATCATCCGCATGGGATACTATTGGCCCATAATAGAGACAGATGCACATAAACATGTACAAAGGTGTAGACAGTGTCAGATTCATGGAGACCTCATCCATGCACTAGCCCAGGAACTAAATCCTATCACAACACCATTGCCATTTTCCATGTGGGGATTTGACCTAGTGGGAAAAATAACATCTTCTTTAGAAAATGGACACAAATACATCATAGCAGCAATAGAGTATTTCACCACGTGGGTGGAAGCAATTCCCCTCACTTACATCACTGGAAAGCAAATAGAAATATTCATACTTAACCACATTATCTGTCGATACGGGATCCCTCAAACAATCCTGACAGATCATGGTACACCTTTCCAAAATAAAGATGTTGAATAACTATGCGAATAGTTCCATATCAAATAAGGGTTCTCTTCCTTTTATTATCCTCAAGGGAATGGCCAAGCCGAAGCTACAAACAAGACAATCTTGAAAATCTTGAAGAAAAAATTGAATGATTCAGGGTGAGACTGGTATTTACAACTTAGTCCCACATTATGGGCATACAGAACTAGTGTGAGAACACCTACATGAGCCACTCCTTTCTCCATAGTCTATGGATCAGAGGTGGTACTACCCCTCAAAGTGGAAATCCCATCCCTAAGGATATCATTGAAGAACCTGATCACAGATGAAGACTACAGAGTAGCAAGGCTCAGTGAACTAGAGTTACTAGATGAAAGAAGACAGCATGCCTTTGACCACTTATAAGGATATCAGAATCACCTTAGAAGGAACTTTCACAAGAAGGTGAAGTCATGAACATTTGAGGTAGGAGACCTTGTCCTCATGGAAAATCAGAAGAATCAAGCAGAGCGAGTCAAACCTAGAAAGTTTGAGCCTAACTGGCTAGGACCATTTGTCATTGTCAGCTCTACTCAGAGTGGGGCATTCATCCTAGTGATACCATAAGGGGATCAGCTCCCCGGATACATCAACAACATGCACCTCAAGAGGTTCTACCCTTGAGGTCTCTATGGTTAAGGCACCTATCTACATATCCAGAAAATACAAAAAAATCAAAAAAGCAAAAAAAGTAAAGAGAAACAAAATTGCTCTCTCAGTGAAAACCTAGAAAACAAGCGCTATTGAGTAGGTACCTTGGTGAAAACCTAACAAACAGGTGCCAAGTGTTCAAATCTAGCTTCACCATCAATGAACTCCAAAAAGCTTGAGCACACTTCAAATGCAAGACTGACTATCCAAGCTGTATCTAGAAGCACATTCCCCTCTGAGCACCAAACACTTATCCATGGTCAGTACTGGTCCACCAGACTAGGGGGCGATTCTAATTGTCTGGAAAATCCTAAAAAAAATAAAATGGAAAACTCATCAAAAAATCCAAAAAAGATCAAAAATGTTTTGAAAAAATCAATCTTCATCAAAAACATTCAAAAAATTGTGAAATCCAAAGCAATAAAACCAACTTGGTTATCAAGAGAGCCAAGGGTGATCACGCCCAGTCAATCAATGTCACAATCATGAGCTTTGTGAATCAGCATTGAGCTCATCTGACACAGATTTATCAATCTATCAAATCAATCAGCAAGCAACTAGAAACCATGCCAATCTCTCAACTGTCACAATCATGAGCTTTGCCAATCAGCATTGGGCCCATCTCACACAACTTGATCAGCTACCAAAACAATAAAATCAATCAATAATTGTCACAATCATGAGCTTTTTGAACCAGCATTGGGCCCATCTAACACAGCTTGATCAGCTGCCAACACGATCAAAGCAATCAATCAATCAACCAGTCTTACTGAAACCAGACACACTCAAGCATTCAAGTCAATCAGGCCTATCCAAAGAGTCGAGCGAATCAAGAGAATCCAACTGCATCAAGGAACCATCCAAAAAATGTTGACTAGGTTAGTCAAGTTGGTCAGATATCAATCTATATTTCACGGTTATGTTCTTACGCTACTCCAGGATTCACCATATGAGGAGAGTAGCTATGATAGATCATGACTCATTTTCTTTGATTGATGTCTATTGAATGTTCACTTTGATTTTAGGACCATGATGATTTAGGATAAATGTGGTAGGTTCTGTCACTTATCTGGCAGCCACGCAGTTCCACGATCTGAGCTTAACCCTGGGTAAGAATTGGACATTCCTTCTCTTTGCTTGTTTGGTTTATAGAATCAAGAGCTCGCAACACTATTCAGATGGACTATAAGTGCTTTGGAGTTCTATCTTGGTTTCTATGGTCTTTCCCTTTATGTTGCAAACAAGAGCTTACGATGCTATCTAGATGGACTCTAGGGGCGTAGGAGTTCTATTTTGTTTGCTTGGCTTTCCCTTTTGGAAATCAAGAGCTCACAGTGTTATCCAGATGGACTCTGGGTGCATAGGAGTTCTATCATGGTTTCTTTGTTTTAGATTAATTCAGAGGACAAGCGGTATCCAGATGGTCAATATCTGGGTGCTTTTGGCTCTCTTTCTTTTCAAACAGGGAACATAGTTGAACCTAGATGGTCAATATTTGGGTACACTAGGTTCTCTTTCTATTCAATCTCTCTACTCCTTCTGCTATCAAGAGGTTGTGGCATTATACAGGTGGTATGTGATCTGGATCATTCAACGCTCTTCAGAATTTTAGAAAATACAAAAAAAAAAGATGCAATGATGACAAATATTGGAAACAGGGGCATCGACTTGGGACACTCATCCTTTCTATCAAATCATATCTATCCAAAAATGCAAAAAGAAGGGAACATCCTCTCTATCATTCCATTCTATTAGATCAATCTCAGAGCACATCTATCCAAACTAACTTCTTTCTAACTAACACATGCATTACTCAGATATTTTGTGCATAGTAGATTGCATTTATTCCTTTAAGTACATCAGAAAAGAAAGAAAAAAAAATGGTAGTTGCATACATGATAAATCATAAAATCACATACATCCACAAAGAATATCATATAAACATGCATTTCATTTCCACCATCCTGCATATACATGTCAGTATCATAGGAAAAGTAAATCATCCATATACGAGTCTGCATAATAGAATCATATTGCATATACATCTCATCATCTAAACCACCAAATCATGTAGAATCATACATATAGCAAAGAAAACCATTGCACATCATATCAAAAACACTAGCCGCATCTCATATAAATCAAACTATCTAAGTACAATAAACGGTCGCAAGTCTGATCAAAGAAGGTAATCAACATATATATCAATAAATATCAGTGTGTCAGGATACAAAAATGGATACTACTCAGAGTATATACAATGAAAACATTACAAAAATGGTACATGATACATAAAAAGGGTCAACATGAACTACCCCCACCCTCGCCAGGAGGTGGACAAGGGGGTGGCATGTCAGAATCTATCCTTTGGGATGAACTACGAGCTCTAACACCACTGCTCTGTGATCACTGGGTCCTTCTCGATCTCTGGGAAGCTGTATAACTGGGCACCCTCTGCATTGCAGGAACTACACCCTCATAATGACGCCTCCAATACTCGATCTCTCTTTGAGCATCATGCCCAGATCTGTAGTACCTGTCAAGAACCTCACGGTGCGAGGCATCCTGTACACTATCAATAAAAGAGCAAACCTCAGCTCGAGCCTGTCGCTCTCTAGACTCGGCCGTTGTAACTCTGGCCTCCAAAGTAGTAGCACGTGCATCAAATAAAGCAAGCCCGGTCTGAAGGTCCTGTACCTGCTGAGTGAGGTGCTCCAACTCTGAGGGATCATCCTCCATGCCTCCCATAGCCACGTCCATGTCCCCCTCCTTTGCCCTGTCTCCCAAACCCTCACCTCCTCTCCTCCTAACAACCCAGGAATCATCAACACTCTCTAAGCTCTCCCCTATGCTACTGCCAGTGCTGCCACTACCAGTAGAAGAACCAGTCTCCACACTTTTCTCATCTAGGGCCTCCACGTCTATATCACCAATCTCAATATCAACATCCTCGATAACTACTTTGTCCTCCTCTCTAGGAGCCAAAACAACAATTGTCTGTCGGCATACTCTCCGCACCAACTGGGGTGCCTCCTTCTCCATGGCCTCCTCATCCTCCAAAATAGTACCCAACCCAACTCGAGGAGCACTAGTCTGACCCCCACTCCGGCCACCTCTAGTCCTAAACTCGCCACCAACACCCCCGGGACAAGGATCATCTCCCCTACCCCGTCCTCTGTCTCTCCCNCCTCCCCTACCACCATCTCTCCCCCCATCCCTACTTCCCCTGCCACCACCTCTCCCTCCATCATGACCTACCCTACCACATCATACCCGTCAGGCCCTCCTCATAATAGTCCTGGCAACAGGACGCGAGACATCTGTAAGTGCAATCGACCGATGCTGCAACCAATGGGCATCATACTGGGGTGTAGTGCCTGCAAAAGACAAATTCAAATATCAGTACTAGCACAGATAAGGACATAAGTATCAAAATGAGATATGAGCAAAGTATCACAGAATAGAAAGGAAGTACATAAGCAATCAGAAACAAGACAAACCTGCGTCTACAGTAGCAGAGCGCTAGGTCCATGCCACAGGAAGTAAGCCTAAAAACTCAGTGCGGGCAGCATCAAGTGATACTACACCACCCCATATAGAAGAGTCCCTCGACCTCCAAGCAAAGTATGCATAAGAATCATAAATGTCCCGCTGCTCTCCAAACTGGCGCAACACCCTGTCGGTGTTGTGAAAGTCAATCATATGGACATGATTAGTGACATGTCTAATCAGGTACCTCCACTGGCGGCAAAAGGGAAGATGGATGTCCTCTCCATCCCAGATTGGACAATCTCTATAAGGCATCCAACTAAAGTAAGGAATCATTTCCAATTGTTGCCGCCAATATGTCAAATGACCTATATGAGTCTGAACAATGGATCCATCATACATAAAGACATATGGCCTATCAACTGGAAGAACACGGGCACCAATAGGATGACATATGACAATATGCTCCCATGCCCATATCTGAAGTAAGGTCGCACCACAGCCGAGAGACTTACCATCAAGGTAAGCCGCATAAAACATATGAAAATGCATGTGTGCCAACATGCATGGACCCCAAGCGAATATGGTGCGATCCCTAACCATACTCTATAATACAGTACTGAAGCCGACATAAAAACCACGCTATCAACGATCGAGGCATAAAATGCCACATATCAAACTGCCTAGTAAAGTGGACAGCCTATCAAGGCCCAAGCCGAATCTGGACCATGGAATATCATAATCACCAGCCAGCCCAAGCTGATCCCAGGGCAATCCAGAAAGCTCAGTTAATGAAACAATACCAGTGCGGGTGGAATACTCCACAAGCTCGCCCTGGATTGGAAGCTGGAGGATGTGATACACATCCTCCAAAGTGACAGTACACTCACCGATCGGTAACCAGAAAGTGTATGTCTCAAAATGCCACCTCTCTACAAGAGCGGAGATCAGACCCCTATTGGTTGTGATCTCAGGCATATAGAAAAGCCAATACAAACCAAGATCTCGAAGAACTGACCTCTCATCCTCTATCAGCTAGAATCTGTATACAAGACCCACCGGCCTAGACTCTCGATAGTGCAGAATCCGCCCAGTGAACTGCACATGGAAATAAATCAGAAAAATATCAATTTTAGTCATTAAGGCAAGTAACAGAAGCAAGAAAGCAGATATCAGACAAAGACATCAAGCAAACAGTGCTAAAAATTTGATTGCGGTAATAAAACAATACAACTGCGATACTTTTAGGCGATTGCAAAACACAAATAGCAAGTGTGGCATACAAACTTCAATTGTGGCATCCAACATATACAAGTGCGGCACACTTATCAATTGCGGTTTCAAACCGGCAATTACGGCATTTAAACCGCAATTGCAGCAAAACTGCAACCGATTGCGGCACACACTACAATTTCTCAAAAAAGTATAATTTTTAAAAGCAATAAATGAAATAATTAATGATATGCAAAGTGATAAAACTCACTGGACGTCCTGAGCCAACTAGTTTGTGGTATGTCCGGACTCGATAAAAAATGTGCGTTACGCCAAGAAGGCCCGCCATCGCAAGAAAACAAGAGAAAAGAAGACAGAAAACAGAAGTAGACTCGCTAAGAAATCGAGAGCTCCAAAATCGCAATGTGGCAAATGAATGGCTCTTTTTGCTATTTATAGGGGTTCCAAAAACCCTAATTTCACTAGGAGCTCTGAAATTTCTTCCCGGTCCCCAGAAATTTTGACAGTCAATAACAGGGGCATATTAAAGCATTTTTCAAATCCATCAGCTACCCACTTTCAGAAATTGCAGTTTCAACAAATCAATGCTCATGTTGAGACTTTTCGCTCAAATTTGTTGAGGGGGCATAAATACACCTACTGCCCGGGCAAGCTAGGGAAAAATCAAAAAATCTTTGACACACTGCGACAAGTCACAGCGCATCAAAGAGGGGCAAATGTAGACACCCAAAAATGGACAGGCTTGCGACCTTACATTAAAAACATTAATTTTCATCTATTAATTAATGGTTTTTTAATCATTAATTAATCATTTATTTTCTTCTAAATTCATTCCCCAAATCATCTAATCAAATTCCCAAAATTAATTAAATAATTAATTTTATTTAATTGATTAATTACCATTAAACTTAATTAAACTAATTAAATTATTCCAATTAAATTTATTTAATTTCATTCAATAAAACAATTCTAAATAAAAAAGAATTCAATTATCTCACATGTTGAAAACTTTAACTAAATAAATGAATTAAATATTCATTTATCTTCAAAGAGATAATTCCAATCAGCTCACATGGGTTACTCCACCCATCTCTCCAGTCCACATGGGTAACTTCACCCACCTCTTCAGTTCAAAAAGGTAACTCATAATTAGCTCTTCAGGCAACCAAGCTTTATCTCCTCTTTACCAAATGAAGAGGTGGAGTTTACTGATGGCTTCTCTAGTTCCTTTTAATCTCAACCATTCATCTCCCTATCTCTGGGATTGATCTCAACCGTTCATATCATCACAAATTCCTATATAATAAACCCGTCATAACCATTTGAAGGACCCAGGATTTCAATCTCTCGTGTGCCATTACTATGTCAGTTTGGTTCTAGCATTCAAACCATCTTGCGATCACACACACTCATTTCAATTAGCAAATTATTGACAGTTCTCAAGTCATAGACGTTGCCCCACCAATACTGAGCATCAAGAACAGCTTTTCAGAAGGAGTAGAGAGAAACAATAGAAGCTTCAAGCATTGTGGGGTTTTCATTTATTTGTTTTCCTATCTCTTGCTTGTGCATTTTATTGATTACGTTTCAGGTTATTCGTTTTAGTAGTTATTGTGTACTTGATTTATATCATTTGTGAAACTTTTGCTACTAACCCTTGCCTTTGGAAAGCTGGGGAATCGCAGATCATGGAAGGAGGCGTACAATATCAACACCCAAAAATAGACCTTCCAAGATATAACTACTAACTGCACAAACTGATTATAGACAAGAAAGGAAACTATTACAAAATGCTCCGACCAAAAAATTTAGCACAACCCTTCAGAGATTACGAGCAACAATTCATTGTAACTAGGACCGATAGTTTCAAATGCACATATTAACATATGATTTGTACATCTACAGAGAATTGCAACCAATGATTGAAGGAAGAGCTAACTTGATATTAACTTAGGACTGCTACACCTACTTAATAATTTTCTATCCTTTTACCTGCCACTATGTTTGGATATTTTAATGTCTTCTCTTTTACATGATTCCTTGGAGACATGCCTATCCTCATAATGTAATGACATAACATACATTGTTGCAATGCCTCAGTCAAATGGTAAACACCTCACAATGCATGCATCACCTATTATCATTCTGCCCACAAGAATAGTAGACAATAAAAGTAAGTTATATCATAGAAGTTATAACTAAAAAATCAATATACACTAAAAGTTCATATTGTTAATAAACCATGCTTAACACCCCTAGCAATCAAAATATATAGCACGCAACACCATTCTAATCCATTCATACCTACAACAGAGGGGACTCCCTATAAAAAATACTATTAATCCATAGTATGTACAATCCTAAAACCATATATCACATAGCAGACAATGAAAATTTGCTTTTTTTTAATGTTTTTCTTTAAATAGTCAAGTTGAATAAAAAAATAAATTCTTCTCTGTATGTAAATTCAGATTTTTTATTCAATGCTCTTATCAATATATATTTGAACGAGTGTTTTAGGACTCTTATCTAAATATAATGTTGAAACCACTTATGACATTCCAGATAATGAAGATTTGATTTCTCTTTGACAATATTGATTGGAGTTATCAAGCACTGTATCATAACATTTTCCATCTCTGTACATAAATGTATACTTATTATGTAATGCTCTTATGAAACCATTGATTTATGACAAAGATCTTAGATTATAAATTTCCCATAACTGTAAACACTCCACAGTGTCTATAAGAAACAAAATAATCCATATAATATTATGCATATACATAGACAATGACTACCACAAAATTCTACAAAATATACAATACGCACAAGCGTATGTGTCCGAATATTGTCAACGATTCTCATTAACATCTAAAACAAAAAGTTATCACCAACCATCCTAATTCCTACCCCTCTTTAGACTATCCTTCCTCGGCTGGTTAAATGTGCATTTTTTAGTTGAGTGGTGGTGATTGGTCAAATGCGATAACAATGTTGAAATTGCATCTGAAATCATCTCTAAGTCATCATGCATGTGTCATGGCACTTTCTTCCCACATAACTGCTTCATAGTGTGCATTCTATGTTGGCCACAACGTAGCATCAACATGTTTACCATAACATTTCCCAATGGGTCTCCCATGTCTTCGTCTTTCTTCAACTTTGACTGAGGTATAATTCCTGCCATATATGCCTCACCACTATACAAGTCGTATGATTTGAGGGCTTCCTCCAATATATTCCCTGGAAGGAACGATTTGTGAACATAAGTATTTGCAATTTATCTTATATCGCTTCTAGACAACAACAAGTCCATGCACTGTGATAGAAAAATAGATAATACCTGCGATGGATATATGCATCGACGCTCTCCTTATATAAGGCCTCCCCCAACGACTTCAAATATCGTGTCTTGAATAGTATTGCACTGTGTGTTTTGAAACCACTCCACGACTTCCTCTTCTATTATATAGTCATCTCTAGGTTCTTCACCTTCGCAAATAGGGATTCTCATTCGGTAATTTATCGGCTTGTACGAGTCCATGTAGTATCAGGCTATCTAGAAATTTAAACAATTATTACTACACAATCAGGACAATAAAAGTAGTTAATATTTCAGATGTTACAACATCCACATTAATGTTTCCACGTGCCCTCAGGAAGGTTACAACACAATTTACAGAATATATCAACACCAAAAAATAGAACTTCCAAGATATAACTACTAACTGCACAAACAAAGTATAAAAAAGCAAGCAAAGTATTACAAATTGCTTCAAAAAGCAATTCAGAACAGCCCATCAGAGATTACAACCAACAATGCATTCTAAACTGGTTCCTATAGTTTCAAATGGTACCAATGATTGAAGGAAGACCTAACTCAATATTAACTTAGGACAGCTACACCTACTCAGAATTATAATTGGAATATATGGCTGACACAGAACTATAATTGGAATGCAAGTAAGATTATTTTTTCCAGTTTCCTACAACATTGTTTCCCACATTTTAAATCATCATTTTCAATTATGCATATATGACCAAGGATGTCTGGGCAATTATTAACTGATAGAAAGTTCAAAGAATCATACATGAAAGAAAACCAAAATACAATAGCAATGACACTAGACAGAAGTATGAACTAAGATTTTTACAAACTAATTTAGGGTTTTTAAAGCTGAAGTAGAAAATAAATCTACAACCCAGCTCACAGTCCCACAAAATGGAAATTAGGGAGATTTTGGTCAATGATACATACCCCTTTTTCTCAACTCGTCACTTTCTACTCTTAGCTCCTCCACGATAGCCTACTATTTTGACTCTCAATAAAAAACCTGTTATTCACATGACACAACCATTAAAATATAATCAATTCTTTTTCTGCGCAAAAAATAACCATATTTAAGCAACTACAAATTGTCCTACAAATGATGCTCTAGATGTCACAACTTCGGGTCTTTGCATTACCTCTTTTCTACCGACTCAAGGGTTTTGAGAATTCGCTACTTTTTGTACTTCGTGGCCAAAACCCTATTTTATGCACACCAACACCAAACACAAGTGCCAATATACATACTGCAAATGGTTCCAAGGAAGAAAACATAGCAATATTTTCAACATACCCACGATGTTGCGAGTCAAAATCTTTTGCAAACAATCGTGCAAAATCTTATTCCACTTCGTGACCAAAAAACTTAGTCACACACAAATACCAAATAAGCATTGAAAATATGATTATAGGGAAAAAAACACAACCAAATTCTGAAAAATGCCTGGGATATTGGGACTCAAAATCTTCTACAAATCACCTTCTTCTGCAAACAGCTATAGAAATCTCACTCCGCTTTTCTACGAAAACCCTGCTTATTGGCGCAACGATATTAAACATAAGCACCAATATTCATATCCAGGGCAGAAAAAAATGCAAGATATTTAATCTACCTAGGATATTGGGAATCAAAATCTTATGTAAATCGCCTTCTTCTACAAACGGCTGTGGAGATAGTACTCCACTTTGCTACAAAAACCTTACATATTCACGCAACGATACCAAACATAAGCGCCAATATTCATATCCAGGGTAGAAAACAACACAGGATATTCAACCTACCTGGGATGTTGGGAGTCAAAATCTTCTGCAAATCATCTTCTTCTGCAAATAGCTTTGAAAATCTTACTCCACTTTTATACGAAAAACCTTGCTTATCCGTGCATCGATACCAAACATAAGCACCAATATTCATATCCATGGTAAAAAACAATGTAAGATATTCAGCCTACCTCCAACGTTGCGAGTTGAAATCTTTTGCAAATCACCTTCACTTTCTTGAAAAGATAGACCGAATCTTAAAGCTCACAGATCTACAAATCTCCTAGATCTGCAAATCTCTCACCTCTACAACTATAGAAGAAATCTCCAATTACCAGAGTGATAATGAAAGCTTCCAAAAGAAAACCCAAATGCCAAATTCTCAAATTGACACCTCAAACTGCAACTTTCATGAGAATTATCTATTCACATGTCGTCATTGAACTATGAATTTTATGTGACATTATCTATTGACAAGTCATCATCACAGTCATGTGACATATGGCTTAATAAACTACGGTTAGTGGGTGACAACTTACTCTTGGTGGTTATGACTCCTGGTGGCCTTATTTCTGGCATGGTACCGCTAAATGATTTGCGACTCTCCATTAGACGATATTGATAATACATTTGCACACATGTGACATGCCTGACAAAACTATTGTACACTTTTTTACAGCCAAGTATAGGATACATAGCATGGATGATTTGTGTGGAGCTTAGCTTCTCCCTATTGATATAAGCTCTAATATACTATTTCTTAATGTGACACCTTACTCATAAACATAACAATGTAGAAGGTAATAGATACATGATTATTCCAAATGAAAATATACGATTTTACATTTAGCTAATATTCATTATGCTGAATTGAGAAATGACAAAAATATAAGCTTAAGTTGTTTTTGTTCGTTAGTTTTAATCACAAAAAAGATATGTTGCCTCACATTCTTTTGTTAGAGACTATAGATAAAACACTATATTTTATTCTTAGTGGTTGTTACATCTGCTAAGTGTCTTCATACTTATTTTAACATATTATTAGAGAGTCTATAGATAAAAAGTTATATTTATTTTTTAATGGTTGTAGTTGTAACCACTTGAATTTGGTCTATTCCAACTATGGACCCTATTTGCCCTAAGTGTGATCATACCCCCAATTATATCCAAACGACCTTGTTACTGCTCGACATAATTCTTTTAAAATCAAATTTAATGTCCTAGGTGATTTTTTATATTAACTATTATAGTCATACAATTCAAACCAATCCAAACCAATCAAATCCAATTCAAACATGGCTATAGTATTTAATTATATAGGAATTAAATAAACCCATAAATTAATTACTCACTTGCAAATAAATCCATTCCCCTAGCCTATTTAATTTAATTAAAATGGCCATAGTCCCCTTAATTATTAAAAATCAATTAAATGCTTAAATAATTAATTCCTATATTTTAAATGAATTAAATAAGTTTAATTCATTTCATTTATATTCCCTTAAACCCCGACCTAACCTATCTCAACCACTTCTACCTTGGGTTCTAACCCATCTCAACCCATTCACCCATGCTAATCTAATCCTAATTCTAATTCTAATCCTAACCCACCTCCTAATGTTATCACATTTCATTAAGGAATGATTAACAACTCAACCCACTTGAGAAAGTCAACTTTCTCAAGCATGACTTCTCTAAGGACCAACTTGCCAAGTTGAGTCTTACACCCTTCCCATGCTTCTTTAAGGCTTTCATTAATGCCTCATTAATGGAGATGTCTTAAGCCCATGTCTCCTCCATGCCTCATTAACGCTCAAGGCATTAATGGCTCTTAGACCACCATTAATGAGTCCCTCAACTCATTAATGAGCCTTCTCTCTCTCTCTCTCTCTCTCTCTCTCTCTCTCTCTCTCATTCTTCTATAAATAGTATGCATTTTGGAGCACAAAGGAGCCTTCATATCATATTGTAAATGCATTGTTATGTTGTTAGAATAGACTTAGACTCATACTTCATTTCATAGTTTATGCTTATGCATTGTTATTATCTCAATTCTTAGAGCTAGAATGCATGTTTTCTCATCATTTAGCTTGTTTTAAACTAAATCTTTCATGCTAAGTCGTATATGTCACTAATAGTAGCATAATCTGAGGGCTATTATGTTACTAATCACACTCTTCTTATTTAGAAAGCAATAGGTCGATATTAGTTGGTTTTACATGCTTATCTAACCTCTTGTTGAACTAATGCAATGATCTATTGAAGTGTTGTGTTGCAGATAATAGGTGCACAAATATACACACACATTTCTGGCGCTCACCGTGGGGCTCGATTTCCAACTTGGCTTCATTTTTAATCAATTTTTCACTAATTTGCATGCCCATAATTCTATTACGGGCTCATTTTTTACCATTCTGGATCGCATCTGGGATACGCCATCGCACCGCAGTAAATGAGGCTTGCATCTGGGATTTCCTGGGTTATTTTTGGTTTAGGCTTGCATCTGGGGAGCATACTGTCGCATCTGGTAAGAAAACTCGCATATAGTATACTGTATCACATTCAGTGATTTTTTAGGCTCGCATCTGGTTAGAAAGTTTGCACACTTCGTTTGCCTAACTGTAACATTTTGACAAGTTGTGTTTTTTGGTATCTTGCAGCCTAACAAGTGTTTGCAGGTTGTTCTTGAAGGTTTTTGTGGGAGTTAAAATAAATAGATACTAACTTGGTTTTTCAGGTTACCCAACCCCCATCTTGACATCTATTTACTTGCTTTCAAAACTAAGATACATATTCTAATCTATCACTAAACTGACTAGAGGATTATGCTCTTTTCCTTTTAAGGAAAATCAGAAACTCACACATCAGTTTATGGGTTGAACAGAATTTGGAGGTAAATGAACAAGCAATCTCACAGTTTAATTTCATTTGGGATTAGTTAATGAACAACACAAATCACTAAATCTTGTGGTTCAATGAACAAATACATCGTATAAATTCTTTTGGAGTCAGAAATTGGACAATCAAAGCACTAAATTTGTGGGATCAAAGAACAAGTTCAATCGTTTAATTCAATTTGGATCAGTAATTGGACAAGCAACTCACTAAATCTCGTGGCTAATTGAACAAGGCAAAATTTACCTTCAAACATCTTGTTTTTCTTAAATAGGAACAAACTAAATCAAGCTCAACATAGCTTGAAGGAATGAACATTGCTTTATGTGTTTTGGGAGAAAATGGTTTAGATTAGGAGAGTATGCTCTTCTTCTTCGGAAGAATCAGAAATCCAGACATCCAAAGCTCGTCAATCCTTGGTACATATATTTAAACAGTAGAGGGTCTGCTGGTTGAGGAAAAAATCTCTCAGGAACGACCGAAGAGAGGACAGGTTTTACGCCAACCCTTCCAACTCACTATAAATAGCTGCTTCCTCGTAGGCTAAAGCCTCGAAAGATGGAACCGTTTTTGTTCATGGAATTTTGACATCATTCCTTGAACATATTTGGGTATATGTAGAACGGAGCCGCTTAATTCTTGCTTACGAGACTACATATATTCAGGTACTCATAGGGCTATACACCTGAATTTTGCCTTGTGCAATTCTATGGGGGACGGTTTCGAATGGATTGCCCAATAATCTACCACTTCAACTGAAAGAATTCGTAATTCACCCCCAAAAGGGTGATAATCTTTGTGCAAGGAAAAAAGTAATTACCCCAAGACACTCGTCATATTGTGCCCTCACTTACATTTGGAGTCGGCTAATACAGCATCATGACTAGAGTCATTGCGTGCTTGGTGATGGTTGTATTCTGATTAGCATTTGAGTGTGTACATGAGCCAACGAGCAAAGTTTTTCATCCTCCACCTAGAGAATAGGAACAAGATATGTGTCTGTTTCACCTCCCTAACAATACAATGTTGTTTGATGTGTTCAAAAGATCATTAAAAAGATAAGCTCCTCAAAACAATCAACAAATTTCAAACCCTGGAGTACAAGTGTTTTTCACACATTACGACACCCCTTAACATAATCTGGACACAAGCAACTTCACGCACTTCAAAAATGAACTTTTTAGAACTGACCAAAATTGACAAAGGCATCATAAGATCACATCCCAGATTTCCCAAATCGCATATGGTATTTAGGATCACATCCTGTATGCTAGCTCGCATTTAGTCAGCACATAGTCGCATCCAGATTCTAGGCTCACATCTGGTGTCATCAGAGGCTTGCATCTGGGAGCTCTCATTCAGGAGAGTGGGCATTTGCAAGATAAATTCTTAAAAAGTCTCAGTTGATTAGGATACCCTTTTGGCTCTTTAGCTAGTTCATGTTGTCTTTTCTAGTCTCCCTGTTGAAATTTCAAAACTCTTTTGAGACGTCTACCTTGCATGCTTAGTCAGTCTTTCACGATCGGTTCAATACGTGTGGTCTACCCACTTTTTACCAACAACTTATTTCCCAGCTCACTATTAGGGCATTTGAATCCTCTGACACTAGAATCATTTACATCTAACAACAAATAGTTACTTTTACCTAGACACGCCCACTTGAACAATCTGAAATCCTTACTTGCACTATTGGGAAACGTTGACAAAAGTTGAGAAACAACTTCATGGTTAACACAAGATGCAACAAATACATGTCTAAAGGATCGAAAGTGCCTCCTAAAACACCACACTTTCCAAGAGCAACTTCTCGTAGTTTCCTGCTTGATCTAGACTCCCCACAAATGGACAGAGACATTCACAGATGGAGTGAGGCTTTTGAGGAGTATAACAATGGTTAAAAGCCCAAAGATACGGATGGGGAGGAAGGACCCAAATTTGAACATGGCCCATTTGGATCAAACAGTGAAGGGGAGATCCTCGAAGATGAGTACGAAAAACTTAAACAGAGTAAGAGGTTCCACAAAATATTGGAACGGATAATTAATGACGATAAAGAAAAGTACTTCCTCCATCTAGCATCCATAGGTGTCAAATTACCCAAGGACTATGATGTGGAAAAACTCAAAGAAAATGAGGTACCAAATCCAATATCTATTCTCACCAAACAACTCAATTCGATGCAGACAGAGTCATAAACCTCAAACAAGAGAAAGAGAAACCCAAAACACAATACTCTTTGGACGCCATTTGTCCATTTCCTTTTGACAAGAGTATCACGATGGTCCCATTTCCTCCAAAAGTGGCAAGACCAAAGTATGACAAGTACACACGAGAAAATGACCCGCATGACCATGTGAGGGAATTATGTGCTCTAAGCATAGAATACATGCACAAACCTACCTATCTCATGCGACTATTTCCAGGAAGTCTAGGAGGTAATGCCATGGAGTGGTTCTCAAAACTGAACCCTAAGGTCAAGACATTTGAGGAGTTAATCCAACAATTCACTCAACATTACTCCTACAACATCCAACATGATGTAACTATGATGGACCTATGTAATACCAAACAAAGAACTGGAGAATCATTTACAAGGGTCATTCCTGAAATAGAGAAGATGGAGATATTCGTTAATAATCTAGTGCTTGAATTGAACTACACTTTACAAATGCAAGACTCTCCAAGCTTCAACCGAATGATTAAAAATGCCCTCCATATTGAGGAAGTCATGGTCAAAAGGGGAGAGATCACCCTTCAAAATGAAAACAAGACCAACAACTCCAACTCCAAGCCTAAATGGTGGAAACAAAACAAAAATGTTGTTAATGGCAGAGTGGTTGACGCCTCTAACATTAATTCTAAACCTAAGGTATTCAATCTAACCAATGGCATGCGAGTAAGCAAGGATGCTAAGGTAACAACTCCCGTACCCAAAGCAAACAATGATAATAGCAAGGGATGGACATGGACTTCAAAACCCCAAAGAACTTTCACTCCTTTGGGAGAGCCTCTTAAGACTGTTCTAAAAACACTATTGGATAACAAAGTTCTAACTATCCCAGATTCCAAACCGTGGGAACCAATGGTCAAACCCAGGTGGTGGGATGATAATTCCTATTGTGTCTTCCACAAAAAAAAAGGGACACAAGACTAATAACTGCCTCAAGCTTAAACATGTCATCCAAGATCTCACTGAAGGAGGTGAGATCAAAGTGGACGGACACACTACCAATGAGGTTCATACAACATTCAACAAACCCTTTCCTAATTATGATCAAGGAGAAACATCTAAAGGGAAGAGTAATGAGGTAAACTACACCTATTCCAAAAATGACAATGTGATCAATATGCTTGACATTAAAGCCAAATCCATCAATGTGGTCACAATCGAAGGTGTCTCATTCCACTCAAATTTCGTAACACGGAGCCAAGCACAGGTTACCATCAAGGGACCTCCAAAACCGACATCGACATCCAAGGTTCCTATTGTAACTATTCCTAAACCAGCAGAAAAACACGTGGTTACTATTCTTGGAGCAAAGTATGATTTGGTAGACCAATTGCAATGAACCTCTGCCAAAAATTCCATTTTCAAGTTGCTCAAAATATCCACGGTACATAGGGAAATCTTAGAACAAGCTCTACATGCTGCTAACATTCCAAAGGATATTGATATAGACAAATTCCAAGCGATGGTCAATCACATCTCAGCGCCACACTACCTCTCATTTTTTGAAGAGGATGACAAGTCATTGACCCATCCACAATCAACCCCTCCATATTGAATTCCTTATTCATAAATCCCATGTTAGACACGTGTTGATAGATGGAGGTGCAGGATTAAATATCTATACACTAGATCTAATCAAAAGGCTGGGTCTCTCAGAACAAACAATTGACTCTAGAAGAAAGATAACCATCAAAGCTTATGATGAGGAAGAAAGATCCTCCAGAGGTCTTATTGTTCTACCTATCAGAGTCAGACCGATTGAGAGGAACGTCATATGTCAAGTGTTGGATCTACCATTAGCCTACAATATCTTGTTAGGGAGACCATGGATTTACAAAATGAAAGTTGTGCCATCCACTTACCACCAATGCATAAAATTCCCACATAATGGGGTGGAAGTGACAATTCTTGCAGACGCTAACTACACCTGTAACAATATCAAAGCAGGTAGCATGATCCCACACAACAAAGAGGCTATGGATACAGTTGCTCCTGAAACTACCAAGGACATGGTTATGAAAAGCTTCAACAAAACCTTGAAACTTGAATAAACAAGTATGGGAGAGTACAAGCTGGACCTTACTCCCTCACTGACAGAACTTCCGGTGTCACTAAGATCCTACGGAAAACCTTCATCAACATTCACCCCTACAACATCCAAGGAGCCAGAAGTACACAAAGTAACTGGCATGGTAAAGGCATCCACATCTTCTTTAGATAACACAAAAGAACAGACAGTCTTGGACTGGCTTTACAAAGGAGAACCAGTAGAAGCTGAGGTCAAACATGTGAAGATATCCCCAGAACAGTATGGAAAGGGATATGATTTCCTCACACAGATGGGTTACAAAGGAAAAGGACCTCTAAATGACACAAGATGAGGGCTTATTGAACCTATACCCATGGAGTTCCAGAATACCAGAGATAAAACAGGACTGGGTTTTAATACTAAAATTGATAAACCCGCTTCAAAAGAGAGTCCACACTCTGATAAAGGGAGTGATGAAACAAACGAAATAGAACAATGGTCCTATGAGAGATTATTACATGTTGGCACACAGGACCCTAACTACCAAGGAGAACGTTATGTACCCAGCTTTGAGGTACCATAGGATCTTCACACCCCTATACTAGCGCAACCTCCCATTCAAGAGGTAGGAGACACTATAGCAACAATAACTCAACAGGTACCCTGACAACAAAATCTACATCCTAACTGGGGGTAATTGGTCACAATTTCACATGTCCTTGATCTACCCCACTTTGATCTACAGACAGCTAACCAGGTACATCAGATAACCATTGTTGAATACTTAAACAGATCCGATGATGAGGTTACCAACTCTCGTGACTATGAATGGGAAGAGCTATCTGTTGACACTGAAGATATTGGAATAGATACAATTCACATGTTTGCGACACCCTCAGCTCCTCGTAAATAGTCTAACACTCCTCCCAATGATACTGATCCTCCTGAAGCAGAAGAAGAGTTTCGTCCCCTGATCATTGATGGAGACACTGGTGAATACATAATTCTAGAACAATTTCATAGGCTACAAGCAAGAAGCCTCCTTTTACGGAGAGATGATGATGAAATCTCTATTGACGAGTCACTAGAGTTTGGTCAGCATATAACTAACAACGATCCTGTTAACGACGATCTCACTCTTATTGATCTAAATATCGAAGAAATTAACTTAACAGATCGTGTCATGTCGGTTAATGGTATTGATGCTAACATGATGTTGTCCTTCCTAGAGTCTAACTCCCTAACATTAGTACTTCCTGACCTAATTGATTGGACTGAAATAGATCCTACTCCTATCCTCGACTTTCCTAATGACCACTCCCTAGCTTGTTATCTCAATGCTTGTGAACCTTACCCTTCTTCCACCAATACAAGGAGCGAGAACATGTCACAGGAAGATATCAGGTTTCTTAGTCAAAACTGAAAAATAAAAAGAAAAAGTGGACTGATGGTGAAAACCACTTTGTGGCTGTATTAGATCCCAAAATAGTAAAGAAAAAAGATGTATCCAATGGTGAAAACCTCTCAGGGGTGCTAAAGGATGAGACTCTTGATATCATCCCTGAACACTTTTAGGAAAGGTCTTCGGTATTGATTGAACCAACACAACCAGTAAATTTGGGCACTATTGAAAATCCTCAAATTGTCCACCTTGCACAATCTTTATCAGAAGAGGAGAAGACACAGTTCACAAAGTTCCTAAAAGAGAAGAAGATTAACTTTGCATGGTCTTATACTGATATGCCAGGGCTGGATCCTAATCTAATCATGCACCACTTATCTATATCTCCCAGGATCAAGCCCGTAAAACAAAAAGTTATAAAGATGCATCCTCATGTTGCATTATTGGTAAAAGCAGAGCTAGAAAAGTTGTTGAAAGCTGGGTTTATCAGAGTCATTACCTATGCAGGATGGATCTCCAATGTGGTCCTCGTGTCCAAATCTAATAAATCTATTAGGATCTGTACGGATTTTAGGGACTTGAACAAAGCATGTCTGAAGTATGACTTCCCTTTACCTAACATTGACATGATCATAGACCTTACAACAGGATTCCAAATGTATTCATTAATGGATGGATTCTCGGGCTATAATCAAATCAAAATTGCACCTGAAGATCAAGAGAAAACTGCATTTACATGCGCATGGGGCACCTTTTGCTGGAATGTCATGCCTTTCAGGTTAAAAAATGTCGACGCAACATATCAAAGAGTTATGACAACGATATTCCATGACATGATGCACAAGAACATGGAGGACTATGTGGATGACACATTGGCTAAATCCAAAGAAAGAGGTACTCACATTGCTGACTTAAGAAAGATATTGGATCGAATGGAACAGTTCCAACTCAGGCTCAACCCAAATAAATGTGTCTTTGGGGTCCAATCAGGGAAGCTCCTAGGATTCATAGTATCAGCGAAGGGAATCAAGGTAGATCTTACAAAGGTGAAGGCTATTCTAGAGATGGCTCCTCCGCGCAACATCAGTCAAATGAGGACGCTCCAAGGCAGACTCCAGTCCATTAGGAGATTCATGTCCCAACTTGCAGATAGGGCACAACCCTTTACTAAATTACTACATAAAGGGGTTACCTTCAAATGGGACGAACATTGCGAAGCAAACTTCAGAGAATTAAAAGGATACTTGGCAACTCCTCCTATTCTTATGGCATCTATTCATGGAAAGCCCCTACTCCTATACATTTCAGATATAGCTACATCCCTAGGAGTATTACTGGTACAAGAGGATGAAACCAAGAAAGAAAGAGATATCTACTACATTAGTAGAACACTAGTCACTTATGAGCTCAATTATAGCATTATTGAAAAAGCATGCTTAGCAATTGTCTTCGCATCACAAAAATTGAGACACTACATGATCTATCATAAAGTAAAGCTCATTGCTAAGATTGATCCTTTAAAGTATCTTTTAAGCAGAACAACATTGACAGGACGTTTGGCAAAATGGGTCCTAATTCTAAGTGAGTTTGACATTGAATATGTAGAATGATGAGCTATCAAAAGACAGGTCCTTGCAGATCAATTAGCTGATTCACCACTCTAGGATGATGAACCTTTACTCATTGAATTCCCTGATGAAACAATCATGCACCTAACTGAATATCCATGGAAGATGTACTTTGACGGTTCATTTACTCAACAAGGCTCTAGAGCAGGGGTCCTATTTCTAACTCCTCAAGGTTACAAGATTCCCAAATCTTACAAACTGATGTTTCCATGCACCAACAATATTTCAGAATATGAAGCATTGGTAAATGGCCTTAAGCTAGCTATGGAATGGAGAATTATAGAGTTACACGTATATGACGACTCCCAACTAATTATCAAATCAGGTCAATGGGGAGTATCAAACAAAAGATGAGAAGTTGATGCCCTACAAGCAACTAGTTGATGACTTAAAGAAGTATTTTGTCTTCATCACCTTCCAGCAGATACCAAGATCAGAGAACAGAGCTACAGACGCTATGGCTACCTTGGTGTCCATGTTACAACTAGAAGAACATCAATTCCTCTATGACTTTTTTGTGGAAGAACTATCCTACCCTGCATTTGATACCCCTGAATACCATGTAATATGTGCTTTGAATACCCTAGACCAATCTCGGTATGCCAATATCATTGCTTACCATTCTGACCAAACTATCCCTAATAATCTATCTAGAAATGAGAAAAGGTCCCTAATTAGGACAACATCGCGTTACGTCCTCATAACTAACAACCTATATCGACGCGGTATCAACGGTACACTTCTTGGGTGTTTATAACTTGAAGAGTTTGATCTAGCATTAAAAGAAGTCCACGAAGGTGTATGTGGATCACACTCGAACGACTTTTCATTAGCAAAGAAACTGCTCAAAGTAGGCTATTATTGGCCTACCATGGAGAGAGATACTATTCAGTTTTCAAAAGCCTGTCTTAAATGCCAGACACATGGAAATCTTATCCATGCTCCTGCCAGAGAACTTATACCTTTCATAACACATTGGCCATTTCAGCAATGGGCCTTTGACTTGGTTGGACAAATATATCCCAACTCTTCAAATGGACACAAGTTCATCATTACGGCCACTGAGTATTTCACAAAGTGGGTCGAGGTCGTGCCGCTAATCAAAGCCACTGGCAAATAGGTGGCTATGTTCATTCTAAACTACATTATTGTAGATATGGGATACCCTCTTCAATTGTAATAGACAATGGGGGCCAATTTAAAAATCAAGACATTGATGACCTTTGTGAACAGTTCCATATTACTCAACACTGCTCCTCAATCTATTATCCTCAAGGTAACGGACAGGCTGAGGCATCCAACAAGAATATTCTCAAGATCCTACACCAAACTGTAAGTAAGTCTGGTAGAGACTGGCATCTATAACTAAATCTGACACTATGGGCCTACAAAACAAGCATAAGAACATCAACTGGAGCCACGCCATTTTCTCTGGTCTATGGCGTTGAAGCAGTTTTACCTATTGAAGTTGAAATCCCATCTTTGCGGATATCTTTACAAGGTCTTATTACTGACGAGCAGTACCGAATTGATCAGGTGAATTCTCTGGACCTACTAGATAAGCGCAGGCAACAAGCGTTCGATCACCTCAAAGTGTATCAAGCACGTATGTCCAAAGGTTATAATAAGAAGGTCAAACCACGCAAATTTGAAGTAGGAGATCTCGTCCTCAAGGAGAATCCTAAGAACCAGCCTAATAGAGAGCAGAAAGGAAAGTTTGAACCTAATTGGCTGGGACCATATGTTATCACTGCTACTTTTAAGACTGGAGCTTATCAACTAGCTACACCTGAGGGAGATGTTCTTCTAGATCCTATCAACACTCTACATTTGAAGCAGTTCTATGCTTAATGTTCGGCTAAGCAGAGCCTGTATAGCAAAAAGGTCTCACAAATTACCAAAAACATTCAGAAAATTGATCCTGAAGAAATCCAAAAACAAGGGAAAAGATCCTACAAAAAGGGTATCCTTGGTGAAAACCTGGCAAACAGGCGCCTCAATACTACAAAAACATTCAAAAAAGCAAAAATAGCAAAAAAATTGAAAAAGAGAAAAGTGCCTTGATGAGCACTGGTAAAATAGGCATCTTGGTAGCAAAAAAGAAAAGAAAAGATCTTGCCAAGTGATGAAAACTTGGCAATCAGGTGTCACTTGTGTTCTGCGCTCCATCTATCAATGCACTACTGATACTAGGCCTTCATAATTTTACCTGTGCTCATACGCTGACTTCACTTTCCTACATGGCTATCTTATCCTTGCTTGGGACTTGTCTACATTTACGTCTTAGGAATAAGTCGTTCTGCACTAGGGGCATCTTTGCTGGCACGGTAGGTTTTGGTTGCTAGGTTGCTCTAGGATGGTTTTCTTCGCGAGCACGATGTTTCTTGATACATGCAAAATGATGTCACTTTCCAAAACAAGGGTGTCTTTTCAAACATCACATATCCAGACATGGCATTTACATTAATGAAGTTCCCACAAGGCTATATTGGATCACCAACATGAACGAATTATCCTATCAATGCACGGACATGGAACACCATATTTCTTATATTCCAATTTTTTGATTGATAAATATTTACTGTGTTTTCCATATGAATGAACAAGTACTACTTAACCACACAGTTTGATATTTTTTTGATTATGACTCTTCTATGTCCTAAATGATGTTTTAAACTAGGGGCATCTAAGCAGTTATGAATTTTAGTTGATTGATTCTCAACTGATGATTTCTTATGTCTTCTTAGTTACTCAATGACGTCTGCGCAAAGACAAAGAGTCACAAGGATAGGGGGCATAATGTTTTCTTGAATTTATGTGTATGGTGGTTGTTCCAAATGATCCTATAAATTTCACCTAACTTGGATGTTTATGGTAAGAGCTGCTACTATGGGTGGATAGCCGCATATATCTCGATCTTCGTTATGTGTAAACTACGGTGAGGTTGAAATAATTTCCTTGTCTATTTTCTGATCCAGCTTCTCACTAAGGTATATGAATCATAATGTACCCAAGGATATAAATTTTCAAGGTCATTGCGGGTCCAAAATCTTGCCTTAATCAGAATCTGGTATATTAAAAAGGAAGGTGACTATTTTTATATCCTGGCTTCTATGCCTTGATGCCTAAGTCTACTTCCGACATTTCAATAAAACATAGTATTCATATTATCATAATATCAGTGGTATTAGTGATGGTTGTACTATCAGGTAGTATATGTTCTGAACAATGCCCAATGATGATAAAAATGTTGCAATATTTTCTAATCAGTGACAAGTCTTAAGAGTTTGCATATAGCTGCATTTAGAGATTGCATGATACATTTATAAAGGCAGTAAACGCATAAAGACTTTTTGTGCTAAAAAATGCTTTCTATCTTCTTCTAAAAATCAAGTTAATTACATCATCCATATTACTGATATATCTATTGTTGCACATCCATAACATACATTTTGCATTCATGAAAAGAAGCAACAGGAAAATACAAAAATAAAGCATCTGTGTATTGCATTTTTACTTTTTCATTCTAAAGTGCATCCATACATTTTAAAATTTGCATCGAGAAAATAAAAAACATACATTTGCATTTTCACATGCATATCATTTAAAACATATTTATATCAGTAATCAAATTAAATAAAAAATGATGTCTAAATCTAACTCATCAAGAGACCAAGATATCATCACATGTGCAAGATACATCTACCACATCTATCAAAGCAAAGGGAACTCATAAAAGATGTCAGAATCAGGAAGTTGCATCATATATATATAT
>MU228058.1:22714-37961 GCA_018584345.1 Thuja plicata | reverse complement strand
ATCGTATGTTTCAGGAGCAGGTTGCAGAAGAGACATCAACATTGTGCCATCCAGGACATGGACTATTTGGCGCAGACACTTGATTATCTGAAAAGTAGTAGGAAAACGCAAAGCAGGGCCAAATGCCGAAAGATATTGGTCACGTCTGTAGCAACCTGTCATTTGTGGAACCATAGTGAGGCACGTGAAGCTCATGCACAATGCCAGACAAAATCTTTGGAAGAAGACACGTCTCTTGCCCTGTCAATCTTCTATTTTCGCTCAAATTTCCTGGCCAGGAAAATAAAAAAACTGCCCGGAAAATTGGAAAGGCCCAATCAGAAAAAAAGATTTAAAATGCAATAATTCAGTTTAATAAGAAAGTTTATGCGAACCATAGGTTAACTGGGAAATTGGAACATGCGCACAATCACCGAAGCAGCGATTAATAACAAAAAGAGCATCGAACATAAGTCCCCGCCTCTAGAAGGCTGGGACTAATAATCGAAAATATAACAATATATTGAAAAATCTAAAACTAAATCTATTTTAAAATGAGCTGTAGGCAAATTCAATTGTATTAAATTTTTTTTGAAAACATAATAACATATTCCTCTGCTCCTCTCCTAAGAATTAGAAAAACATAAAACTTAAATTTAAAAAATAAAAAATAATGTTTATCTGAACAGTTTACAAGCTACTGATTTATTAATAAAAAATGAAACAAAATTCTGAAAACAGAAAATCCTAATATTGTTTTCCCCTTTCAATAAGTAAAACTTAAAAGCATATATAATACCTTTATTTATCAACAATTTAATAACATTTATTAATTAATTAGAATTTAAAATTCAAATTATTTTCAATTGAATCAATATTTAATATGGTTATTTGTGTATTCAATAGAGTAAACGCTACCTATACTACTACCCTCGTGCACTCAACTAGCGTATAAACATTCTTCAGGTATTTCTGCTCCCGCGAGGAGCATCTATGCAGACGTAATTGTCACCCAAAAAGGAAGAGAAGTGGCATTACTTCTTTGTGCTGAAGACTGGAATTACGAAGTGGTTTACTGGCTGCTCAACTTGTGGGAAAATAGAGAGACTTTTAACCCACTGGATGTCAGAGACGGCAAAATTCCATTTAGCAATAGCACCACATTTGTAGATATGAACAGAATGATATGTGACATGGGCAGAATATTTGACGAAGCGGGACTTGCCAGTGAGAAAGCGATGGGCAGGAAACTTTCAGCAGATTCCGTTAACGAAGTGATGGCTTGCATGGGAAAGTCCTGTTTGGACAAGTTCACACAGCAGTATAAGAAAATCTTCGAGCAAATCTTTCTCGAAAGGATAGATTTGTACAACGAAATTGTGTGTGAATATGAGGAATGTTCTAAAGTTGACTGGTTTAAGGAATTTGTCTCTCAAGAAGGCATATTAGATGCAATCTGGAATTTTTTGTGGTACATCTACTGTACCAGTACAGTAGCAAACATTGCAATCCTTAGTTTTGGAATACTAATCAGAGAAATGGACAATGAAGACTGTCAGTTAAGATGCCGAAGAGATTTCATTATGGCCACTGCTATCCTCCATTATGTCCAACTATATCTATGGCTTCAGTTGCGGAAGATTGTCAAACAGGCATGCATGGATGCAGCAGGTAATGATCGGCAACGTTTCAACGCTACACTGCAAAATCCACTCTCTGCCTACTATGCCAAAAAAAAAAATTACAATATTCTCAACGGGATTTTAATCCAGGCAGCGATAGATGAGGACAGTTTTGTGGTGAATAAGGTGTTAGAGTGGGGTGCACAGTCAGAGGGGACCTTTGAGATTCTTTACTCCACTATAAATAATGAAACAGAAGAAATCATGAGAAGCCTCGTAGTCAAATGTCAGTCCAAAGATTTGTTCACGAATGCAAAATATGCAGACGGAAAGAGTGCTCTTCATTGGGTGTGTGGAGCACATAACGCCAAATTAAGCATGTGCAAATTGGTTCTTGAATATGGGGGAATGCCAAATGATCTAGACAATAGAAGCCGCCTTCCCCTTCACTATGCAGTTGAGCTAGGGAATGAAGATATTATCGATGTGCTTATTGGAACAGGCAACAGCGATAAAAGCGGGGTAAAGATGGTTACTCAGAAAGATAAAGATGGGGTGAGCCCTCTGGATATGGCCCTCAACGTCAATAACATAAAACTAGTGGTTAAGCTATTGTCGGTTTCTGAACAAGCCCTAGAAACACAATTTGATAAGGTGGTCTCCACCAAGCTACTGCATGAATTTTCCCTTCAAGGTAAAACAGAATTTGTGAAAAAACTCTTGCAGAGAGGAGCAGATCCACTTGCTTGCGATGACCAGGGCCAAACCGCTTTGCACTATGCTTGTATGTGCGCATATGACTATAATGCTCGTAAGTTAAGTATATTAATGCTCACCAAATGTACGACCGAGGAAGAAAAGAAAGAATGGGTGATCAAACAAGATGTTACAGGTAAAACGGCTCTCCATCTTGCAGCTATCAAAGGACATCGACGCCTCTGTCACAAACTTTTACGCATAAATATAGCCACCCTCAAAATCAGAGATACAGACGGGCGAGTTCCTCTCTATGAAGCAATTAGAGGCGGCCACAATGAAGTCAGTAAGACTTTGCTAGATTATTTATCCAATGGGGGAATGGATGTCGATAATGATTCCATGATCGACCGCAGCGGGCTGACACCATTACATGTGGCCGCTTCAGAGGGTAGAATGAACATTGCAGATTACCTTCTGAAAAAATCGAAAAAGCCTGAAGTATATGTGAGTGCACCAGACGTCCTTGGACAGACGGCGCTTCATAAAGCCGCGAAAGCGGGACATGCAGATATCATAAAAGTTTTGTTGCACTGGGGAGCTCACCCGTTTCTTGAAAGAGATTGTGATGGGCGAACGGTATTTCACTATTTCGCACAAACAAAATTAAATGGAGAGGATGGAATAGCAGTCGCCAAGTTGCTGTTAAAGAAGTGTGGATCCATTGAAAAGAAATTGCTTTTGCTGTGGGCGTCCGCCACAGGGATAGGCACTGCAGACCAGCACCTAGGTGATTCTCTACTGAAGGACTTTCTTTTAGAACAAAAGAACCATTTCACTAAAATAATGGGAAACGATAACAATTTGTTAAGGACAGCTGCACGTCTTGGTGATATTGACATGACCAAAGAATTGATTAGTAGAGGTGCTCAGATCAGCGACATAAAGGACGACAAGTGGAGAGAAACTTTACAAGTAAAAGGGAGAGATAATGTTCTAAGAGGTATTCTAACATAATTTACAATATTTTACTGATTTATATACTATATTTACAACATCAGATATTATATTATTCCTGTACGCTGCTTTTCTACAGTTTGCAAGCAAATTCAAAGCATTGCAGAGCAAGGAAACGATCAACCGACAACATCTGACAATCTGGGTAACATTTAATCCGTCTTGTTTTCTAAAGAAATAAATGTTCTTACATATTTGTTGACCTGAAACGAATTTGTTATTACTCGTTTTACAGGAAGAAGTGACTTTGCACATGGTCTTGCTGCATTGCTTTTGAACCCTTATTTAAAACCTCCTATTACAGTTGGCATTTCAGGTAGTTGGGGTATGGGAAAATCCAGTCTGATGGTACAGGTAAATTTAAAATCCTACACTACAAAAAAACTTCTGGTTAGCCAAAATTTTAATATATTTGGCGCCTGTAGTCGAATTCACTTTCATTCAATGCAGACAGAAGGTGTTTTGTTAAAGACAGCTGCACAACTGGCATTATTGCCAACCGATTTGACGAGTTCAAGTTTTCCTGGTTTTCAAATTTTAGAACATTCAGAAAAGGGCAAAAAGAAATACCACCAAATTGAGACAAGCATTGATTTTTTGCTCCATGAAACCAACCTACAAAATTACTTCGTTAAGTGCATGAAGAATAAAATAGTCAAATGGTGGATGAAGATAGGAAGTATTGTGTCGGGCGAAATGACAAAGGTAAAATCTAAATTTGAAAAATAATAAGTGTCTTTTCCGTTCAGCCTTTTCGGCTAGCTTAATGTAGAGTCTGACTGTTTACTAGGAAGGAGATTCACTTCGTACCTTTTTAAAAAAGTACGATCCCAAATATCATCATACGTTTAAATCACTCGCTGCTATGGATAGCACTGGAATGGTAAATATCTTCCTTGAGAAAAGCCCTAGTATTATTACCTTTTGTTCTATTTTGGGTAATTTAACTGCCTAATTCTTTCCTGATTTTCGTTCTCAGTTCAAAGTAAAACGTGAGCAATCCCAATCAGAAATTGATTCTCCAAAAAAGAAAAGTTTAGTTTCATATATTTCATGTCATCTGTTGAAAAGGAAAGCTCAACAAGCACAGCGAGATATCGATTCTCCACTAGAGGGAAGTGTGTCTGCTGTTGGCTCCCAGTTCAAAGTAAAAGGTCAACAGTCACAGTCTGGAAATGATTCTTCAAAAAAGGAAAGTGTAGCTTCATACGTTTCATGTTCTCGGTTGAAAAGAAAAGCTCAACAATCAGAGGCACTAATTGAATGTTCAACTGAGGAGAGTGTGCCTGCTGTATTAACTGTGCGATATAACGCATGGAAATACAGGAATGAATCAGAAGCACTGGCGGGCATGGCCGTGGAAATCACAAAAGAAATGGAAGGAATAATGACAGAAGCCCAATGGTTGAGCACATGTCTCAGAAATACTTGGAGAAAGCAGAAACAGGTTATCTGGATTGAAATTATTTTTCCATGCCTCTTTGCAGTTCTATTGGCCGCCTCGTTTACTTTGATTTTATGGGTGCTGCTTGAAAGATACAAGATCAAAGAATCAGTAGAGCTAAAATACGCATCTCTTCCTCTAACTATAGTCATTTTGGTATGGACTCTGGTAAAAAAAGTGATGAGCATTGTAAATCCAGTGAGTATTCAATTAATGAATTACATAAAACTTCCAGACCATACTGAGAAGCTTGGTTATCAGGAACGGGTAATATCTGATATTACTTTCCTGAAAGAGGAAATCAGCAAAAAGCCTTTTTGTCTGTGCACTGTTGCTTCCTACATATGGCATTTCATAAGAGGGTTCTGCATTATTGCATTGCGATGTTCCAAACACAGTGGACAGAAGATGGCCATTTCGATACCCAGTGCTAACCTAAGAACAATTGTATTTGTTGACGATCTTGACAGGTGTCAAGAATCTGTCATTCTTCAGGTAAACTTAAAAGTTATATATTTGGAACAGAAATTTCTCTTCCTGTGCCATTGACATTGTCCTAAAATAATCTCGTATGCTACACAGGTTTTATCCGCTATCAATCTTGTATTAGCTGTCAGCCAGATCAGCGTTGTCCTAGGAATGGATAAAGAATTGATCCAACGGGCGATAATGAAAAAGCATGGAGATAAATCCTTGAAAAACAAAAAGTTAGCAGATAAATATTTGCAAAAGATAATACAACTACCATTAGACCTCCCTGATCCTAGTACAGTTCAATCAGAGAATTTTTTGAAAAGACAGTTAGGAGTGTTCGAAAAACAAAGGAACGAACACCATATGGAATCAGAAGTAGATGGAGAAGATGAGCGTGAGGCAAAACAAGCAATAGATTCTGCTTACAAAGCTCTCTTTTCTCCGTTTGACCGGCCAAGTGGATTCGTCATCAAGTTCAGTCCGATTCTGAAAAAAATGCTTGGATCAACTGCTCCTAACTCAGGTAAAAGAGAAAAAAATGAAAAAAAATTTAAGAGGATTTATATCTTCCATGTATTTTCTAATTCTAGTGTCTACAGCGTCTGATAGACATATACTTGTTATCAATAGAAACCAGTAGCTCAGCAGAAAGAACAAAAACTGGAACAATTGCGATAGATGTGCACGACGCAGATGGAACAAGTAAATAACTCCATACCTTTTTATTATAATATTTTTATATGAATGCTGTCTTAATTTGTCTCTGCAATCGAGACTCTTTCAGTTTCTTTATATTAAAGGAAAAATGGCAACCATCCAGATCAAATTTTAATAAAAAGTGATTATTGCAGAAGAAACTTTGTAAGCTAATAAATATACATTAAAACGATTATTTTTCTTTCCTAAACTATATGCCATTCATCGAAATGCTTGTGATACAACAGAACTATTATTTATGTATGAATTAAATATATTTTATAAATTAGTTTTTTCAATTATGATTGGTTCAATTGATTTAGTCTTATAGGACTATTTTTTCCAAGACTTCCCAAATTTATTTTTTATATATAGTTTTTAACATAGTTTTGTAATATATAATTTATATATCATTTAATTTATTTTAAAATTGGTCTTTACGAAATATTATATTTTTTATTTTATAATCTAAACATGTTATTTTCATTAAAAAATTCAATTATTTATAATATATAATTATTATTTATTCTAAAAAATTTACTATATAATATTTTTAATATATATATGTTATAAATAATTATTACAATTTCTAATATATAATATATAATATAAAAGTACTATATCTATATTATATAATTTTAATATTTCATTATTTCTTTATATATTATTATTTAAATTCTACTTTACATTTATAATTTATAACTATGTTTTAAATTTTTACAATTACAACTATACAAATGAAATTATAATATATTCAAACATAATTTATTAAATTTTATTTATCAAATTTTATAAAAAGTTTATTATTTAATTTTTAATCTATAATAATTTTACTTTTATCAAATAACTATTAATTAAAATAAATGTAATATTTATAATAAAATTAAAATTAAATTTACATATATAATTATAACTATTTACGGCAAGTGCAGGCCACTACATGGCACTTGTTCCTATATGTTAGCACTTAACCAGTTGTACATAACAATTTAAACAGCACACACTAATTTGTGCTCTCTCACGTGGGTCTCTCTTTGAATTCCGTTTCTTTTTTCGTTATCCTTTTCTGTTATATTATACTTTCCATAGATACTTGTAGAAAAAATTACTTTTCTTATATGAGAGATGGGATATTGCTTTTTTTTGTTTTTGTTTTTGAGCCGTACATAAAAAGAGATATTGTTATTGTTATTATTATGATTATTTTTAGCGAAAGGTAAAAATAGTTACAATAAGTTAAAAATGCTCTAAATAGTCAAATATGTTTCTTGAAAATACATCAACCAAGAGCATATGTGCATCAAACCATCCCATATTTTTAAAAAGCTTTTCTTCTACGATGACTAACTGGTACTACAAGCTAAAATGTAATGTCTCTTCTTGTGTTCTTATATAAATTCCTTGCAAAATCATCATTAGCAGAAGATAATATATAATATTCAATCTATTATTTCTATATTCTAAATTTGTAAAAGCGATTTGATCCTAAGAGTCGCCTCTAGGTCGGGCTTCAGTAACGTCCCATTATCCCTGTATTCAAAGTTCATAATGGGGATTTGATCCTAGGAGCTCCCTCTAGGTCGGGCTTCACAGGATTCCAAGTTCTCTGCTTGAAAGATATAAGCTCCATTCTAAGAAACCTGGACTTTTGGCATGTCTTCTCATAGAGCAGTGCTCTTAAGATTCTCTTAGAAATGATAAACGTTATCCAAGCCTAGCATATGCATATGATTGATGTTAGTATATATACTGCATACATGAGACCTATAACAATATTGAGACTAAGGAAACTACAACAATGTTCATTAGACCCCTCCAGATATAGGATCAATCTTTAATGAATATAAGATTCATCTTATATGATTTCTATATCATCATACTAGTTAGTAGATATACATATAAATGTACAAGAAAAATCGGAATTTTATTCCAAAATGTTGAATTAACCTGTAAAACATATAAAATTAACCCAATTTTGGGTTTCAATCCCTCTAAAATTTGATTTTGCTTAATTTTCAAAACATTGATTATAAAAATCAGAATATAAACATTAGAATTATCCATTTACCATTTGAAAATCAGAATCATAGATTAACCATATATATATAATGCATTTTAATACATACCTCTAATGTTGAATTAATTTTGCTTTTTTTAAATCACTATCCTTTATTATCTCTTATTTTCTCCCTATTTTTCCCCCTTCCACTCTCCATGCTAGAGGTAGTATATATATATATATATATATATATATATATATATATATATATATATTCCTATCAACATTGGAGGGGCATGTCTCCTTCGTATTGCCTCCTCTAAAAGGGATGTCTCTCTTCATAATAACCATTGTCATTTTTATAAAGCATATCTTATTATTTAATTGCTAATATAAATCGCTAAATATCCTACAATAGATTTTCTTGTCAATAGTCTCTAATCATCCCGATAATTATATTGGCTATTTCTTCTTGCTAACCAATGTATCGTTGGCCTTCATCTTTTAAATCATTCTATCACTGCTATTCAGGTTGCTTAATCATACTACTTCTTGATTATTAATCTGAATCACGTCGAAGACAAATCGAATCTTCTAAATGATATTGTTAATATATACTCATTTACTTATTTATTACGCTACTATTATTAAGCAATGTCCAACTATGGGATTAGTCGATATTCCTTGCTATGTTAATGTGTTTCTTCATTCATCGATTATTAGTCACACTGCCTCGTTGTCGTATTCTTGTAATTGATATAGACGTGTTTCCTTCCGTGCGACAGTGAACTTCACATTAAACTCCACGTAACCCACTTATGTGCCAACATTAGTTCTAGAATATTAATTTTATGTTTGCTGACTATTGCTCCATCGTAAGTGGCGATATGTTAATACAATTGTCTTTGCCATAGATTTCCCATGCTACTCGACCTGTAGATGGTTATGATAGTATTGATGCCACGTCAAATCCTCTTTCGGATATTTGCTTGTTTCAATCGATATTAACTATTGTAAAATTTGTTCTTATCAGCGATTTTAAATGCTATTCTTAAAACATTACTCTCTACAAATATATTCCACCATATATGGATGTCGTATATTCCTCTATTCACCCTGTTAACCTGTCTGATTGTAGAGTGATTATAAATTGAGCATCGTTTAGAAGGAATTAATGGTGGATAGTTCAATGATGGTTTGATCGTGATTGCCTCTTCATATAAGCCCTGTTTGGTTGGGGAATTGGAATTGGACTCAAAATCTGATTATTTCAAAATAGGGTTTTGAATTTCCGGTTTTGCATCTTCCCAATATAATTTGGACCGTTTTGTTGACCCAAAAGATGAATGAGTCAATTCATTTTCTGCGTTTTGTTGCAAAGGCAATATCATATCGCATACTATTTGGAATATCTGAATTCGTAGATTGCTTACCTGTTGATTGGTGACATTTGCAATTACAACAATAGGAATGTCGAGCGCATGGCATAGTTTTGAAATATTCTAAACACCTGACATGCTTCTAAAATCCAGGTCAGGCATGATTGAGGATTTCGAACTTTCAAAATCTAGCGATTAGCTGATATGCTTAAAAAATGGCGGTAGACCCGATCAAAGCCGATTGATAAAGTTCGAAAGTGTTGAAACCTCCAAGGTGACAAAATTCTTAGCAACATTCGACCATTATAGAGATCGAGGGGCCATATAAATATATCTCCACCTCAAAAGTTGGAAGTATAGATAGATCGCCAAAGCTCTCGATCAAAGGAGATCATCGCACAGTTCAAGGGCAGTGATTGTAAGGCACAAGTCAAGATCTTCGAGGAAGAGGAACATGAGCGGGGACTTGATAATCCGTGTATCGCAATCCTCCAAATTTCACGCAATACCCACGAACCTGACGAAATTATAAAATGAGGTTCAAAAAAACCAAAAACTAGCATTAGAAATCTAATTCCACCTATTGGGTGGGTAGATTGTGCCACTCTTTTCTTAGCCAAAATCAGATTTTCAAGTCCAAAACCAGAATTGCGTTTTGGCAAACCAGACGAAGGATTTTCCCCAAAAGCGGAAGTTTCGCACCCAACTCCGCTCTGATTCTGGTAACCAAACAAGGCCTATATCAATTAATTTATATTAATTTTATTTGTAATATGATATATGGATTAATAAACTCTCATCGACCTATTTCCCTTAATCAATAATCTTAAAGCTAAGTTGTCAGTACGGGACTGGGCATGGGTACAAATACATGGGTACGACAATTTTTTGGGAGGGGGTTTGGGTACGTCTAGGTACGTCCGTACAAAAAAACATATAAAAATCATAAATATGTATATGCAGCTTGAAAAGTAGAACAAAAATTAAATTTAGAATAGCACATATCATACATATGTTAAAGAAAACTTAAAACTACCATAAATATTACACTGATACAATCACAATGATTGACTATAAGTCTAGTTTCATATTAATTTGTCGAAACTTAAATTTTATCATCTTATCTGGATAGTATCCGTCTAATTTCCTAAGATGGGAAGAGGGTTTCTTTCCCTTTTCTTGCTTAAATTTGAACTACATTTTGGCTTTGCTAATTCTACTCTCGATTGCCAAATGCCCAAAGACTAATTTTCTTTATTAGAAGCTCTCATTTTTTTTCCATTTGAATTTGAAATCAATTTATATTCGCCCAATTCTCCAACATGTAGTTCTAGCATCCTTTCTATGAAAGATTGTTTTGTATCTAATTTTTCCTTCTCCTTCAATCTATCTGAATCTATGAACCCAAAGAGGTCATATACAACCTTCAATTCCATAGGTAATCTTTCCTTCTTTTATATAATACTTAGGTAAAAAACAATCTCTTTTGTCAAAATGTTTCCTTCTTCACCTTGTCTCTAATCTTCTACTATATTATATTTCTTTTTTCTTTCTAGGATTTTTGCTTTTATGAAAATTCAAGGGGAGAAGACCACATAATTCTTGAAGCTCACTATTTGACTTTAAATTGATTAGTAATTCAAGACCCTTTCCTCTTTAATGAATGATGATAAAACCTTAACTTTTTTAGCAAATATAGATAAAGAAGTTGTCCCCTATTTAGTATTAGAAAATTCTTGGAGAGATTCTCTTTTGTGTCTTCTATTTTAGATTTGTTCAATTTATGCTACCTTAAGTCCTCAAATACAAAATCATTAAGCTTACATGAGAGGGGTAAGGATTTGGAGCCTTCTTGATTTAACTTTTCCATCAATCCTTTTGATTTCCTTTTCCATAAATTTGTGCTTCCATATGCCTTTTCTTGATGATCGAGAGACCCACAAGTTAGATTTTATTTATTACAAGTACTTCCTAATGGTCTTCCTCCACCCCTTTTATTTGTCAATGGGTTGTAGTCTTGCTTTTTATGCCTTGTCAATCCCTCACTTTTCACAACTTTTTTATTCTATAATACTTCTCCTAAATCCTTAGTCTTTAATTGAAGATTATCTAGAACATGATGCTAGATGTCTACTAGGGATTTTCTAATGTTTGCATTCTCCTCCATATTAACTTCCAGAGATGGATTTTGAGTATTACTGACTTGATCTTTTGGTATCTCGAAACCAAAATCTTCTAATAGAACTTGGTCGATAATTTCTTCAATAACCTAAATTGTGTTTCAATCAAGCCTTTTTGAACAAAGTCTTCCATTTCCTGAATAGGAAAGCGGTTCCTATAGACTATTGGAAATCTCTTCTTATCTCCTATCATTCCTCTACGCCCTCTACTTTCCAAATTTATTTAGACATCTCTTGCCTTTAAATCCATATCCTTAAATGCTTTCTCTGCATAATAATTATTGTGCATAAATCTTATTGAAACCTCAATTCCCATTTTCTTATGGATAATTACTTGTATCTTATTAAACACTTTTCTTGTCCTAACAAAAAGTTCTTTCTGCTAATATTTCATGAAGACCAAGCCTTTCTCCAAAATTTTCCCTTGTATCTTTCCATTAGTAAGTAAATAACCAGTCTTAAGCCCGTGATGGTTATGAATCCTTCAAAATCATTCCTATAGAAAATACGGAATGTTTAAAACTAAAGAAGTTACTCCATATGATTTAATTACAAGGCATAGAAGCTAATTACAAATCTTCTAACATAGTAAAATTCTAATCATAGACATAGAAGCTAATTACAAATCGTCTAATGGAGTAAAAATTGTAATAAATCTAAATCCTAAATTACAAGACACTAAGCATATTAAAATAATAACTAACAGATCAATCTACAAACTAAAATACTCAAAATATTGAAAAAGTATACAAGAGATCATTCTTTTGGAACATCATAGAGAATCAGAGACCGAAAGTTGTAGATATATGGGCAGAACCTCAGATCTAAGGTGTATTTTCCCAAGACTAACAGTATGGAAGGAAAACATGACAATAGAACAAAACAAAGAAAATTCCCATACACATAAGAATAATAAGCTATGTTCGGAAATAAGTATCAATAGTCAACACTAATTTAAATTTTAAAATTTAAAAGCTGATCTTCCTGCTACTCAGAACATTTCCCAAATCTTCACAAAGTAATGAAAAAATACTAAAGATTTGATACATTGAGTGAGAAAACTTGCGAATCTGAAGCTAATATGAAAATATAATCATTTTTAGCATTCAAATTCTTAAAACTAGAATTGATTCATCTTGTCAAACCTTGCATACAATTTTTTTTTAGACTTTTTGAAAGATGAGTCATTGCTCGTGCACTTCAGACTATACTACCTCTACCTAATCCAATGATAAAAACTTCAAACTTTTTTTAAAATATTCTTCATTTTGCCTCTATTCTAGAAAGAAGTAATTTTCATCTTATCTGGATCCTCTCCATCTAATTTCCTAATATGGGAAGAGGGTTTCTTTCCCTTTTTCTTTCTTAAATTTGAACCACATTTTGGCATTGCTAGTTCTACTGTCGATTGCCAAATGCCCAAAGACTAATTTTCTTTATTAGAAGCTCTAATTTTTTCCATTTAAATCTAAAATCAATTCATATTCGCCCAATTCTCCAGCATACATAGTTCTAGCATCCTTTCTATGAAGGATTGCTTTGTATCTAATTCTTCCTTCTCTTTCAATCTATCTGAATCTATGAACCCAAAGAGGTCTTATACAACCTTCAGTTCTATAGGTAATCTTTCCTTATTTTATATATTACTTAGCTAAAAAAAAGCTCTTTTGTCAAAATGTTTACTTCTTCACCATGCCTCCAATCTTTTACTATATTATCTTTCTTTTTCTTTCTAGGATTTTTGCGTTTATGAAAATTCAAGGGGAGAACACCACATAATGCTTGAAGCTCACAATTTGGCTTTAAATTGATTAGTAATTTGACCCTTTCGTCTTTAATGAATGAAGATAAAACCTTTACTTTTTTAGCAAATACAGATAAAGAAGTTGTCCCCTATTTAGTATTAGAAAATTCCTGAAGAGATTCTCTTTTTGGGTCTTCTATTTTAGATTTGTTTAATTTGCGCTACTTAAAGTCCTCAAATACAAAATCTTTAAACTTACACATGAGAGGGGTAAGTATTTGGAGCCCTCTTGATTTAACTTTTCCATTAATCCTTTTGATTTCCTTTTTCATAAATTTGTGCTTCCATATGCCTCTTCTTGATGATCGAGAGACCCACAAGTTAGGTTTTCTTTATTACGAGTACTTCCTAATGGTCTTCCTCCACCCCTTTTATTTGTCAATGGGTTGTAGTCTTTCTTTTTATGTCTTGTTAATCCCTCACTTGTCCCAACTTTGTTATTTTGTAATATTTCTCCTAAATCCTTTGTCTTTAATTGAAGATTATCTAGAAAGGATGCTAAATGTCTACTAGGGATTTGCTAATGTTTCCATTCTCCTCCATATTAACTTCCAAAGATGGATTTTGAGTATCATTGATTTGATCTTTTGGTATCTCTAAACCAAAATCTTCTATTAGAACTTGGTTGATAATTTCTTCAATAATCCTAAATTGTGTTTCAATCAAAGCATTTTTGAACAAAGTCTTCCATTTCTTTAATAGGAAAGCGATTCCTATAGACTATTAGAAATCTTTTCTTATCTCCTATCATTCCTATATGCCCTCTACTTTCTAATTTATTTAGACATATCTTTCCTTCAAATTTGTTATAAAATCAAGATCGTCCTATAGAGAATATATATGTATATATTACTGATTATGTATCGATGTGTGTTGCATAGGAGAAGACGATGCCACTGTGATTGATCGTCTTTCCTCACAACACATAGTCCATTAAATATCATATGATGGCATCTCTACGTAGAGACATGACTCTATGTGGATGAAGCCACGTAGAGCTATGTCTATACGTAGACATGCCTTATCGTTTAGCGCTGGATATACTATGGTCGAACAGTTATATTAAACATAGTTATGTTTAACTATCAATTGATAGTTAACGTAACATATATATATATATGTGTGTGTGTGTGTGTGTGTGTGTGTTACGTTAACTATCAACTGATAGTTACATACCATTCATATATATATATGTATATGTTACGTTAACTATCAATCGATAGTTACATAGCATTCCATAGTAATTATTGACTATGTCGATTACTTCTATTAACATGCCGCTCGGTTAAGTTGACCGCTCTCGATTTATATGATTATATGTGTGTGTTTATAATAACAATATAACATATTTTATTATATCAATCAAATCGATGCTATTATTTAACACTCCCTCTTAGCGGTAGTGGATTGATAAGAATGAGAGAGTTATTTAAATCTCTGACTTAACTCGGAACTGGATTTTACTCACATAATCAATCAGGATTTATAGCATAGTCTAGAACATAAGATTCATCACAATCCCCGACTTATTCGGAACTGGATTTCAGTGATAATTATAGAAATCAAGATATTCGGAACAATCCGAATCAAAACTTGAATCACTTGTTATCATAATCCACAACTAATTCGGAACTAGATTAAATGATAACTTAAATATGACTTCATATCAAAATATCCGACATAGCTTAGGACATTAATATAATGTACTCATCTTGATAGAAGAGTTATCGCAATCCCCAACCAATTTAGAACTAGATTTAGCGATAAGAATCAAGATATCTGGTACAATCCAGATCAAAAATTGATTCACATGTTATAATCCCTGACCATTTCAGAACTGGATTTAACAACTCCAAAAATTCAGTGTCAAGGCTAGTGACTACAATACACAGTCATACCTGACACTAGGTTAAGCTATTGTCTAAGTCGTCACCTAGCAATAGTAACCCAACACATA
>MU228058.1:0-12668 GCA_018584345.1 Thuja plicata | reverse complement strand
TGTACAATTTTAAATGATTAGGACAGTTCCTCTCAATATGACCCCGCTCTTTACATTTATAGCATGTATTTTTCAAATCCCCAGCTTTACAGTCTCTAGCCCAATGACCAGTATTTCCACAGTTAAAACACCTTCCAAAATGAGGAGACTGTGATGAAACAATTTTCTTCTTTTCAGACTTGCCTCTCTCAGGCCTCTCCCTTTGCTTGTCACCTCTCCAATGATCCCGTTCAACACAAGTAGCCAGATTATCCTCATCTTTCCAGCCATCCCACCAATGTACATGGCGTTTCGTTTCAGCCTTCACTTGCACAAGATTATTCTCTCCCAAATCTAAATGGCTACGAAATTCTTCGATGACTAAATCAGCTACAACATCGTTCTTCTCTTTTGTCCATCCATCCCACCAATGGACATGACGCCTTGGCACCATCTCCGCTCAATACTTCACCATAGCTCTGATACCAATTGTAAATATATAAACAAGTGGAGAAATGAAATGAAACATAAAACGAGGAAGACAAAACAAAAACATGATTTATCGTGGTTCGGAAAATTGCCTACGTCCACACTTGAAGCAGGGAATCACTTATATTAATCTGACCAATAATACAATGATACTATCCAACCGTACAATACATGACTGCCCACAGTCATTTATAGAGAGCTCTTCAAATACGAAGAGACGAGAGAAACCGAACGGTCATGTGACAGTTGGGCTTCATATCCCAACAGTTTGCACCGTATGAATATTACAGAATGTAAATTGGATGTTGGTTGTATTTATCTCTTCATTACTTCAGTTTCAAACGCTGTTTTGGGATATTTAATTGCTGACTGTAATTTTAAACATATTATGGCTGACTATGTTATTTGCTGACTGTATTTCTAATGTATTCTGTCTTTAATATTGTAATGACCCCTCTTGGGATCACAATGTCTTCCTCAAATTCTGCCCAAACATCTCACTCTTGGAAATTGGCCTTCATTGCCAACTCAATAATTCAAATTTCCTAATAAGACCAATGATAGACTTCTTTTGCCAAATGTCCCTTGACAGATGTCTTGAAGGATCTGTTATTAAAACTATATCTTCCTTTAGGCCATAATCAGTTAGCGAACATACCATAATCATGTCGCTCTATTTCCTTGAATGGCTTGCCATCTTATATATTTGTTCTCGTCCAAAATAGTCAGTGTATAAATGTGTGCACCCTTTCAATGATTTTTAGGATGATATAACCGTTTACCAATTCTTCTTAAATTTCTATCAACTAGTAACATCCAGGGGTGCTTGTTTGATAAGAGAAAATCCACGTGGGTTGTAAAGGTTATGAATGACCTGAAAAGACTTTCTGCTCTATGTAAAGATTGAGAAATATTTCCAACGATAATAAAGTGATATGTAATATCATTCAATCTGGTGAACTTCTTGATCCTGAGTGATGAGTGATGATGTTCCTCTTTGTCTGAATGCTCTGTTTGCAATCGAATGATCTATGTATGATATTATTGTCGTATGTAATCCCAAGTGGTAAATGTTATGTTTGCGATCTCATAACGTCTATGAATTACATATTCTTTTGAAGAAAGGTTGCCAACGATGGGCATATGCCATGTATATTCTACCCACGATTGATCATCTCTGAACAATGAGCATTCAAATGTTTGATCATCATCTCTACCATAAACCCCCCCCATGGTTCAACGTGTTCACCACTACAGAGAACCTCTCCTGGATTCTTGAACGTGTATCGTAGACCCTTCAGATTGCTACTGTCGCATTCATAACCTTCTCTCTATTCCGTGCTCTTATCATATTTTGTGCACCTCTCCTCACTGTATATTTTTAGCCTCAATGCTCCCTGGATATTCTGAACAACTCTTCCGGTTGAATTCCATTCTTTGTTGACTGTCACTATTCGTCTTGTGACAAGCCATATATTTCCCATAGGTTAGGCTCTGATACCATGTTATAAAATCAAGATCGTCTACAGAGAATATATATGTATATATTATTGATTATGTATCGGTGTGTGTTGCAGAAGAGAAAATGATGCCACTGTGATTGATCGTCTTTCCTCACAACCCATAGTCCATTAAATATCATATGATGGCATCTCTACGTAGAGACAGGACTCTACGTGGATGAAGCCACGTAGAGCTATGTATATACGTAGACATGCCTTGTCGTTTAGCGCTGCATATACTATGGTCGAACGGGTATATTAAACATAGTTACGTTTAACTATCAGTTGATAGTTAAAGTAACATATATATATAATATATGTGTGTGTGTGTGTGTGTGTGTATGTGTGTGTGTTACGTTAACTATCAACCATATATATATATATATATATATATATATATAGTTACGTTAACTATCAACTGATAGTTACGTAGCATTCCATAGTAATTATCGACTATGTCGATTACTTCTATTAACATGCCACTTAGTTAAGTTGACCGCTCTCGAAATATATATATATATATATATATATATATATATATATATATATAACATATTTGATTATATCAATCAAATCGATACTATTATTTAACAAAATCCATACCTTTAAATGCTGTGCATAAATCTTATTGAAACCTCAATGCCCATTTTCTTTGGGATAGTTACCTGTATCTTATTAAACACTTTTCTTTTCCTAACAAAAAGTTCTTTCTAATAATATTTCATGAAGACCAAGCCTATCTCCAAAATTTTCCCTTGTATCTTTCCATTGGTAAGTAAATAAGCAGTCTTAAGCCCACGATAGTTATGAATCCTTCAAAATTATTCCCATAGAAAATACGGAATGTTTCAAACTAAAGAAGTTACTCCACATGATCTTTTTCCATTCGATGTTTGTCTTGACTCCTACCAATATCAGCTTCTGGGAATAAATGAGACAAGCATCTAGAAACCGGGTTGAAATTGAGTCTTTCTTGCTTAATTAAAGCTTTAGGCAATGACATTTCCTTTACTAAATCTTTACTCGCATTGTCTTCATAGAAGATGCTTTGAGTCGATTCCCCATATTTGGTAATGATTTTAAGTGAAGAAAGTAAATATTTCTCCATATCCATTAATAAGCATAACTTAGGAGGAAGGAAAAATTCTTTCCAAAAGATAGGATTAGGCTTTTAAAAAATACCCAGCTTATTTCCAATAATTCTAAAATTATTGAATCTATTTATTCTAGAGGTAAGTTTCAAAGTTGTAAACATAATGGAATAAACATGATATTGTTTTGATTAGGATTGAAGTTAGCAGACCAAGCTTGCATATGAATACTTGAACACGTGTAAAACCAACCTTTATGGTTAAAAATAATTTTTCTCACCTCTTTTGATTTAAAAAGGACAATGAAAAACCCCTGAAATCTATCTAAATATGAAACCTCCTCTATCATCCTCCATTTGTTAATGACCCAATTGAAAAAATCATTAACTAAAATATTTATGTCACAAAACTTACATATGAGAGCTTGACATTGTAGATCTTTGACTTTGGATTGTAACATCTATTCAGAGAATTTGATACTAATATCCTTACTAAATAATAGGTGTGAATGAGTCCCCTCTCGAGCTATTAGATTTCCCTACTTGTCCACTTTTGTTGATTTGTCCTTAATGCTTCTCAATATGATTTTTCAAAATCTTGTTGTTCAAATGAACATATATTATAGTTATTATGGGTTTTTTTTCTCTCCAAACCATAATTTCCTTTTGTCCTTTTTCATTTTCATTGCCCTTCCAATACTTTTGATCTCTATATAAATTAATTGACCTGTTGGTATGACCTCTTAGGTTTCTATTATGAGACATCATTACATTGTCTATCATTTTTTCTACCTAACCATTTATTTTCTTTTCAAAAGGGGTTTTTCCAACCATTAGCGTTTCTTCTGTTAATGATGTAATTGCCTGGAGGGCCTTGAAAATGAATAGCCTTTGAGTCTCTTGTCCTTTTTGTCATATTTTTTCGCTTCAAAAAATGCCCTTTTTGTGAAGGACGTAATTTTTTTTTTTTTTTTTTTTTTGTAGTTGAGGGAAAGCCAATAATTATTATTGGATTTATTTAGGGACTATTTTGAAAAAGAGATCCCCTCCCGCATCCCTTCTTTTGAATTTCACTATTGAAATCATCCTTAGTAGTTCTTAAGGGAGAAAAATTAGAAAAATTCTTGGGTTCTATCCTTAGATTAGAGACTTCACCTTGCTTCCTGAAATTAAATCTAGCCTAATCATAATGCTGGAAAGTTGATCATATATGTCATAGCTTTTCCCATTCCATGAATCCCATACTTTGCCTTCTGTGGAAGAGTCTAGTTTATTACCCGTTTGGTGCATGGCATTAATTTATCCAGAATAGGCTTATTCTAGAATAAAGGACCTATTCTCAGATTAATTAATCCTGAAAATGAAAGCTGGAATAAGCTATTCTGCGTATGGATCCCATATTGTGGAATTGGAATAAAGATTATTTTTCATTTTTTATATTAATTTGAACAATATGTATTTTTAACTTGTGTACACACATACACATACACATATACACACATCTACATATACACACATATACACATATACTCACATCTACATATACACACATATACACATATATACACACATATACATGTGTACATGTGTATATACGCGTGTGTATACACACGTGTATATATACACATGTATATACATGTGTATGTATAGACGTGTGTATATACACGTGTGTATATACATGTGTATATACACACACGTGTATATACATGTGTATATATATATATACATGTGTATATACACGTGTGTACACGTGTATATACATGTGTATGTATAGACATGTGTGTATATACACGTGTATATATACACTTGTGTATGTATATACACACATGTGTATATACATGTGTATATATATACATGTGTATATACACATACACATGTATATATATACACACATGTGTGTATATACACAAGTGTGTATATATATACATGTGTATATACACACGTATATACACACGTGTATATACATGTGTATATACACACACGTGTGTATATATACACATATATATACACACGTGTATATATACATACCCACATTTAAAAAAAAAGGATTAAATTTTTTTTTTTAATAAAATAAAATAAAATAAATTTGAATCCATAAATAGCTTATTCTCGAATAAGAAATGAATTCCAGCTATTTTTTAGAATTAACTAATGCAAGCATTGGCCCCAAAATGGAGATTAGTTTTCTAATTTGAGAATTTGTAAAATGCCCACAAACAGATAATTAAATTATTCTAGCATTAACTAATGCTTATTCCAGATTAATTCCTGACGCCAAAGAAACCCTAAATCCCTTTTGCCATGCTATCATCTGGATATATAATCACTGTTTCTTCTACCCTGCACTGGTTGAAACTGCTTAGATGATCTTCCTACTAGCAATCATCACTCCCAGTCTAGTAATCGCCAATACCGTGACATCGTAGGTTCATATTAAAATTCTTATCTTTTAGTAGACCAAAGTACTTTAATTAATTAGTCAATTATGTTTAATTGAATTTATTATAAAATATTAAATTTCATATAAATAATATAAATTATTAATTCATATTTAAATATGAATTTAATACGTTTAATATACCATCTAGATTTTTACGTTTAACTACATATAATACATATTATTCGTGTATAATAAGTGGGGAGGCTATAAAAAATAACAATATCTTATTTAAACATAAGAAAATTAGAAAAGTTTTACCAATATGTTTGGAAAGTACAATGAAAATTTTATCTGTATATAGAAAGGGAATTCAAAGAAAGGCTCCGGTGAGACAACACACTAAGTTTTTAAGCCAGCCAGTTGGAAGTGGCAACCGTAGAAATATAATTGATAGTGTCATCCATAGAACTATTGTTAGCATGTGGAACTAATATATGGTTTCGTATTTTCTGATAGATATTACTGGCTCACCAAAAAAAACAAGCAAAATAGAATCTCCGCCACAATCAGATGCAAGAGAAGGTAATGTCAAGTGCGTCTAGATTATAATTTATTATTTTGTCATGAAAATTTCTTGACTAGTTGAATAAAATTTTACATTTTATGTACACCGTTAAATGTAGTCAGAAAAATAATAATCTTCGCGCATATGACACAGATTTCACCGAGATAATTCCTATAAGGGAGCTGCTATTCGTCAGATACAGCGAAGGAGAGCGGGACGCATTTTGCCATTTTCAGGAAATGGCTACAGATTTCAGAAAATTTCCTCGAGAGTGGAAGCGTCTGCTCAACTATCATCGCCTGGTCTGGAATATCTTCCTTATTAACAATGAAGCCAAGAATTTGGATGGATGGCAAGTTCAGTTGATTACTTGGACATTTATATGCTGGGAATTCGAGGAAAATATAAATGTTATTGTAGAGGTATCCATTCCTTTAAACTGAAAGTATATAGATAGATAGTGCGTCCTTAAATAATTCTAATTAAGTTTACCAACATTTTGTTTGCAGAGGTGGAAGAATATTGGTCAATTCACATACTAGATAATTCTAATTCAGTTTACAAACATTTTCTTTGCAGAGGTGGAAAAATATCGGTCTTCTTAAAACCTATAAATCAGAACCAAAAAATTCAAAATCATTGCCCGGCGGACCGTCACTACTAGCTATAGTTGAGCACTACATAAATAAAGAGAGCTGGATAATGCAGGAAAGCAATAAGGATGAGAAGATAGCAGGGACTTGCAAAGAAACAGATATTGCTAAACATTCAAAGAGTTTTGAAAATAAAAACCAATCAACAGAGAAACCTGAAGAGAACCTCAAAGAGAAGGGTGCTACCAAACCCAAAAATATAGAGGATCCTGGAAACAGCAATAGGGAGGAAACGAATGTGAATGAATGCGTCAATGACCAAATGATGGTAGCAACGGATGACAATAAAGGACAAAATTACTCTGAAAGCAATGAAGTGGCAGGAACAGAGAACTTGATCACAGATGTGAAATTGAAAAATGATAAGCTAGAGAAATCATTATTAATGGAACTAGATGCCCTCAAGAAAGAAATAAAAGAAGAAATGAAGGAGCAGGTGGATGCTCTCAGGAAAGAAATTAATCAGCTAAATTCTCAGTTGGCCAGCAAGAGTGAAAAGAGGGACGATGAAAAGAAATTGGAGCGAGGAAGCTGGGAGAGATTGAAAAATGCATTGCGTAAATATGACGTGTCAATGGCTGGTATACAAGCTTTTCAAAGGTTTAGATTCTACTGTGAAGCTGGGCATCTCCCATGGCCATTGCCTCGAGAGGAAGAAGAGACCAAAGGCTATTAAAATTTTCACTTTTTATATTAGACACTCTGTGACGTGGGCATTGCAAGGAAGATTGATGCTTTAAAATCATATTTCTGTATATAAGCTTAATTCCTCACTAGATGCTTTCAGAGCTTGAGAGGAAAGACCTAAGAAAAACAAGTATTATATAGTTAGAAACTAATATTTCGTTCAACATTTATATGTGATCCATCTATTGGAATTTGCAACTTGAATGTTTGTATTATATTTTCTTTTATAAATTTTAAATATAACAGATAATGTGGCTTGGTTTTTATGTGCAACGCTGATGGTAGACTTAGAATTCTTTTAGTTTTATGGCAATAGAAAACTATATTTATCTGGATATGTTAAGGAGGGACTTGCTATAGTACAATTTCAAGAGATACATATATTATTTTTTTGAAAGTATTTATTTTAAATTTTTTTTTCAATTATATAATATCTACAATTTATTCATCTTTATATTTTATTAATAATAAAAAAATTATTCAAAAAATAAGAAACCTAGAAACTTTTATTAAATTATGATATTTTCTTAGATACTATTTTACTACAATGTATTAAAGTACCTTAATAATCAAATCTGAAATAGGATTCTATATTACCTACAATTTACAACTATCTAAATATTCAAGAGATGTGACTAGGGAAATCAGGGTATTCATTGTTGCAAAAATGAACACATGCCATAGAAAAACATCCATTCTCTAGGCTTTATTAATTTTGTTTCAAGACTTTTAATTGGAAATAATAAGAAATGAAGTTGGTTTATTCAACTATGAATTTTGAGAAGAATTTAAGATGTTTTTTAGATAAAATAAATATTCAAAGACAATCTCATTCAAAGAGATGACTTCTTCACAAATATAAGTGACAAAGAACTAGGTAATCAATTGAAATAATTGACATGAACAAATAAAAAACCATTAAATCTAAACACATCTAAATATTTTTCAAGAGATTTATTTCAAAAAACAAAACTTTAAGAAATCTAATTTTGAAATTATGATATATTTAATTTATTATTTATAATATATTCTTTTTATTTTATGTTTGTCTTATTTCATTAAAATATTTTTTGAAAATGAACATTTTTTAAATTTAAGTAGTGGGAAGCAAAAATGAACAAGAAATCACTAACTAAATCTTACAAGAAAAATCAAATAAAAAATAGTTAATGTCATCAATTTAAATGCACTAGTAATTACTAAGTTATACAAACTTTTATGGGAGTGATTTGCAGTAGATCTAAGAGTTAATTTGGTTGTTGGCCGGTATTTGTGGTAATTAGTTATAATTATAATTATATATAATAAGTTTGTATATATTATAGTTTCATTTCTATAGTTATAATTGTAAAAATTTAAAATATGATTATAAATTTTAAATCTAAGGTGAAATTTAAATAATATATAAAGGTTAAAATTATATAATATTGCATATATGATATAGTATTTTATATTATATATATTATAGAATAATATATATTATATATTAGAAATTGTAATAATTATTTATATAATATAGTAAATATTTTAGAATATATAATAGTTATATATTATAATATTATTCAAATATATTGAAGTTGAATTTTGTAATGAAAATATGAAATATTGTATGTCATAAAAACATACTATATTGTAAATTAAAAGAACATTTGAAAAAATGGCTCTTATAAGACTAAACCAATTCAACCAATCATATTTGAGATAAGTAATTTGTAGAATATAGAAAATGAATAAATAAATATCTAAACTTTAGAAATATTTGAACAAGTAAAAAATAATAACTTATGATTGGTTGATTTGTGCAAAACTAATTAACTAATTGAGCACAAGTTGAAAGTAATAGTATATTGCCTACGACAAATACAATAAGAAAACATGAAACAAAGTGAATAATAGAAGGTCAAAGTTGATGAGAAGAAGTGTCTCATTTTTAGTGAAATCAATTTAGAAGACTTAGAATAAAAATTTGAAATGGAACAAATATGTTTTAAACAAAATGTTTGAAGAAAACTTGAATTAGAGAAACATCTAAAAAAGTTCCACAAAGAGATCTACAAAGCAGTTTCTCTATGGTCTTTGCATCTAAGAAAGATTTTTTTTCATGATTAGAATTCTATCATGCTAAATAGGAAATTATTTGAAGTAAAAATTTAGATAAAAATGAAAATAAAATACTAAAACCTAATTAAAATAAAAATTCACAAAACACCATAAAATAAACAATATCTACTATTAATCTTGTTGCAGCGGTGGATCTCCCCTTGGACATTAAGACTAACCACCTAGACAAAGCCATAGGGGCCTATCAGGGGATTAGGTTGGCTCACCAACTGAACTACAAGGATGTGTGGATCGAAGATAACTCAAACAACATTATAAATTTACCTAAGGGTGGCACAACCCTTCTAAGAAAATTAAGGATTGGATTAAAAATTTAAAAGATATTATTTCTTCTTTTGAAATATGTCATATCTCTTACATCTATCATGAAGCTAATGATGTTTTTGAATGGTTCGTGAATAAGGGTGTTGGAAGTAAGGGCATTTCCACATGGTAGGGTCAGGACAAATTGGAGGTTGATATCAATGTTCTCTTACTCTATGATAAGATGAAAAAAGTGGGAAGTGGATTTGCATTTAATGATGGAGGTTAAATTTGAAATAAAAGGTGGCATCATCGCTTGGCGGGGTGACATTTCCAAAGCCTCAGATAGTGTGTACAACACTTGAATTCATCATATCAGTAAAGATTTACATAGATTCTAGGTATTTTTACCCTCTCCTTATTTTCTTTCCATTTCTCTATCTGTGAGTTGGGTATATTTCAGAGTTCTAAGGAAGATATGGTTGGGGATCAGAAGAGAATTGAGCCTATTCACTACAAAAACCTCAAGATGAAACACAAAGTTCTTTGATAGGGGATGGAAAGATGGCAACATTCTGCTATTTGGGAGGAATGTGTCTATCAATGAGAATATTATCACTGAAGTGACTGGCCTCTCATCCAAAGGGCTGAAGTTTTATTGTGACCAAAAATATTTTGACATGGCTATCCATAGGTTTCAAAATCTAGAGGAGTGGGAGATACTGGTAGATAAGGAGAAAAAAATCACCTGCTATGAACCATCAAAGATAAAGTCGATTTGGAACTAGGTACTCAAGTTTATTATGAAATATTTAACTCTTGATGGACATTTTTCTGGAGTGTTTGGTCACCATTTTTCTTTCTTAAATAATTTGTGTCATAATGTGAGGGTTTCTCTACCTTTTTATATATGGTCTTCCCTGAAAGCTAGTTTTAAAGGGCATAGGGAAAACCCTGTGAAAAACCATATTCTGCAAGAGGGTTACTTAGTTCTTATTTTTATTATTATAAAGTTCTTCCTTCTCCCTCTAATACATTCATATACTCTGAGGATGATACAACTACGGGGGGGGGACGGATACTGAATCTGAAGAGGCGGAAGAAACTGAGTATGAGAAGGAAAATATTGTGCCTTCCCCGTAAGTCAAGAAAATCCCACAGAGAAAGGCCAATACTAGAAAGAACGAGAAAGGGAAAGATACAGATTATGATGATGAATAATATATCCCCTCTACTGAAATTAAAACTACACCAATTAAACTTTTAGAGTGGGCTCATTCGGGAAGGTAAAGGAGAAGAATAAGGTGTTGAAACCCCATGGAAACAAGGACCCTGTTATTTCTTCCCCTATTGTGGTGAATACGATCGTTAAGCATGACACACAAAAGGGAAAGGGGATTTCATTAGATGAAGATGACAATAAGGATTTTCAGGTTGTGACCTAGGTTGACCCATCCCCTGTTGCTAGCAAAACATAGTCGCCTAAGGAAGATACTTTGAGGGAGGACAAAATGAAATCTTTGTTTGACTTAAGACCTAACTCCGGGCACTTCAAGTCTGAACACAAGATTGTTTGTGATGTTCTTGATATAGTAAGGGAAAATACAATTGATTCTTTCTCTTTTTTAAGTGGTTATGGCATGAGATCAAGGAGATTAAAATAAAACATAGATCTTGGTGCAGGAGCACCTAGGCTATCCCTAAAGCCTTAGTCAATTTTGGCTTGTAATTGACTCTAGCCAAGTCATTATGTTTTTTATTTGACTTTAGAAGGTCTTGTTGTGTGTGTGACTAGATGGATTAGTAGTTAGTGCTACATCCAATCTAGTCTAAGTTAGGGTGTTCTCAAGTTATTAGTCCTTAGGATAGGCCTAAAATGGGAAATGTGGTCTAAATGTGTCCTAGACCTTAGAAAAGTGCCTAAAAAGGCCTTAATGATGTTAATTCATCAAGTTATATGGGTTATAGGTCCTAAAAGTAGTTGGAATCATAAATGCAAAAGATGCTCAAGTGTTGTCATGACAACATTTGCAATGTTTTGCAAATATTGCATGCAACTCGACAACTTTGGATTCCCGTCATTATAGGAGTGGGAAATCAATGTTGAAGGCATAAAAACATGGGAGAGGCATCTTAAGATACTTTGTGGATCGTTTCCCGGGGTAGAGGATTTTGTATGCAATTTTTTGAAGTGAATGAAAGTAGAGTGTTCTGGTTTTACAATACAGTCGACTTGTTTGAATGTTAATGGTGTGTTAATGGATTGAAAGGATGAATCCAATGTTGGATCCGTGAAGTAGGAGTAGATACAAGATCTTTTCATTTAGTGAGAAAGTAGATTAGAGTTGAGTTGATAGTTGAGCAATGCAGAGTTGGCTAAGAAGGTAGATGATCAAGAAGTGGAGAATAGAATGCTCTGAGATAGATTGGCTCAATTAGAGAAAAAGGTACATGAAGTTGATGTGAAAGCAGAAGAAGTGAAGGATAAGGTTGAAGGTAAACACAAGGAGATTTCCATAGTTGATGAAGTACCCGAAGCTTACCTTGTCCTTAATGAGCACTAGTACATTTGACCCCAATTTTTGACCAATATTGGTCGAAATTTAGACTCAAGTTGGTCGAAATTTGGACCAACAAATTGGTCGAAATTTTTGGTGTCGAAAATTCGACCATCTTCCTGTGGGTCGAACTTTTGACGAATAGTTGGTCGAAAGTTCCACGAGCTATTGGTCGGACATTGTGCATGTTGTTTGTGCTATTTGTGCTGGGGTTTCGTTGAAATTTCGACCAATCATTGGTGGAAATTTTTGACCAATCTTTGGTGGAAATTTCGACCAATTATTGGTCGAAATTTTTTTTAGGCGTTCTATAAAACAGTTCGCATGCCTTGCCTATAATTTGACATTTTGCATACATCCTGCACTTTCTCATCCTGATGATGGATTACAGAGTGATCTAA
>MU228057.1:230855-278564 GCA_018584345.1 Thuja plicata | reverse complement strand
CCAACCCCCACAATTGATCACCAATTGATCACCAACCCCCACAATTGATCATAAACAATCTTGTCTCCAAGAACATGTAGCGATTTTTAAATTTCGTCAAATTTTTTTTGAAGTGGGATGACATTGGAAATCTCTTGGAATATGGTGTGAAGAGTGGGGTCAATTATAGGGGTTTTTTTTCACTTGCTAGTTGAAGTGGCATATTTTTTTGGACCACTATATTCACTTGGAATTGCAAGTAAAGAGAGTTCATGGAAAAGATGCCAATGGATAGTTGGTAGAGTTGGAGGGGTGAGGGAAAGGGCCATGGGTGAAAAGGGATATCAAGCATGACAAAGATGGCAAGTGAGGAATGTTGCAAACTATGTTGGCAATGGAATTCAGTGCAGAGCAAAGCAATAAACATTATTCGTGAATACAACATTATTATTCAGAAATTCGTGAATACAAGCAACTTTTTTTTTTTAATTATATCTTGATATCGTCGCAATTGCGACACAACAACCCCAGAATTACGACGGGGTTGCTGTACTAGCGACGCCCAAAAACCGTCACAGTTTCTTGGGTTGTCATCGCAATTGCGACGTTAATACAAGAATTACGATGGGCACGCTTTACTGGCAACGCTTAAAAACTGTCGCAGTTTCTTGTATTCTATCGTAATTGCGACGGGCACCCATATAATTACGACGGATTTCCTATATTGGTGATGCCCCAAATGCCAGGGTTGATAGGGCTACATAGTGACAGATTGGAGTCGCAATTGCGACGGATATGTAAAGACGTCGTATTTTGTGACTAAAAAATAGCGACGGCTATGTCTGTCGCAATTGTGACACATTGCTGTCGCAATTGAGACACATAGCCGTCGCAAATCAACCAAAAATGTATTAGTGATACCAAAAACACAAGAATAATGTCATATAGAAACATCCACAAGTATCATGAATAACCATAGGAACATCCACACCAACAAAAATTATTGAATCATCATCATCTTCATACCATCACTCAAGAATACTAACAATAATGACTTTCAACCTCTAAAAATAGCTTGCGGGCCTCAAAATAATGAACCAATTGAGTTGAGGACACACATTCATTTCCCAAACATGCTTCTAGATCTATAAACAAAAATATTACAATGCAGAGCAATGTAGATCAAAATATTGTTGCCATGTCATCTCTAAACAACTGAAAGAATAAGTCACAACATAGATACACACAAATTACTCAAATAAGTATGTGAACCTCTGAAATTTGAACACAATCAACTACATACAATCCAAAACATACTTTGAAATCCATAAACTCTAATCTTCAATACACATGCCACACCGAATAAATGAACTCATTGGACTTCATTGCAACACTTTCACAAACAAAGAAATATGTTGACATCAATGACAACACATCTCAAACATCTCTTAAGAACATTATTCAAATAGACCTAACGAAGGATGTTTCCTAATAGCTCCTCCCATTTTGATTGGAAATTATTTGAAGGAAATCATCCAAGTCAATATGTTTGAGGTCTATATCTGTTATATTCTTATCTCTTGACACTAGCTTGGTAGAAGGGAGATATCCAAGGAGCTTATACTTTATTTCTGCAACTCGTATTGAGACATAACATTGTTTGCATGAAAACTAATTAAGTTCGTTTCCCATCAAAACATCATATTTTACTTTCACTAATTGTGTATTTATTGAATTTGAAACTACATTTAAAATGAGGACTACAAACCCTAACACTAGCTGACATAATCCTAACACTAGCATGTTGACCTTTTTGAAGATTGAGGATGAGGTATCTGATAACCTCATTCAATGATTGGTACTTGAGTGTAAGGATTTAGAGGTTAGGGGTGTAACATCCCCAACACTGACTGGGGAAATGAGAGCTAGGGTATTGAGGGTCGAGGATAAGGGATTGAGTATCAGCAATCCTTATGTGTGGCTTGAACCTCCAATGCTTCAAATAAAAACAAGCCCTAGCCTATCAGAGTCAGGGATTAGGGATGAAAAATATCTGAATAATGACCCTATGATACTTTTTCATTAAATTTTTTCCATTAATTTTTATTTATTTTGAATCCTTAGTGTAATATTTTACTCTAAATTACCCCCTTTCAACAAGTAAACCATCAAACCCTGCCCAAATCTAATTTTAGTTTAGATTTGGTGAGTGTATCTCACTTTAGGGTTTAATTGCTAGGTTCTGGTATGCATCTCATGCAATTTATGCAACTCATTAACCTTAAGGTCATGGATAAGGTTTTCAAAAAATCTTAACTATTAAATGACCTATAAAACCTCGGGAAAATACAATTGTATCAAGGGTGTTGGGTTTGGATAGGAATTCTAAGAACATGATTTTCATGATTGTGAGAGGATGAGGATGAGACCCATGAGGCTCTGCTAAAAAACAAAAAAAATGAGGGAGAGGAAGAAAAGGAATCTATTGGGCATCAAGAACACAAAAGCGCACAAAAATGAAAGGAAAGCAGGGGAGAAAACTAGACATTAAAAAAATAGGAAATAATTTTTATCTAAACCTCAAAAAAGACAACCCTGAGACTTGGTAATCCCTTGTATCATGCTTATGGACTTGATATATCATGTTTTGGTGGGTCTATAATGGCTACCTTCACTTGAAATACCTTAAAGGAATGTAGGAGCTAGAATAACTTGAATGCACAGTGTGAAATAAGCACTTTGAAGTTGCTTTTATAGGCGTAGAGGTGAGTGACATCATTGTGCATAACCATACTACCACATGGCTAGTGTTCTGGGTAGGGAGAGGAAATCCCTTTTAGGGGCCAGGGATAAGGTTTTGGGGGTCACATATTTCTATGTGATATCCAACACCCTAATGTCCAATTTATTAAAAGGAAACAACAAGTTGTCTGGGATCAAGGATGAGTCATCTTTGAAGGAAATCAGAGAGGAAAATAAAATTAAAATGAGGAATTGGGGGTTGGGGATGTATTGTCCCAAAAAAAACTCGTAATGCTTCCCTCCTCAAACCCCAAAAGATCAAAGGGTGAAACCAAGGCAAGCATAGCCAACACAAAAAAGAGAAGGCATGAGAAAAAGTCAAAACAAAGGGAAATGAAAAAGGGGGGGTCCCCATTCACTTGGGTGTAAGTTTCAAGGCACAACAAATAACCCCAAAAAAGAGGAATGCCTTTGGAATTTCTTCATCAAAAAGTGTCATTAAAACCATCCTTGAACAATGCACTCATCTTGATATGTACCCAAAGGTTTTGTAGGTTTAATACATAGATCTTGAGACTTGCTGTTGTTAACTAGAATCTATTAATGTGTGTTCTTAGTGAATATATTCCTCTAGGATATAGAAACTTTGGACCTCGGTCAACTAGTCCCCATTGTGGCCTTCCAACCTCCATGTAAAGTGTAAACACCTAAAAAATGTCCTCACTTAATTAGATAAATATTTTTATTTATTTAATTAATTCCTTATCCTCTTCCTATGTATTTTAAATAATTTTTTTTATTTATTTACTTAATTCATTATCTTTTTATCTCCTATAACTAAACATATTTCATTTAATTATCCTAGTTCTACCTATTTTCACTATTATTTAATTAAATGCCCCTATTTGTATAATTCATTCGTTATCCTCTTATTTATAATTCTAGCCCTCAAACTTGTTCACATAGATCATAATCTGAATTTTTAGTCATGCGACAATTGTCTCGTGTCTCTTTATTTCTTTTTTTCTCTCTTCTCTTTACATGTTTGGGCTCTTTGAACTTAAATATGTGTTACCAAGAGTCAATGCACCTCTTAATCTCATCCCTCCATCCATTTAAGCTCTTAATCATATTCACTCTCCACTCACCTTTTAATCTTAGCCTTTGATCTTTTAGCTTCTTTATCTTAACAATTGAATTTTTTGGAGGCTTCTATATAAGGTGATTTTTCCTCTGATTTGGGGCTAACCATGATCATAATCACATTCTGTCATTTTTTTAAATCTTGCTATCACACTTGTATTACAAATCAACAACATTCCATTCCTTTATGTCATCTTGTGATAGTGCTTAATATTGCGAGTAATTACTATTATCTACAAGATCTTGAAGGACAGGAGAATAATGGAGTAAATCTTATTATGTGTATGAGTTATATCTTGTTTATTTGTTTGCACGTACTTGATTTAGAAAAATATTAGATTTTTTTATTTTATTGTAGATCTTAGGTTTGTGGTTGGGCTACTTGTTAGAATACCAGGATCATTGAGAGGGGAAGGAGTGAATCAATGATCTATAATTTTTTTAATTTATAAATTTAAACCGATTATGTATATGTATTGATTACTTTTATCATCAATAAACATATGTCCTTTAAATGTAAGATGCATTGAATAATAAGACATGTATACACAATTGGATCATAGAAAACTTATTTATAGTGGAAAACCCCTCAGGGTCAAAAACCACTTTCTCAAATCCTTTTAATATATCTTTGAGGCAATCAATTTAAGAGCTACAACTTTGGGAAGCACTAACACCCTTTTTCATTTAGGAGCTACAACTCTAAGGAACACTCATCCCTATCTCTTGAAGCATCCACTTCACAATAGCAACAAGCACCCACTTCCCAATAACTAGAAGCGCCCACTTCCCTTATACATATTTGAGAAACAAAAATTAAAAGGTTACTCTATTTCTATACATTTCACTTATTACAAAAACTCTCCCCTTCACAATATAATCTCATCAATAATATTCAAAATGATGCCTTTCATTATATATTCATTATGATCAATCATTCTTTTAATATTCATGACAAACATGCCAAAATATAAATATTCAACAAATGTTCAAATTTGTTTCCAAACCCTATCAAACATCTGATCAACACGTGTATTCAAGCATACGTCTTCCAGTTCTAATACACTGACATCATAAAAATTTTCACATGTTGTCTTCAAAGTTCCTGTAGCAACCAAAGTTCCTGATAGAAAAATTGTCAGCAACAATAAACATCAACAATACTACATTTGTACATGAACTCAAATCTGATCAATAGTTAATCTTGTCAATGACCTCTACCATTATCTTCTTTAATATCAACATCTGAACAAGACATACTAGAAACACAAAAAATATTGTTTCATTCAAACTGTTGTTTCAATATCTGCAACACAAATCATTAGTGTTCATCAATCTACATATACAGTACACAGTTATAAATATGCATATGGATTAGAATCTGATCAATAAACCTTCCTACATACATGCTTCATTATTACAATCTGATCATTATTCCAACCTGAAACTTAAGTGCATATCTCAAATGTCACTCTTCAACACATAATCTAAAATACATTATGATTAATAGAGGATTCATGTCATATTGACTCAACATACTTCTCTATGAATCAAATTTCCAATCGATTGTCAAAATATGAACCTTGTGGGTACAATTCAATCACTAATCAAATTCTGAGTTAAATCACCCATTCCTCATAGTAACATGTTTACAAAAACAAAATCATTTACAAGTGAATATGCAAGCATTGAAACGATCATCACTGAAACTTCAAAAGTATTTGAAGAAGTAACTAACATAAACCGTTATGAACATCTGCAAATAAAAATATCAAACCAATATACCTTACTATGCAAATAACAATCTTCTCTTTGTAATTCTTCTCACAGAACTTCCAAAAATTCTCATCATCAGTGTTCAAAAATATTCATTATGTAACACTAATTTATTCATTATTTAGTCTTTGTGTCTTCAATAGATTCACATATCCAATATGTCGTTATTAAACCTTCTGCAGATTTCTTTTATACCCTCATTCCTATGATATTATTTCTACAAGTATGTTCAACTTTACTTCATTATAATGTCAAATATATTCTTAATCACCACCCTCATTTCATTCTATCAACTACATTTATATCCATTGTAAGATGAATATACAGTTTTTTTTTAATAATCGATTCAAAAAATAATTCTCTTGTAAATTGATTCCTCTTTATCAAATCATTCAAATGAAACAAATCGATACATATTCCTAAATGTTGTTTCCAATAAAAAATGGGTTCCAAAGAATAATATCAAGTTTTAAGAATTTTCCACTTGGCGATTTGAATTAGTTTTCTTTTATATGCATCAATCTCCTCGAAAGAATCAATTCTTTGTATTTATGGATCGGTTCTAAGATCCAAATAAAAACATTTACACCTTTTAAAAAAAATAGTTTCCTTGTATTAAGAAAAGCATTCAAACCGATACCTTTGAGATCTTTAGCCAATAATGTTTCAAGTTAGTTTTTTTTAATGATCTCTAAATCATATTAAGAACCGATAAAATCTTCTTTTTGATATTGAAGACTAAACCTTTGTAATAGATGCTGATTTGCCATGAAATTGCTCAAAAATAATCAAATTTGTTAAAGAAGCTACATTAAGAGAAGCTGATTACTTTGACGAAGATTGATTTTGTAAACCAATAGTATTTTGTTGTAGATTGATTATTGGTTTAATAATATGGATCAACTTTAATGCATTTGGTTTAACGATTGACTTAAGCATCAAAAATCCTTTGTTCCACTTTCATGCTCAAAACTTTTAGTTCATTGTCCTTATTGTTTAACATCAACACACAATCAGAACTATTTAAGCACATTTGAAACTAAACCTGTCATGTAAAAATAATGTTCTTGTGGCAGTGTTCATGTCATTGGATGCAAGGAGATTCCTGTAACTACAAATGTACATCATTATAAATTCTACAAATGACACTTTCTCCAAGGACCCCAACAATAACTAACATCAAGCATAGAAAGTTATCACTCTTTTTGACACCAATGAAGAATATTCTAAAGCTCAACAAACTCCCCCTTTGGCATTGATGTCAAAAACTTTGTTGTTGTCTTCCTCCCCCTTTTTGACAGCATATGACAATGGGATAAAAAAATATCTCAACATGCTCCCCCATTCAAAGATAATTAGAAAAATCATTTGCATGTGCTAATGCAAGGCCACAACCACATTATATTAATAAAAAATGTTTCACCATGTACTCGCCGTGCTTGCATCTAAGTGAAGATCCTCTCAACTGTCCATGTACCGTTTATGTGAAGACTTTACCAACTTTTTCTTCATACTTTCAATATCATATCATCTCAGACTTGAAGAAGAAAACTATCTAAATTGATAGGCCTTAATTTTTATGCAAGAATACCTTTTAGAGTTGTATCAAAGTATCAACTTCATTTTCTGAACACATCAAAGTGACTGATCACATCGGTATTTTAAAAATATACAAAGAGAAACAAGATATAAAACAAAGCTTTGTCACACACAAAACCATGTCATTAGTCATCACATTAAATCACCTTGTATGCCCTCTTAATCTGATCATTACTGCACAAACCAATCAACATTATACATTAAAATATTAAACTTCCTTCTTTTTTCTTGAGAATCAAACTCCATTTTTAATGTCTGAAATGATAGGCCTCTACATTATGCAAGAACACTTTTCAGATCTCTTACTAATTGTTGATCACGACAGATCACCTTCTCATTTTTGTATCATTATCATCAATTCACACATAGTAGTTGATACCATGGATACCATTCGAAGCAAGAGAACATAGAATGAAAGAAGCTTGCTTATACATAGAAAACCTTTATGCATTTGATGATTATGACTGTTATACTTTTTTATTCACAAATCAAGCTTGTCAATCATTGCATTTCTTCATCTTATATGTCTTTTTTATTATTCTTTTAATCTGATTATTGTTGCACTACTCCATATGAAACAGGTTAGACAATAATCTAATAAAAAACCCCAAAAATGAATCTATACTCAACATCAATTTGAGATCCTTGGAAGACTGGCGTAGACCATTAACGACATTATCTTTCATTCATAAACGTATTTTATCAATTATTAAATTTTTGTCGACCAATAAATCTGTACTCCATATTTTTGTTCTGAAATGAAGCTACAAAATTTACTGCAGTCTTCCTGTTGTAATTGTGAGAGGATCAGGACAATTTTTAGTGATTGATCTATTTGACCCCCTAAATGTTACCATATTTTTTTCTAGATATAAGAACATTTTTAGGTGGCATCAACATCTTTCTACTCACAAATTTATAGGGTCATACAAGCTTTTATGTAGCCACACTAAATTTTTTACTAGTTGCTAGCTCTGAAAATATGAACAATGCTTTATCTCATGAAATACCTCTGCATCTTGAACCTCCAAGAAGATGAAAACACCTCAACATACCTCTTATATAATAGTAATTAGTCATTTTTTCAAAATTATAACCAATATTCAGTCCTTGACGAATAATCAACAATATGTATCAATAATGTGCATCAAGAAAATGCCACATGTATACAATTATAATAGCAATTTACACACAACTTGTTGACCTTGACCAAATACACAACTTATACAAATAGATATGCAGAAAAATACAAATTATTATTCACCAACCAAATTACAGTTTTAAGAATGGTAGATCACAACATACTTCACAAAGCAACTACATCTGCTTAATCGGGGTAAGAGAAATTACCATAATAAACGCCCCCAGAATCCTTCCTACTTTCTTCAAGAATCAAGATGATACAATGTGTGCAAGGAATGCACATGGAGTTTTCAAACTTTCACCTTTGTCTTCATTTTGATTTATTTTCCTTCTCCAAACCATAAGTGATCCTTTAACACTTTTAGATGGTTTATCAAACACTTTCCTGCAAAAACTTTCTGTATGTCCAAGTTTGTTACATTTAAAGCATCTTATGATTTTATCTTTCAAGAATATATTTTAGCTGATTTTGTAGAATGCCTGAAACTTGTAGCCTTGTGACCAAAATAATAACAATTATAACATACTTGATTCATGAGATAATTTCTTTTTCAAAAACCAAGCCATCTTTTGTCAATATTTCTCCAAGTTGCAACTTTATGACCATATGCATTACAACCATAACACTATCCATGAAAAGAACAATTATACCCAATTGTCTGATTGTGCCAAGGATCTGAAGATCTAAAAACACTCCTTCAATGGTTATTATCACCTGACTTCTTATCTTTAGGCGGAATAATATGATGATCCAAATAAATCTTCTTCTTAGGTGTTTCCTTGAGTGTGAATTCCTTCACATCCGTAGTAGAAAATATTGTCAAGTGTGTTCATATCCATATGAAGAGCCTTGTCCAACATTATATCCTAAACTTGTAGGTTCCTTAGAATGTATGTACATGTCCAACATCTCATTTAACATATTAGTACTTTGATCAAATCTTTGATTATTCTTTGTTTGATCCTTGACATGTTCAAGTTCTTTCTTTAGAGAAACAACTTCTCCTTCCAATTTTAAACACTCAATTATTTTAACTTTCAAGTCTGAGTTATATACATCTATTATCCTCTTGTATTCTTCAACCTCAATTTTTAAACTTAGTATCATGTTATCTTTAACTATTTGTTCTTCATAAAAGGAATCTTTATTAAGATTTCTTTTCGAAGAAGTAACTTCATGTTCTAGTTTACAACACAATTCATCCTTGTTATTTAATTTAACTTCAAGTTCCTCTACAACCTTTGTTTTTTCAACCATTTAAACATTTAGAAACTCAATCCTTTTAGACTCATCAAGGTTTTGAATTACATTCTTATTAACATCAACACTCTCCTCTAAACGTACCTTGAGATCTTGATTTTCCTTTCTAAGGCTCTTGATTACATCTAGGACTGAAAGTAATTCTTCCTCAAAACAAAGTATTCCTTCAACTTATACTTCCTGATCAGTAGAGACATCAAACATATCTGCAATGCAATCGTTAGTATCAAGATCATTGGTCAAATTATCAACATCATTTGAATCTGAATTATTTTTAGGAAAATCTTTCATCTTCTTGTTCCTAGACTTCTTACCCATAGTATTCCTTATAGAAATACCTACCCAAGGTTGTTAAACCTGATATAGGGAACGTTTCTCTAATACCACTTGTTGGAATACCAGGATCACTAAGAGGGGGGGGGGGTGAATTAGTGATCTATCAAAATTTTAAATTTATAACTTTAAACTAATGATGTATATGCATTGATTGCTTTTATCATCAATAAATACATGTTCTTTAAATGCAAGATACAATAAAAAATAAGAATAGTATACACAATTGGATCATAGACACCTTGTTTATAGTGGAAAATCCCCAGGGTCAAAAACCACTTTCTCAAATCCTTTTATTATGCCTTTGAGGCAATCAATTTCAGAGATACAACTCTTGGAAGCACCAACACCCTTTTTCATTTAGGAGCTACAACTCCAAGGAACACCCATCCCTATCTCCCAAAGCACCCACTTCACAATAGCAAGAAGTACCCACTTCCCAATAACTGGAAGCACCCACTTCCCTTATACATATTTGAGAAACAAAAATTCAGAGGATTACTTTGTTTCTATACATATAACTTATTACAAAAACTCTCCCCTTCACAATATGTTCTCATCAATGATATTCAAAATGATGCCTTTTATTACATATTCATTGTGATTAATAATTATTGTAATATTCATGAAAAACATGCCAAAATATAAATATTCTACAAATGTTCAAATATTTTTCCAAACCCTTTCAAAAACCTTCTCATAACACGTGTATTCAAACATGCATCTTCCAGTTTTAAGACAATGACATCATAACATTTTGCACATGTTGTCTTCGAAGTTCCTGTAGAAACCAAAGTTTCTTTAGCAAAACTATCAGCAACAATAAACATCAACAATGCCACATTTGCACATGAACTCAAATTTGATCAATGATTAATCTTGTCAATGACCTATGCCATTATATTCTTTAATATCAATGTTTGAAAAAGACATACCAGAAACATAAATAATATTGCTTTATTCAAACTGTTGTTTCAATCTTTGCAGCAAATATCATTAGTGTTCATCAATCCACATATACAGTACATAGTTTTAGATCTACATATGGATTAGAATTTGATCAATAAACCTTCCTGCATACACACTTCATTATTTAAATCCAATCATTATTCTAAACTAAAACTTAAGTGCATATCTCAAATATCACTCTGCAACACATAATCTAAAATACTTTATGATCAATAGAGGATTCCTTTCATATGGACTCAAAATACTTCTCTATAAATCCAAATTCCAATCGATTGTCAAAATATGAACCTTGTGGGTACAATTTAATCACTAATCAAATTATGAGTTAAATCACTCATTCCTCAAAGAAACATGTTCACAAAAAAAACTCATTTACAACTGAATATGCAAGCATTGAAATGATCATCACTAAAACTTCAAATGTGTTTGAATAAGTAACAAACATAAACCAGATATGTTACGAACATCTACAAATAAAAATATCAAACCAATATACCTTACTGTGCAAATAACAATCTTCTCTATGTAATTCTTCTCCCAGAACTTCCAAAACTTCTCACCATCAGCATTCAAAAATATTCATTTTGTAACACTAATTCATTCACTATTTAGTCTATGTGTCTTCAATAGCTTCACATATCCAATCTATCATTATTAAACCTTCTCCAGATTTCTTTTATACCCATTCCTATGATATTATTTCTGCAAGTATATTCAAGTTTACTTCATTATAATGTCAAATATATTCTTAATGACCACCCTCATTTCATTTTGTCAACTACATTTATATCCATTATAAGATGAATATGCAATTTTTTTAAATAACCGATTCAAAAACTGATTCTCTTGTAAACTGATTCATCTTTATCAAATCATTCAAATGAAACAAACTGATACATATTCCCTAATGTTGTCTCCAACAAAAAATGGTTTCCAAAGAATAATATCAAGACTTAAGAATTTCCCACATGGCAATTTGAATTATTTTTCTTTCATATGCATCAATCTCCTCTAAAGAACCGATTCTTTGTATTTATGGATTGGTTCTAAGATCCAAACAAAAACATTTGCACCTTTCATAAAAAAATAATTTTCTTGTATATAAGATTAGATAGAGATTTGAGCGCTCTACAACTTGGTCTGGAAGCCTTCCATGTGCTGGAAGGCTTCCCTAAGGGAAATACTCGGTATGAACCTCTTTATACTCTCTGGTGCAACATTAATTTGCCTTGTGATGGGGGATAAATCTCCTGGGAAGGTAGATGAGGCTATTTCACCATCGATAACTGATGCAACTAGGGTTTCCACCACTCCTCCAAAGTCTTTCTCTCAAGTAGTCACTTGAGAATGTCCCAAATGTGATGGAACCCAATTCATCTCTACATATGGACAAGATGCCAAAGGTGCTAGAGGAGACCGACCAAGAGGTAAGCAGTTTAGAGCCAAAAATATTGTCATTCGGCCAAATAAAAAATGGCCACGGTTATTAAGGATGAAAAGGATTGGGTAAGGAAGTCTGTTGTTTTTCTTTCCTTTCAAGACACCTCTAAAATTCCTTCGAGGGCTTTTATTAATGAGAAGTTGCATTCTGTTTGGTCCATTAAGTTTGGGTTTAAATCTTATTTCTTCCGGATGCTTTAGAAAGTCTTGTTTGTCATATTTTTGTTACCCTGCTAGTCAGAAGGTTTTCATAAATAAACAGTTCTGGGCTGTAAATTCCTCCAGTTGTAGGGCCATTAGATGGTCCTCAGATGCTAACTTTGATGATTTTTTAGCGTTATATATCCTAGGTTCCTTACTATTAAGAATGTTCTTCTCTTTATTTGGTTCTTGCTTCCTGAGGCCCTAGAATCATTCAGAAAAGTAATTAGGGTTGATAAGTCTGATACCCTTCTACCCCACATGGATGCAAGAGTGCTTGTCTCTCTCAAGCCCGGAGTGGATTTATCGGATGGCATTGATTTTGACTTGCAAGATGGAATGTTTCATTGCGATGTCAAATTTTTAGGGGGTCTAAATGTCTTCTTTCTATATAAAAAAGAAGGCCACATAAGGATAAACTGCCCCATGATCCGCCCCAAGTCTAAACATGTTGTCTCTAGTAACACTGGACCACCTAACCCAAAGAATTCCCATCCTTCCTCTTGCAATATCCACACCCCAGGAAATTGTGACATTGGGTTGGAGGAGACCCAACCTATCCCAGCCTCGATCAAGGATGCCATCAAAAGGAGTTTGGGAAAACTTGAGTAGGCCATGGCCTCTTTTGAACCTAACCCTGGAACACTGGAGGCTGCCAAATAAATTTGCAACTGAGACTTGGCTATTAAGATGACTACCTCCCACAAGCCCAAGACTAACCCCCCTTAGAAAAATTGAGACTTAATGATGATGGTTTTAAAAAGAGGAGAGGGAATCACAATGAAAATTATATTGACCTGGGTTTTGGCCCCTCCAAGGCTATTCTTCAGTACAAAGGAGAAGGGGATAATATGTGTGGCAGATGGGAGGGAGCAGTAGGGTGGAAGTTGGACTTGGAGGTAGTGGTGTGGATGCCAAAGGTTGTGTTGATTTTAATGTGTTTGACAGGGAGGATACTATCAACCCCCCTTGTAACCTCGATGAAGGTATTCATGAATGTTCTATTGTGATCATCCCAACAACCCTCCCATTGCCTCCCAAATCTCACCCTAGTGTTTGCATCCCCTCTACCACCCGCTCCTCCCCTATTCTGGAGGGGAGATATGGAGGTTCCAAAGATTCTTTGGAGCCTAAGATAGGAACAACACAAGATAAGGATTGGGCTCTTATTCCCTATAAGGGGGGAAGCCTAATCATGAAGAGGAAATTTCTATAGTTAGGAAGGAAGAAGGTTGACTCAAGGGATCTCCTCCTCAAGAAAAGTCAGAGGGGGAATGTCCTAACACCATTTTGAATTCAAGGAGAAAGAGAGGGAGGCTTGTAGGCTCTTCCAATAAGAAAGTTAGTAAGAACGATGAAAAAAGGAAGATCATATTGAAAATAGACATTTACCTAAATTCTATACTAGCTTTAGGGCTAATATGTACACCTCCTCATAAGTCTGTATGGATATAAAAATTGCATCATGCAATGTGAGAGGATTAGAATCCTCCGATAGGAAATACATAGTGCAAATATTCCTGAGAATGCGTAGACATATTGAGATTATGATGCTACCAGAAGTTAAGGCCAATAAATATCTCTTGGATGTCTCTCTAAAGTGCATATGGAGAGATGTTATTGCCTTCTCAACTTCTCATTATAGAAGAAGAGGATGAACCTCCATCTTAATCGGTCCTAAGTGGAAAGGAATGATGTCCAAATGGGGCACCTCTCCATGTAACAGGCTGGTTTGGGTTATATTTGAATTCAAAGGGAAAGCCTTTGGGGTATGCTCTGTATATGCCCCAAATGACTATAGGGACAAAATTGAGCTATGGAAATGGATGGATTAGATTAAGGATATACCCTAGATAATAGGAGGTGACTTCAACATGGTGGAGGATTGCAAGGATAAGATAGGAGGATGTAGGTTGGAATGGAAGGGTGGAGAATATTTTTTCTAGAATAAGATGTTGATGAGGCATAGGCTAATTCATCCACTCAAAGGGAATAAAGATGAGCACAAGGATATTTGGTTCACATGGTGTAACTTCCAGCAAGGAGGGAAAAGGATATACTCAAGGTTAGATAGATTTTATTTCAATAAGGTATGGTTTGAATGTTTCAAGGATGAGGAAGGTAGAAGTGTCATGGTGACCTCCTACTCTTTATTTGATCACCACCCCATCACTATTGGAATAATGGAAGGGTGTGTACTGAGAGGGGAGCCCGCTAAATCACTACTCTTAAAACTTTTATCAATTAACCTTAGTAATCTTTTCTTGCATTACCGACCATTTTTTTATTTTCTACCTCATGCATGTAATATCATAGAATAAATGTAAATGCATGTAAACAAACTTAGAAACATTCACGAAACTTATTAACTCATGACACAAGAATTGATAACACAGAAAACCCCTGGTAGAAGGCAAAAAATGCAGTGGGGATGAAACCCACAAAGCTTCACTATCTGCAGAATGGAAGGTGCTAGTTAAGGCTTCAAGTTGTGATCACTTCTGATGATCTTACTAATTCTACTCAGTTAAGATATTTCAGCAACACAATGTATGTGTGCACTCGGTTAAGAGATTTACAATAAGAATGTTAAGTCCACCTTCTTGAAGGATTTCTTCTATTTGCTACAATTGTTATAGAGTAGACACAAATATTTATGACCTAATAGTTTGCAATCTTGAATTGCTGATTACAGATCCATTAAGTTTACAAAATTGTATATCACCTATTGTGATGGATAATACCTTTGTTTTGCTTGGTAGCCTTGAATCTAGTTCTTCATAACTGAATTCTTCTTTTAACTATTCTTCTGCATGAAACTCTCCGTCTGATCCATATATGTCCTTCTACGGCTACACTCATCATGTTCTTGATTGATTATTCATCTATATATACACTGTATTGACCTAATTAGGTTTCACGCTTTTCTTGAATAACTCTAAGATCAAAGGTTTACAACTTGACCTTGATCTCCTAGTTTGCATGAATACAATCAGTTAAACTGATTAAACCCATCAATTAAACTTTTCTTAATCCTCAAGAAATGATTGTCCAGTTACGAAAAAAGCTAATTTAAAGAGTAAAGAGCTTTAGTTGACGTGTATTTTAGATCCGCTTTTATCACTATTAAAACTATCTCTTAGTTAGACTGGTGCTCGGTGATATCTCTTCTCAGTTATGGAGTTGTAGACTGATGCTCAGTTGTGTCTGTGCTTGGTGATCAAAACATGTCAGTGACCACTGTGCTTGGTAATCACTGTGCTCGATGATCACTATTGCTTGGTGATCACTGTCACTCGGTGAATACTCACTGACCAAAGCTTTCTCCTTGAATACTAATGACAACATCTGATCCTTTAAGGATTATCAATCTCCCCCTTTGGCATTAGTATCAGAAACTGATATGTGTAGTATATAAACCAAGTATGTTATACTTATACAACGACTCCCCCTATGTTCATGCTCTCAGTATGTACATGTTTCACCTTTTACATGTTTTCCTTGGTACATTGTCCCCCTTTGTGGATACAATGTATGTACACATGTTTTCCCCCTTTTTTGAAAATAATGACAAAGATGTATAACTTACAGCTTGTCAAAAATGTTCTTATGATATTTCTTGATGTCTGCCATCAGCTTTTCCCATTTCTCCTTTAGGTTTTCTAGGGTCATATGCTCCAATGTGATTTGAGTGTGCATGCCATAAATGCTTTCAGCTACTGACATCTCTGGGGTGGCAATTAGAGTCTTTTCCATCGTCATATGTGTCATCAGCAATGTGAGATTCAGTAGTAACAAACTTTGCAGCTTGGTTACTTCATCTCTGATTTTGCTTTCTTCCTTTTGTATCTCAAGTCTTAACCGTTTAGATTCAACTAGCTTGTCATAATCTAGTTTGAATGCATTTGGCTTGGTTGAAAGCATTTGTGCACTAGCTTTGAGATCTTCATTCAACTTAGCTATTTGTGCATCATGTTTGTGGGTGGAGTTCTCAATAGTACACAAATTTTTAACTAGAGTAACTAACTATGAAATAACAGGTTCTAATTGAGTTACCAGTTCAGAAAGTTTCACCTTGTTGACTGCCACTTCTTGGCTGATTTTATCTGTGAGTTTGTAGTGATACTTTTCCTCAGATATTTCTTCAATGACCTTCTCGGCATCTATATTCTGATTAGTGACTGCCTTGGTCAGAACTTCTAGTTGATCAATGATGAGTGCATTTTTATCAATCTGTGTATCAGGAACTACCTACAATATTATTTCCTTTACTGATTCTAGGACATGTGTATTCATGTGTTCCATTTTGAGCTTGTCTTGTTATGCCTTCTATTTGCATATCTCCCCATACCTTGTAAGTGACTCATAATCAAGTGTTCTTGGATCACAGTCGGGTATTTCTATGATTTCCTCAAGTGTTACTGGGGCTTTATTCTTCTTGTTCTTCTTTTTCTTTGGAATGTTGGTTGATGTAGGGGAGTGAGGTATGATAGAAAGAGCCTTTTGTTACTTTGTTTCTGTCATTTATTGCTCGGGAGGTGTGGTGCCTTTTCTAGGTGGCTCGGTCAATACCTGTTGGTCGGTTGTAGATGTCTCTACATCAACCTTGTCTTTACTTGCAGCCTTTTCTTCCTTTCCAATGTCCTTGGTAGGTGCATCACTCAGTTTATCCTCTTCACTTTTATTTGTCTTTTCCCCTTGTTCATCACCTTTGTCCATTGGTGTGTCTATTTCAGGCTCATTTCTTTTCTCCTATTATTATGTTATTATATTGATAGCTTGTATCAATAAATGCATGTTACCTGGTACATTTGCTTGTGCAACATTAGTAGTTTCCTATTCATTGTTTTTCTCGGTGGTAATATTTACATCTTCATCAGCCTTAACATTATCATTAGAATCACCTTGGGTTATATCTTTTATAGTGATATATGGTGTTTCTCCTAATGATTTCAATATCTGTGGAATGTTATCCATGGCCTTACTTGCCTCTATTGTCAAATCAATGGGATTGACATCCTCGATGTCATTGATGAAAATATGCTCAAGGCTCGGTGTGGCCTCTTTCTCCTCATTGTGAGCTGTCTCAGTTAGACCTAGTACCTACTTGGGTGGATTAAAGATTTGTGTCCAAATCTTATTGCTTTCTGTATCAATCTATTCTAACCTGTCATGCAGTACTTTGTATACTCTTGTTTTTTGTAAAAATGTCTTTGCATGCTCCTGCATTATTGATTCAATTTATTCAACTATTGACTTGAGCATGAATGTAACTAGGGATCTCTCCCTCATATGTTTCTCCATGTGCAATGCATATGTCCACCTGGTTGATATCTTGTCATTTAGCTATTGTGGAAAATGAGCATTAAATTGTATAGGTACATATTTGTATGCAATCATCATCTTGATTATGGCCTCTTCTATTTTATTTTGATCCTTGGTAGACAGAGTTATCCATTGTCTAATCTTGTGATGTGATATACTACCGGTATTGATGATTGACTCTGCAACTTCATCAATTGTCTTTGGTATTTTGGCCTTTTCTTCTTGGAGTCTTTGTTCTCTTTCATCTTTTTCAGTGTCATCCTTGTCCTCTCTTCCTACATATCTTTTGAATTGTCTCAGAGCTGGGTTCTTGGTTGAGGCTTTTCTTTTCTGGTATGTTCTCACTGTATATTTCTTCAATGGTGGTGAGTCTACCTTAGCATTTTTTCTCCTGGTTCTAGATGTAGTTGTTACACCAATAACCTTTGATTTCTTAGCCTTTGGTGGCTGTGCATTAGATTCGGTAGACTCGGAGTCACTCATCTCTTTACCTTCACCAATAGGCAACTGATCCTCGGTGATATACTCTATTTGTTCTAACTCTTCGTCGGTTACCAAGAGTTTCTTCTTGAGTATATTTACTATTTGAGTTTGCTTCTTCCCTATCTTCTTGCCTTCTAAGCCAGTCTTTATCCTTGGCTTGGCTTCTTCATATGTTCCAAATCAACTTGTATATTTGTCAACTGGTTCATTTAGTAGGGCTTAAATGGCTTTTGTAGCCTGATCTATATCAATTTCATATTCAATTGGTGGTAACCATGTTGTTCTGGGTTGACAAATTTGATGAGTGTAGTGTCGATGTCTACTACAAAGCATATCTCATCCTTTTATTTTTCAACTAGTTGAGTAGAGATTCTCATCCTCTTCTCCATCCTAGTCTTGAATGTGGAAAAGTAGCCATCCATCAAAGGTGTGAAGTTATCTCCTAGTGACTTAATGAAATCACTAATATGTGAAGTTATTAGTCAATTTGTGCCCCAAGTGACATTACTAACTGAAGGAAAGAAGTTTTGGAAGTAAAATAATGTGCAAAGAAATAGAGAACTGAAATTACCTGTATTAGATCTTGTTGATCTAATGGTTCTCATGTTTTGTTCCAGCTGCTTCAGTAGTAGCTCTGCTAGGTCTAGTTGCACTCATTTCTTTACAATTTTGTATGCTGTGTCAATAGCTCCACAAGCAATGTTGTTCATTCTGCTTTCTTGAAATATCTTGTATCTGAACACATATGCACCGAACTTCAATTCAGGGTCGGTGATTAATTTCACTTTTAGACCTCTTCCATCCCATTTGGCTCCTATTAGCTTTTTTATCTCAGGGTGACTTGGGTGCCTTAGGGATTTTGTCTTTTCGGTGATTGGGTATCTGATGACTACATGAATCACATCCTTTGTGATTGCCTTAGGTGTTGGAAATGAGTTAAGTAACTAAGAGGGGAGGGGTGAATCAGTTACCACAAAAACTAATCCAAGTCCCTTAGATGTGTTAAACAAATTTATCATTGTTGCTTGGTTAACACAGATATTCTATTGTCACTTGGTTAGGAAATATTAAGATATTAGCTGTGATTATCCTTTAGTAACTAATTGCAAAAAAATAAACCATAAATAAAATAACATGTACACAGATAACACCAAGATTTAATGAGGAAACTCAATATGGGAAAAACTACCAATTGCAACTGGTCACTGTTTTTCACTCTTCTGAAGTGAGCCCTGTTAGGAGCCAACCCTGTTAAAGGTTACAATAACACATTGTTAGGTGTGACCCTGTTAGAGGATTTAATCACTATGTAAGGAGTGGCCTTGTTAGAGGTCTTCAAACACTTCAATGTATAAATGTCACCTTGTGAGAGGATTTACAAAAGACTGTTAAGTCTACTCTGTTAAGAGATTTATATCACTGCTACAATTGTTAGAGAGTAACAATGGATTGACTTGTTTTGATAAGCAATTATCTTTGCTAATTCAGATCTTTGCTCTGGATTTAATTACTTGATCATCACTGATAAGATATTCTGTTGCAGCTCTGTGTGTTCTTTCCTCAATCAGAACCCCATTTGATTTTTCCTCCACACTTCATGTCATAAACATATATCTTTGTTTCTTACTTCTACAAATTCAATCCAAACTTGACCTTATATATCCTTCCAAATAATCAATAAAACTTAAATTTTTCAGCTTCATATAACCAATTAACCATAAAATATAAACTACTGTTAGTCGGCTATCACTAAAAGCATAACTCGGTTAATACTAAAATCCTTTAATGCCCGACCAAAACTATAATGCCCGAGTGAACTAGGTTAGAACTGAAAATTACTTTGGTCTTCTTCAATGCCCGAGAGTGCTTGGCATAAATTGACTGTGCTCAGATAGGATTAGACATTTGTGTAAACATCACTACATTTGTGTAAACATCAATGAAAATACACAATTGAATAATTGTCATCAACAATATCCCTCTTTGGCATTGATGGCAACACAAAATGTCATAATAAAAAGAATTATAATGCAACAAACATAAGAATCAAATTTTATTAATGTCCTTAGCTTCATTCTGATTCTCAACCAAAAACTTCCTCTGTCTTCACAATCACTGAAATACAGATTTCTCCCTCTTACATTAATCTTTGTTACTGATTAAATTTCTCCCTTTGTCATCAATCTCTCCATCAATAATCTTTATGACATCAGTAATCTCTCCCTCTTTGACAACCAATGCCAAAGAAACCATCCAATACACATCCAATGAAGTTATAATGTACCTGTTTATACTAATTCATATGCAATAAGCTCTAAATATCTGCATCAACATGTTAAGTTTGTTATGTAGCTCGGTTGATGCATCACTAAACTATGTTTTAGTGAGCCTCAGTTAGGGGAATTACCCATAGCTTTCCTCTAAGATACAAAAATGAATCCCTAGGTAATGGTTTTGTGAATATGTTTGCAATTTGTTCTTTAGTAAATTCACATATTCCAATCTTACTTCCTTGTCCTCAACCAATTCTCTCAAGAAGTGATACTTTATTGCTATATGCTTAGTCTTAGTATGCATCATAAGGTTCTTTGAAATGTTAATAGCACTAGTGTTGTTGCAGTAGATAATGACTAGTTCTTTGATTTCTTCCTTCATACCTGAGAACAATTATTTGAACCATATGGTATTTGAACAATTTACTGCTGTAGCAATAGATTCTACCTCTATTGTAGACTGAGAAATGCAATTCCACTTCTTGCTTGTCTAGGAGACTAACCTCTTTCCAAGAAATAATGCTCCACCACTTGTGATCTTTTTTTCATCAACACTTTCTGCCCAATCAACATCAGTAAAAGTCTTCAAATCAAAGTTTCCTCCTTTCTTATACCATAATCCATAATCTTTAGTACCCTTAAAATATATCAGAATCCTTTGATAGTCATCAAATGATTCTCTTTAGGATTAGCTGAAAACCTCGCAACAATACCGATTGCTAATGCAATATCAGGTCTAGTGTGAACAACATATTGAAGTTTACCAATCATGGATCTGTAGGAAGTCTGATTTACCTCCTTTGAATCACCATCCTTAGACAACTTATGTCCAGTAGGCATAGGTGTTCCAACTGGTCTGGAATCTTCCATTCCAAATTTCTTCAGTATCTCTTTGATGTATTTAGACTGGGTAATGTAGATACTATCCTTTATCTTATAAACTTGTAAACCAACAAAGAATTTGATTTCACCAAACATAGACATCTCAAATTCCTTACTCATAGCTTCAGAGAATGCTTTGCATAAATCATCATAACCAGTAAACAGTATATCATCCAAAAATATCTCTGCTAATAGTATCTTGTTCTGAGGTCCTTCTTTGATGTACAAGCCACTATTATCATTAGTTCTCTAAAATCCAATACTTATCAAGTAACCATGCAATCTTTCATACCATGCTCTAGGAGCTTGTTTCAGTCCATACAATGCTTTGTGCAGTTTGCAAACCATATTCCTTTTGCTAGGATCTACAAAGCCTTTAGTTTTCTCAATATAGACTTCCTCTTCAAGAATTCAATTCAAGAATGCAGATTCCACATCTATTTGATATACCTTGTATCCTTTGTGTGCAGCATATGCTAGAAGAGTTCTGACTCCTTCAAATCTTGCAACAGGAGAAATTTTTTCTCCATAATCAGTACCCTCTTCTTGAGCATATCCTTTACATACTAGTCTTTCTTTGTTTCTAGAAACTTCTCCTTTTTCATTCATCTTGTTTATGAAAACCCACTTAGTACCAATCACATTTTTATCTTTTTGTCTAGGTACAAGAGTCTAGATTTTGTTCTTTTCTATCTGCTCAATCTCTTCATTCATTGTTTCAATCCAGCTTTCATCATTCAATGCATCTTTAGTAGTTCTAGGTTCAATTTCACTAAGGAAAAATGTACCTTTGATTTTGTTCCTTGTCATTATACCTTATGTTTGATCTCCAATTATTTTCTCAGGTGCATGATACTTTCTGACATACTTTGCAAGTATAGGTTCCTTCAGGCTTTGATTCTGGACTTGCTCCACTATGTTCACCATGCTCAAATATTTTGTCTTCTTCTTCTATCAGATACTTAGGTTCCACTGTCTAAGACTCGAGCACCTCTGTGTGAGACTCGGGTGACTCTGTCTGTGACTCACTTCCTCTATCTGTGACTCAGATTCTTCAGTCAGAGACTTGGTTTCTTTAGTTAGCAGCACTGGTTGCAACAAGATTTGTGTTGATGAATTTAGTGGATGGCATGGTTGTTGTCCAATCACCATTGCCCATGTCTTTGGTATAGTATCAGGTTCATAATACATAAAATATTTGTAGTCCTCAGGCTCTTTACTGCTATGTTCTTCATTTCTCTTTGCAAACTCATCAATATTTACATGCATGCTTTCTATGACTTTATGAGTAGTAAGATTCAAATATTTATATGCTTTTCTTTGGCAGGAGTATCCTAGGAATATACCTTCATCACCATTTACGTCAAATTTTCTATTTCTTGCTTCCTTCAAGATGTAACATTTACTTCCAAATACTTTGAAATAACAAACATTAGGTTTATAGCCATACCATAATTCAAAAGGTGTCTTATCAGTACCTTTCTTCAGTTGAACTTGGCTCAAGGTGTGAATTGCAGTGTTGATGGCTTCCTTCTAGTATTTGGTAGCAACATTCTTTTCAATCATCAAGGTTCTTACACAATCCATGATGGATTTGTTCCTTGTTTCTTCTATACCATTCTGTTGTGGTGTACCTGGGGCAAATATTTGACTCTTGATTCCTCTTTCATTTGTAGAATTCATTGAACTCATTAGAAATGAATTTTCTTCCTCTCTCAGATCTTAGGCATTTAAGTTTCTTTCCTGTTTCTTTTTCAACTCTGGAAAGGTACCATTTGAATTTTTAAAAATCTTCTAATTTTTCTTTGAGAAACATAACAGTCATCATTCTGGAATGGTCATCAACAAATAGAATGAAATAATTTTGACCTGTGTAACTTGTTGTTCTAATTGGGTCCACACAAATCAGTATGCACTAATTCCAATACTTCTTCTGTATTGTAATTCTTGCTCTTGAAACTAGTTTTGCCCATTTTCCCAATTTGACATTGTTTGCATATTGCTAATTCAGGTTTCTTCAAAATATGAATACCTCTTACTCTTTTGTTCTTGCTTATGTTGATTAGGTTATCAAAATTCACATGACACAACCGTTTATGCCATAACCATCTTTCTTCTACTTGTGCAATAAAGAAATAACTTTCATTGATATGAAGATATAATAGATTACCTTTTATTTGCCTGCCAGTTCCAACTAGGTTTCCCTTACCATCTAGGAGCTTGGCCTTACCATTCATGAATTCTACCTTGAAACCAATGTTATTCAGTTGTGCCACACTTATTATATTATGCCTTAGTCCTTCAACCCAGTAAGCATTATCACATGTGATTCTTTCATTTAGAGAAATACAACCTTTACCTTTCACGTAGCAGGGTTCATCATTCCCAAAACTGACACTCCCACCATCATAGTGGTCAAGATGTTCAAACTTGGTTTTATCACCAGTCATGTGGTGAGAACAACCACTATCATTTATCCAAGTGTCATTCTTGCTAATATGAGAGTATAGTGTTGTCTTTTCATTATCTTCATTATCTGACTCATCCTTAATAGCAGTATAAACCATTTCATCTTCATCTTCATCACTATCAGAATCTTTAGCAATATAACAAGATTTCTTACCTTTGTCCTTGTAGCTTTTGAAATCTTTCTTGCCTTTGTACTTGTTGAACTTTCTCTCACCTTTGTCTTCTTTGTTCGGGCACTTAGCAAAAATGTGACCAACCTCATCACATGAAAAGAAAATAAATGGTATTCTTCCTTTGTACTATCCTTTTCCTTTTGCAGCTCTCCTTGAAATTAATTCTTCAATGATTTCAAGATCTTCATCATCAGATTCATCATCACTGTCACTGTCAATCTATTTTCCTTTCATCTTTCCAAGGTTTAATTTAGCTTTGAATGCATACTCGAGATTGCTAGGATTAGGAGAATAATTGTCAAAGTTATCTAGCTCAAAAGTTGTAAGTCTTCCAACCAATCCATCTAGAGTTACATCATTACTGCATCTCATCTCTTGAATAGATGAAACTCTAATTGCATAGATAGGAAGTAAATCTCTCAATACCTTGCTGACCACTATTTTGTCTTCAATTGTTCCACTGTCAGCTCTGATTGCACTGACAGTTTTCTTGATTCTTTTACTATACTTTGTAATGTCTTCTCCTTCTTTCATTTTAATCAAATCAAACTGACCTCTGAGACTTTCTGCTTTGGCTCTTTTTACATTGGCATATCCTCCATGTATATCATGTAGTTTCTTCCACATATCATAGGCAGTAGGGCATTCCTTGACTTCATAAAATTTAGAATAGATGAGTGAAGAAGAAATATCAATCATCATTATGTTATGATGCTTCATGTTCACCATTTTTTCCACAGACATAGGTCTCGGTGGTTCTATATACTTGTGATCTAGGAATTGCAAACCAGTTTCTCCGATAGTAGATACATGCAGCTTCATCAAATCTTGTCATGCAGTGAAGTTGTCCTTGTTAAGTTTGGGATCTCCCTTCTGTAAGACATCTCTGATCTTTAGCTTAGGCCTTTAAACCTTCCCTGTAAGCACTTGGTGCTCTAATACCAATTGTTGGAAATGAGTTGAGTAACTTAGAGGGGAGGGGTGAATCAGTTACCACAAAAACAAATTCAAGTCCCTTAGATGTCTTAAACAAATTTATCACTGTTGCTCGGTTAACACAAATATTCTACTGTCACTCGATTAGTAAATCTTAAGATATTAACTGCAATTAACCTTTAGTAATTAATTACAGAAACATAAACCATAAATAAAATAACATGTGCAAATATAACACCAAGATTTAACGTGGAAAACTAATATGGGAAAAAACACCAATTGCAACTAGTCACTGTTTTTCACTCTTCTCAAGTGAGCCCTATTAGGAGCAAACCCTATTAAAGGTTACAATAACACACTGTTAGGTGTGACCCTGTTAGAGGATTTAATCACCCAGTAAGGAGTGGCCTTGTTAGAGGTCTTCAAACACTTCAATGTAGAAATGTCATATTGTGAGAGGATTTACAAAAGACTATTAAGAGAATTAGATCATTGCTACAATTTTTAGAGAGTAACAATGGATTAACCTATTTTGATAAGCAACTGTCTTTGTTGATTCAAATCTTTGCTCTAGATTTAATTACTTGATCCTCACTGATTGGATATTCTATTGCAGCTCTGTGTGTTCTATCCTCAATTAGAATCCCATCTGATTTCACCTCCACACTTCATGTCATAAACATATATCTTTCTTCCTTACTTCTACAAATTCAATCCAAACTTAAACTTATATATATATGATAACCCTTGTCAAGTTAGCCTTAATATCCTTCCAAATAATTAATAAAACTTAAGTTTGTCAGCTTCATATATCAAATTAACCATAAAATATAAACTGTTGTTATTCGGCTATCACTAAAAGCATAACTCGGTTAATACTAAAATCCTTCAATGCCCGACCAAAACTATAATGCCTGAGTGAACTCGCTTAGAACTGAAAATAACTTTGGTCTTCTTCAATGCCCAAGAGTGCTTTCCATGAACTGACTATGCTCAAATAGGATTAGACATTTGTGTAAACATCACTACATTTGTGTAAACATCAATGGAAATACACAATTGAATAATTATCATCAACATTAGGTTCATCCAACCACATTTTGCTGTCATGTACTCGGCTGAGCACAATGTGAATCCATTCAGTCTTGAATTCCTTTGGAAATAGTAGGGCATTGGTTAACCCTTTCACTTTGATGTGTTTGTACTCATCTTTCAGGTTTCCATCCTTGCATAGATTCTCATAAGCTTCTTCGAGTTCAATGTCTCTGATATCTGCAACCTTGTAGTGAATGTAAGTTAGGATGTCTTTGACCAACCAAACCCTAGATGGAATACTCAAGAATTCTCCCTTGTCGTCGGGTTGTGAAGCAACCTCAGGACAGAACTTGTAGTTAGGCTCTTCACAGGCTGAGTTCTTGATAAGAGAAACCTTCTTATCTTTTTTCATCTTGATTTTCATGGTCCGGGAAGTAGATGCCATTGTTCATGAAATTAGGGCTTCTTCACAAATGAACTATGAGCTCGATAAGTCTTGGTACTTACTGGATGATCGCGGTGAGTTCTTGAAATCTATTGGAGTTGCTTTGGAATCACTATTAATTACTTTGCAATGTGATCACTGTGAATCGCTCTTCTCACTCTGTAATCTTCTCATAAATGTTGGGCGGACGAATGAGTTCACATTGGCCTTTTTATAGAAAAATATGACCTAAGTGATGCATTAAATGCTTCACCTGCCACTTGGTTGACAAAGCGTAGACGCTCAGTTAACACACCAAAGACTTCATCTTGGTGAGTATTCAATACTCAGTACAAGGTGTCAACTTGGTTGTCTCCCACATGTTTACCGACGATGCTCGATGTATAGTGTCAACTCGGTTATCTTTCATATGTTGACTGACGTGCAGTTTATGCCCGGTTCATATTAACCGACCAGACTAGATTCACAAAAAATAACAAGTAATACCATAGTGCATCTTCATTCATGCTACTTTGGCATATACTCAATGAATATATGAACTGATGTAAAATATAGCTTTGTAGAGTGCAGTTCCATACTTACTTGTGTTTCTTAGGTGGGGGTGGTGGAATCACTTGATCCATTAGATGAGGTGTCACCAATAGTAGTGCTTGGTCCATAATTATAATTGTTTGAATCTTTCCTCCACATTTGATTTCTCATTCTCTCGATGTCTTCAATAGTGTTTCCATTTGCAAAAGTGCTTGACTCTGTCACTCAGTCTCTGTAGTCCTTGCTTAGGTGACCGACCTTATAACAGTGTAAGCATGCCATTCCAAAGTTAGTCCAGTTTCTAGATCTTCTTATCCATTTCCTCATACAATTTGCATCTATATGTCCATATCTACCACATGCTGTGCAATTTACCCATGTGTTGTAATCCCATACATATGTATTGCCGACTCTTCTCGGTTGATATGCATTTTCTTGTTCTTTGGGTTTCCAGACTTGCTTTATCCTTTTTTTGCATTCATGAGATATGTGGCCATGTATGTTGCAAGTAGAACAATGTTTTTCTATGTATGATTTCTTCTTTGGTTTGTTCAACTTAGATTTGCATTCATGTGCTTTGTGTCCATGCTTGTTATAGTTATAACAATTACCTATGAATGTAGAAGTAGTTTTAGGAATACCTTTTGCCTTGCTCTTGAAAACATTTGATGTGTGGCCTGGTTTTCCATAATGATTACATGAATGCTTCTTTGGTCTTGGATTTGAGTAGACATTCCTTTGATTAGTTCGGTTTGATGATTCTCCATGCTTGGTATACCCTAAACCAATATTTTTGTTGAGTCTTCTCTATCCATTCAGAAATTCATCCATTCTTTTTGTAATGGCTTCATCTTTCTTGATCATATTATTATGTTGTTGTTGAATCTTTGCTTCATGCTTCAGTTTCTCATTTTCTTCTTTTAGTTCACCAATAGATTCCAATTTTCCATTAAGTTCTATGTTCACTCGGTTGGCCTCATGACTCATAAGAACTATTTGATTGGTGATCTCAATGTGATGTTCAGTAAGTCTCTATATCTCAGATTCTTTCTCTTGTAATTTTTTAGTAATCTTTCTCCTGTCATCAATAGCTAAAATTCTTTCTTGTTCATCTTGTCTTACATTATTCATAACATCAATCATTCTTACCAGTTGTGTCTCTTGAACAATCTGCAGTACTTTCACTTGTTCAGTCAGATGTTGATTGATTTCATTTAGATTTGTAATGCTTCCTTCATATGTGTCAGATGTATTACCAAATCCAGATTCAGATGAATCAAATAAATCAGGTATCTCTTCTTCATGATAGTCAGTTTCATTGTAGCAAGGTGCCATGACTTTTCTTTCAGCAAATAACTCTTTCATTTTGATTCTTTCTTCTTTGTATTGCTCAAAGAAAATTTGTATCTGCAACTTCTGATTCTCAATATTTTATCAAGCTTGTACCTTTCCATTGTATGATCTTTTCTCTCACGTGATTTAAACTTTTACAAATAAGAGATCTAGCTCTGATACCAATTGTTAGAATAATGGAAGGGTGTGTACTAAGAGGGGAGGGATGAATTAGTACCCTTAAAACTTTTATCAATTAACCTTAGTAATCTTTTCTTGCATTACCGACCATTGTTTCTTTTCTACCTCATGCATCTAATATCATAGCATAAATGTAAATTCATGTAAACAAACATAGAAACATTCATGAAACTTATTAACTCATGACACACGAATTGATAACGCAGAAAACCCCTGGTAGAAGGTAAAAAATGTGGTGGGGATGAAACCACAAAGCTTCACTATCTACAGAATGGAAAGTGTCAATTAAGGCTACAAGTTGTGATCACTTCTGATGATCTTACCCTATTAGGAGTAACATGTAAGACTTGTTAAGTGTACTCAGTTAAGATATTTCAGCAACACAATGTATTTGTGCACTCGGTTAAGAGATTTACAATAAGACTGTTAAGTCCACCTTCTTGAAGGATTTTTTCTATTTTCTACAATTGTTAGAGAGTAGACAAAAATAGTTATGACCTGATAGTTTGCAATCTTGAATTGTTGATTACAGATCCATTAAGTTCAAAAAATTGTATATCACCTATTGTGATGGATAATACCTTTGTTCTTCTCGGTAGCCTTGAATCTAGTTCTTCATAACTGAATTATTCTTTTAACTGTTCTTCTGCATGAAAATCTCTATCTGATCCATAAATGTCCTTTTGCGGCTACAATCATCATGTTCTTGATTGATTATACATCTATATATACAATGTATTGACCTAATTAGGTTTCACACTTTTCTTGAATAACTCTAAGACCAAAGGTTTACAACTTGAACTTGATCTCCTAGTTTGCATGAATACAATCAGTTAAAATGATTAAATCCATCAATTGCGCTTTTCATGATCCTCAATAAATGGTTTTCCAGCTAAGAAAAAATCTAATTTAAAGACTAAAGTGCTTTAGCTGACGTGTAGTTCAATCCACTTTTCTCAGTGTTAAAACTGTCTCTCGGTTAGACTGGTTCTCGGTGATGCCTATTCTCAGTTATGTCTCTTAGACTGATGCTTAGTTGTGTCTTCTCGGTGATCAAAACATGTCAGTGACCACTATGCTCGGTAATCACTACGCTCAGTGATCAATGTTGCTTAGTGATCACTGCCACTCTGTGAATGCTGACTGACCAAAGATGTCTACTTGAATACTAATGAAAACATCTAATCCTTTAAGGATTATCACATCACTACTAGATTTGGAGCTGTAGGGGAGAGGAAAGTTCATAACCCAAATAGGAATGAATTCTCCATTAATGTTTCCTTGCTAAATGAGGAGGAAGTGTCCAATGATGTTTACATTATATGGCAGTTTAATAAAATGACAGCTAGACAAGATAGTGCTATATGCAGATGGGTGCAATGCATTTCTAGTTGGAAATCATTCTTCCAAATGGTTAGGGGGAAGATAGCTAGGAATTCCAGAAGGATGGAGGGATATTTTATAGAGAGATTAGACATAGCAAAATATGAACTTCAGGCAGTCCCCTCCTCTACCCATGTTGCTAAAGAAGTGATTAATGCCAGGGAATCCTTGAGGAACATTAAAAATAACAAAGTGAAAGGTTCCAGAGTTAGGGCAAGGATTAACTCGGCAGATCAAGGGGATAAGGGATCAATTTTTTTTTCATATCCTAAGGAATAAAGAAGCCAAGGTCAAGATTGAGGAAATTTGGGATGGAGGTGCTAAGATTGAAAACCAAGAGGACATACTTAAGGCATTCTCTTAGAACTACAAGATCTTACTTGCATCAGAAGAAGACAGTGGTATGTGCCAGGCAAGAGAGAAAGTCAGGAGGCTGATCCCTAAGATGGTATGTGAGGAATGTGCATTGATTCTGGGTAAACCATTGTCTTTTGAACAAATCTGCAACTCCATCCAAGCCTTGGCCTTAGACAAAGCCCCAGGGCCTGATGGTCTCCCGGATGAATTCTACAAGAAGAAAAATAAGTGGATTGGAAAGGAAATTTGTGAGGTATATAAGGAAGCTATGGAGAATGGAGACATTAACAATGGTCTAATTAAGCTCATCCCTAAAGAAGATGACAAGGCATTGATTCAAAATTGGAGACCAATCACCCTACTCAATCTCTCATATAAAATCATTGCAAAAACCTTGGCCAAGAGGTTAGAGAAAGTTCTACCTAGTATCATTAACCCCAAACAGACAGGCTTTGTTAAGGGAAGGTACATTTTAGAGAATTTAATCACTTGTTGGGAGGCTGTGAGCTGGGCCAAAGACTCGGCACAAAAATCATGCATGATGCTAATAGACTACGCGAAAGCATATGATAGAGTGGAGTGGGGATTTATATTCATGATTCTTGAAGCTCTTGGTTTCCCTATTGAGTTTGTCAAGATGGTGAAGATTCTTATGAAGGATGCTAGAACCAGAGTGGAAGTTAATGGGTATAGGTATGAAGAGTTTGAATTGTCTCATTCTATCAGACATGGGTGCCCTCTTTCCCCTACCTTATTTGTGATTACTGTTGATGCAATGGAGTACCTATTGAGAGACAAAACCCTGTCTCCCAAATTCAAAGGTATTAGCATTCCAAAAGAAGGATAAGTTACAAATATTCAGTTTGCAGATGACATGACTTCTTTGTTGAAGCTGGAAGAAGATAATCTGAAGAACTTCATGGGGAAAATGGAGGTATTTTGTAAAGCATCAGGAAGCAAGATCTCCATAACTAAATCTATCCTCTTGGGTTGGGATGAAACCCCCCAGAATGAGTTAGTCAATGGTCCATCAATTGGGGGGACCCAATCTGCAGGTAAGATACTTGGGCATTCCCTTCTCCATTAATGCCAACTTAAAAAATATGTGGAAATGGGTGAAAATAAAGGTCCTCAAGAAATTAGAAAAGTGGGATAACTAGTATCTCTCTTTGGCAGGGAGAGTACAAGTTTGTCAGAAGATCCTCTCCACTTACACCATCTACTACTCCTCAATGTGGCTTTTTCATCAATACCAATTTAATTTTCTCCAAAAGCACATAAGGAATTACCTATGGTCGGATGGTAGGAGAAATAAGAAATGGCATGTAGTCAAATGGGATTGGTGCACGATGGAAAAAAAGGTTGGGGGATCAGGGATTAAAGATTTAAGGACTCAAGGAGTGGCACTTGCAGCTAAATGGTTTGTTAAGTCTCTTATCGGGGATGAACCAAGGAAAATTTTGGTTAGGAACAACATCATCAGGGGCACCTAATCAAAAGGAAAATGGTGGAAGGGCCTTTTTCTCAATGACATATTAGCTGGGGAAGTGGATTTCAAGGTGAAGGGCTCTCCATTTTTTCAATCTATTTGGAAAGGTTGGGAAAGTGTAAAATGCCTGGTTAAGGAGAAAGGGGTGATGATTGCCAGTGGATATAAGATATGTGGTAGTAGATCAATTTGGTGGGGGTTTCAGTATCATGATAAACCACTTGATCTTCTACAGGGGTACTCTACCAAGACTTGGGTGGACAAAGGGATTTCTTTACTTGCAGATGTACTTCAGAATGGTGATCTCCCAAATTGGAATGACCTAATGCTTGAATTTGACCTCCTCCAGTCCCAATACCGTACTTATGATGTTCTTAAAAAATCCCACTCCCACCCGCATCTTCCCAAAGATTGTGTTGTTTATAGTGACACTTTCTTGTCATATAGATGGAGAGATGGCTCCCTCCTTCCTCGCATCAAAACCAAACAAATATACTCCTCCCTTAAAGCTGACTGTGCTATATTCACCCATGCTAATAACTCCTGGGACCTTCAACTTCCTAATGATGCCTGGAGTAAGATTTTTTTGGCCCTTTGGACATCCTTTTTTGAACCAAAAGTCAAGAGCTTCAGATGGAGATTTATGTTACACAAGCTGGCATTTAGGCTCCCTAGAGGAGAAGTGAGTCTTTGTACAATCTGTAAAGTCCCTGAGTTAGTAAAACATGTCTTTTTCAATTGTATTGTTGCTAAATAAATTATGAAGATATTTGGCATTAACATTGGATGTAATGTTTCCTTGCATGAGATTGTCTATGGGCATATTGATGGGATTAGAATAGCCAGTAATGATTTCTTTGCTTTCTTTTCTGCACTTATACTGTGGCACATTTGGAAATTACACAATGACAATGTTTTTGGTGATAAATCTAGGTTGCTTACTAAGTCTCTGTGGAGGCTTACTTTTCATAATATTTCTATGTAGGCTACTATAGTGATAAAGATAAAAAAGACCAAGCTAGAAGATCTGTTCAAGGATGACATGATGAGGCTCGATTCCTGGGAGGTGTCTCATGGATATACATGGTCGAGGCAGTCCGAAAAACATACCCCCTTTGAGGTGGCCCTGCACAACTTTATGGTTGAGGTGGAGGAGTAGAAGAGGAGAGCTAGGCAGGAAAGAAGCAATGTTGTTTAGGTTGTACCACTAGCAGCAATACTAGGTGATATACCTATGATAGAGGTGGTGCAACACACCTACAAGAACACACATTGAGGAAGATGAGGTACTGGCTTGGATGGAAGGTGACAAAGGTTGGACAGCTTGGGTCCTTCTCTAGGAGGGAAGATAGAATCAACTCCTACTTGATAACACCTATTTTTTCCATAATGTATATATTTATGTTGTGAAGCACTGGTATACTATTTGTAACTATTGATAGTCTATTTTGATGGTGATGGGTTAAAACTGTGAACTTCTCCGTGGATACTATAATTTTGATACTTGATAGTTAAAACAAAAAAATTAATGTTTCAAGTTAGTTTTGTTTAATGATCTCTAAATCATATTAAGAACTGATCAAATTTTCTCTTTGATATTGAAGACCAAACCTTTGTAATAGATGCTAATTTTCCATGAAATTGCTCAAAGATAATCAAATCTATTATAGAATCTGCATTAAGAGAAGCCGATTACTTTGACGAGGGTTGATTCTGTAAACCCATAGCATTTCCTTGTAGATTGATTATTAGTTTAATAATATAGATCAACTTTAATGCATTTAGTGTAACCATTGACTTAAGCATCACAAAGCCTTTGTTTCACTTATCATTCATGCTCCAAACTTTTAGTTCATTGTCCTTATTATTTAACATCAACACACAATCAAAACTATCTAAGCACAATTGAAACTGAACCTGTCATGTAAAAATAATGTTCCTATCGCCCGGATGGCAAGAGATTCCTATAACCGCAAATGTACATCATTATAAATTGAATCTACAAATGACACTTTCTCCAACGACACCAACCATAACTAACATCAAACTGTAGACATCTAAAATTGGTCAAGCAAAATCAAGAAAAGAGCAAGTGATAAATCAAGGACAAAATCATGAATTAATTGAAAATCAAAGCTATTGGATTAATTAAATAAAAAAGATCAAATAATTATACAATTGATTTTAATTAATTAATTATATAGTTTAAATCAAATTAAATCCAACCCATTCAAGGGTATACATGGCTAAGATAAATCAATTAAATCAATTATTAATTCATTTATTCTCACCCATCACACGGGGACAAAAATCAATAAAACAATGAGGAGGAAGAATTGAACTCACATGGATCAAGGATTCATCAACTCTACACCACACATCATGAGTTGCAACTTGAACCTCTATCTTGTCTCTTTGCTCCAACATTTGAAACCAAAGGCTTTACTTTGTCTCACCATTTGAAACCACAAACTCAACTCAACCTTGATCATGATCAATTAAACTCACCCCTCCACTTGGAAATCCTATAAATAGAGTTCATTTCTTAATGAAAATCACCACTTTACATCCATTATTAGGGCATCATTACTATAGAATTTTTGTATCATCAAGCATATCATTGTCAATTCTAGGATTTGCATCATAATTGATCATAACGGAGTCATTTTGCATCATAATTGAGCTAGAATAGGGTAGAATTGCATCATTCTTCTTGTTCTAGGACTGTCACTCTTGAATGCTCAAGCTGAGAGCATTACTTTAGCTTCCTAGATAAAAAGCCATGAGATGCTTCTTATTTGTATTTTCAATTCAATAGCTTAATTGTTGATTCTTTCATAATTAAGTTGATTATATTAGCAAACTAATCTCATGCATGTATTCTCATATACACAAACATACAGAGCTATCACCCCTTTTGACATCAATGAAAAATATGCCAAAGCTCAACACCATTTAAAGATTTACAATAGGGTTACAATTCAACATGCATATAAAGTGGAAGATGAAAGATGATAAAAAGATAAATGATTACTTTTAAACCCTAAGAATATTAAGAGTTTAAAAGTGGAGATATAATGATTAAATATGGATATGATGTCAACTCTCGTATTTGGAGAAGAGCACTATGAGATATAATGAATGATAAATTATTTTCAAAGTTTTAGAGATTTATCGTGAAATTATACAATAAAAGATAAACAAAGAGAGCGTTACCATAGCTTTAACTTGTTAGAGTAAAAAGGTATTTTCACTTATTAATTTTATCATTATTGATTTAATTATTAAGTCACTTTTTATCTTTAGTTCACTTAAGCTAAATTTTAGGCATATAATAATTAATTCTATTATTAATTATTATCATGCAACCTAGGTTTCTCCACCTTCTGGTGTTCAATCTCCTTTATACGGATTGATCTCTTTGTAATTATTAATTCTTTTGTAATTTTCTCTATTCTCTCTCTGAATGAATATTTCATCTTTCATATCATTATGAGTTGTGTCTCCATTCTTTTCTTTTGTGACAGGTATTTTACATACAATGAATCTTGGTGATTAAATTCTTCGAATTCTAGCATAACCTTCCCCTCTCAAGATTTTCTATTGATTTGTAATGTAGAGCTAAATTGAGAAAGCTTGAGTTGTAGCGAGTAAATGTATCATAGTAGCTTTTAGACTTTGCTACAAAAGTATTGTAATGGTTGGAGATATTTTTATAGAGCTTGACGTGGAAAATTGTTGCAATTAAAAAGAAAAAGAGAGTTTTGTTTGGTTGAATTAGCAAAGAGTTCGTTACTTTTTTGTTTGGTCATTATGACATGCATTGTACACTAGCCACACAAAACATTTGCCATCAAATTTGAAAAAATTGCTAGATGTCAGTGCATTGAATGGATGTTTGCATGTATTGTTGCAGTCCATGAAAACTTCATAATTTTTGAACCACATGCAATAATAGTTCATCTTTGTTAATTGTGAAGTCATAATCTTTGAAATCAAGATATCAAATTTATCATTAATTTTCAAATCAAGGTGATTACAATGCATAAGTACAAAATTGTAATAGTATGCAATTTTTTGATGCTACACTTGGGAATTAGAGGAACAAGGTTGTGTTTGTGATTTAGTCTAGGAATTAGGAATCCTAAAGGGGAAAGATCAATATTCTTTCAAGGCAAAGGATATTACATATAAATGATAGGTTCAACTTGTGTCTAAAATAAGACAAATTGAACATTAAGACAAGATGCTTATGACAAGGCTGAATGTGTAAACAAAAAGATAAAAGAACATGATATTCAATTAGAGGAATAAGGTTGTGTGTGGGATTTAGTCTCGGAATTAGGAATCCTAAAGGGGAAAGATCAATATTCTTTCAAGGCAAAGGATATTACATATAAATGATAGGTTCAACTTGTGTATAAAATAAGACAAATTGAACATTGAGACAAGATGCTTATGACAAGGCTGAATGTGTAAACAAAAAGATAAAAGAACATGATATTCAATTAGAGGAACAAGGTTGTGTGTGCGATTTAGTTTGGGAATTAGGAATCCTAAAGGGGAAAGATCAATATTCTTTCAAGGCAAAGGATATTACATAGAAATGATAGGTTCAACTTGTGTCTAAAATAAGACAAATTGAACATTAAGACAAGATGCTTATGACAAGACAGAATGTGTAAACAAAAAGATAAAAAAATATGAGTTTCATCTCTACAAATATAAACAAAAAAATTAAAATATACGATATACACTTTTCTCTTCAAATTATAATTAATTTTATTATTATATAAACAATATTAAAATTTTACTATTTAATTATAATACTTATATTTATTAAAAACAATATTTAACACACACATATCAATCACAACACTTTATGAAATTATAATATATACTACATACATATGTATCACAAAACTTTATTGGAATAACTTGGTTCTGCCTTGCAGATATATTAGCTTTGTATCTAGTATATATTATAATTTCATAAAGTGTTGTGAGATATATATATATATATATTTGTGTGTTAAAAAATGAAAATCAAACTGCTTTTATATCAGAGAAAAAACTGCAGAGAGGAAAAAACAGGGAGACGAAGAAAAGACAATCAAGCAAAATGTCTCAGGCGAAAAGGAAAACGTTCTCATTTCATTTAACCAAGCGCCATTTCACTTCCACCATTACTGCATTAACAGAATTTCAAACGAACTCACGTACAGATATCAAGACTAAATTCAAACCCAATGAGATTGCAAATATCACAGCCAAACCTAATACTAAAGAACCCAGCCGTTCAAAGAATACCGCTGGAAATGCCAAGTTCATTGAACATATTAAAAGATTCTGCAAAGAAGGTCGATTGAATCAGGCTGTAGGAATTCTGAAAGACATGGACAGACAAGGTGTCCGTGCCGAGGTCTCAGCATATGCTTCTTTGTTGCAGTGTTGTCTGGAGACTAAATCTGTTGCACAAGGGAGAAAAGTTCATAATCACATGATAGAAAAAGGTTTCATCTTGGATTTGTTTCTGGGTACTAAACTTGTTGTCATGTATGCCAAGTGTGGGAGCCTGGACGAAGCGCGCAGAGTGTTTGACGAAATGCCCAAGAGAACTGCGGTCTCCTGGACTGCTATGATTGCAGGCTATGCCAAAGGAAAATCTCAAGAGGCTTTGGAATTGTTCTATGAGATGCAGCGGACGGGTGTTTTGCCTGATAAATTTACTTTTGCCAGCGTTCTTCCGGCTTGCGCTAGGTTGGGTTCTCTGGAACATGGCAAGAAAGTGCACCGAGAAATAAAAAGGATGGGATTTGAGGATAATGTTTTTGTGGGCAGTGGCCTTGTGGATATGTACGTGAAATGCGGGAGTGTGAAAGATGCACGTATCGTGTTTAACAAAATGCCTGAACGAAATGTAGTTTCCTGGACTGCCATGGTTGCAGGATATGCCCAGAATGGGCAGGTGGCTATGGCGCGGAAACTTTTTGATAAGATGCCTGAGAGGAATGTGGTGTCGTGGAATGCGATGCTCGCGGGTTATGCTGAGCATGGGATGGTTGATCAAGCTGAAAAGTTGTTTGAGCAAATGGCAGAACGGAATACAGCGTCGTGGAATGGGATGATTGCAGCATATTTACGTGGTGGCAATGTGGAAAAGGCCTTGGAGTTCTTTGAGAAAATGCCAGACAGGGATATAATCACCTGGAATGGATTGATCTCGGCATTCACACAAAATTGGTGTTTTAGTGAAGCACTACATATTTATAAACAAATGAAACAGGCAGGTGTGAAGCCCAATTCTACTACCTTTTCCAGTGTTCTTCCGGCATGCGCTAACTCTGCAGCTATTGAGCAGGGCAAGGAAATCCACATAGACGTAAGAAGAAGTGGGCTTGAGCCTAGTTTGTTTGTGGGGAGTGCTCTTGTTGACATGCACGCCAAATGTGGAAGAATAGACGATGCACGAAAAGTGTTTGATAAAATGCCCGATAGAAATGTTGTCTCGTGGACAGCTATGATTGGAGGGTATGCCATGAACGGGTGCGGCAAAGAGGCTCTTCAAATCTTTAAGGAAATGCAAGATTCGGACACAAAGCCAAACCATATTACATTTGCTGGTGTCCTGGCTGCGTGCTGCCATGCAGGCTTAGTGGATGAAGGTAGGGAGTACTTCGATTCCATGAGCAGAGATCATAACATAATCCCCGAACTAAGCCACTATTGCCACATGGTTGATCTCCTTGGGCGTGCTGGGCGCTATAACGAGGCGAACGAATTCATAAAAAAAATGCCAGTCGAACCTGATGCTGATATTTGGGTTTCTTTGCTTCGTGCTTGTATTGTCCATAACAAAATAAAACTTGGAAAACACGTGGCAGAACGCCTTTTGAAAAGAGAACCTAACAATTTTTCACATTATGTGATGGTTTCAAACATGTATGCTGCTGCTTGCAGATTGGACGAGAAAGAAAATGTAAGGAAATTGATGATAGAGAATCAAGTAAAGAAGATGCCAGGGCGAAGCTGGATTGAAATCAATAAAAAGCTACACTCTTTTTGTACTGGAGATAAATTGCAGTCAGAGACACCGGAACTTCTTTCTGAATTGCAGCAACTATCTGGACAGATTAAAGAGGTAAGCTCTGAATTGGAGACAAACTTTGGAGTGCACGATGATGATGACAAGGAGGAGAAAGATATTCCCTATCATCATAGTGTGAAGTTGGCAATTGCATATGGGCTTCTAAACACACCTTCAGGAATGCCTCTCCGGATTGCCAAGAATGTCAGATTATGTGATGACTGCCACTCTGCCACCAAAACTATTTCAAAGAGTTTTGAACGTCAAATAATTGTGAGAGACGTCAAACGTGTCCATTACTTCAAAGATGGCCAGTGTTCATGCGGAGATTACTGGTAATGCAATAAGATACAAACAAAAAGATTCAGTCACCCTTTGTCAGAAACTAGGCAGATTTATGTGTTTTAGCCTAGTCGGCAAGAGTCATTGTGGAATAATGATATGGAGCAGTCTCCCCCAGCCAACAACTAGGCCGGTTTTTTTTTGGGCCTAGTCATTAGAAGTTGTAACGAGATGATGATACGGAGCAGTCACATATTTGTAATATTGAAAACATGTTCTCATAGGAGCCTGGCCGATTCTGCTATATCGGGTGCATTGTTTGAGTTGGATGGAGCATGACGAACATGGATTGTTTGAGCTGGATGGATTTTTCAAAATATGATAACATTTCAACTCTGATTTTGGAGTTTTTAACTTTCGCCTCTCACGGATTTTTCTTACTGGCTCGAAATATTCTACATCTTTACTTCTTTCTTTTTATTAGAGCAACACAGATAACTTGAAAGTGATTTGAATCAAAGCAATTGACAATTCAAAGTTTTCCAACAACTAAAGTTTAAACAGCGTGAAAGTGAGAATCACCATTGAGTTGAATATGTGTTTTCTGAATACAAGTTCAATAATGGTCTACGATGATTTGTTATGACAGGTAGAATGTAATGAAGGAAGAATTCATAAATGAATATTGGAAGCAGCGGCTTGCAATGCCCTTCCATGAAGTGAATATAGGGAGGGTGGACTTTTTCTGTGTTAGTTGAAGGGCTGGTGGCTCCCCTTCCTTGATTTGTCCTCTACTTCTGTCTGTTTGCAGATCTGTTATTTCTGGCTCTTTTATTGGGCCAATGTGCATTTTACTCAATTTTGAAATTCACTTGATATAACCCTATGTTGAAATTTTAAAATTTCATGTTGATTGCTTTTCAGTTTGGTACTAGTTTTTTGGAACCTTCCATTTTGGTAGCTCACACAGTTAATGAATATTGTATCTAAATTTTTTAGATGCAACAGCATTGGTGTGATGGATTTTGCATAGATTTTTTCGTTTCAGTTAATTGTTTTCAATCTGCTTTTACATTTGCTCTGCAGACAGTGTTGATTATTTTACAGGAGACAATTGAAATGACCTGTCTTACAAGAAAAAATCATGGGGATTAAATTTTTCGGGTTCTATAATTTTCTGTTGTGCATGAAATTGATTTGGTTCTGGAGAAACACTGGTGCCATCTTATGCTTGATGAGTAGTTGTTTTAGGAAAATAACAAGTTTCTTTCGTTCAACCATGTGCATTTTGAGTAATTTTTTTTTCTTTCCATCATTCAATTTGCATGAACGAAATTGTGGGTTTCTAGTGTTTGTTTTTGCATCTCTTTTATTTGCTGAAGCTACCGAATTATCTATTATTGCCACATGATTGATCTCCTTGGGCATGCTGGGTGCCTTAACGAGGCAAACGAATTCATCAAAAAAAATGCCAGTCGAACCTGATGCGGATATTTGGGTTTCTTTGCTTCGTGCTTGTATTTTTGATAACAAAATAAAACTTGGAAAACATGTGGCAGAACACCTTTTGAACAGAGAACCTACAATTTTTCACATTATGTGATGGTTTCAAACATGTATGCTGCTGCTGGCAGATGGGATTAGAAAGAAAAAGTAAGGAAGTTGATGAGAGAGAATCAAGTAAAGAAGATGCCAGGGCGAAGCTGGATTGAAATCAATAAAAAGATACACTCTTTTTGTACTGGAGATAAATTACAGTCAGAGACACTGGAGCTTCTTTCTGAATTGCAGCAACTATCTGAACAGATTAAGTAGGTAGGCTCTGAACTAGAGACAAAATCTGGAGTGCATGATGATGATGACAAGGAGGAGAAAGATATTCTCTATCACCATAGTGTCAAGCTGGCAATTGCATATGGGCTTCTAAACACACCTTCAGGAATGCCTCTCTGGATTGCCGAGAATGTTAGATTGTGTGATGACTGCCACTTTGCCACCAAAACTATTTCAAAGAGTGTTGAATGTCAAATAATTGTGAGAGACGTCAAGCGTGTCCATTACTTCAAGGATGGCCAGTGTTCATGCGGAGATTACTGGTAATGCAATAAGATACAAGCAAAAAGATTCAGTCACCCTTTGTTAGAAACTAGGCAATTTATGTGTTTTAGCCTAGTCAGCAAGAGTCATTGTGGAATAATGATATGGAGCAGTCTCCCCCAGCCAACAACCAGGCAGATATGATTCTTTGGCCTAGTCATTAGAAGTTGTAACAAGATGATGATACGGAGCAGTCAGATATTTGTAATATTGAAAACATGTTCTCATAGGAGCCTGGCCGATTCTGCTTTATCGGCCGGATTGTTTGAGTTGGATGGAGCATGACGAGCATGGATTGTTTGAGCTGGATGGATTTGTCAAAATATGATAACATTTCAACTCTGATTTTGGAGTTTTTAACTTTCGCCTCTCACGGATTTTTCTTACTGGCTCGAAATATTCGACATCTTTAATTCTTTCTTTTTATTACAACAACACAGATAACTTGAAAGTGATTTGAATCAAAGCAATTGACAATTCAAAGTTTTTCAACAATTAAAGTTTAAACAGCATGAAAGTGAGAATCGCCATTGAGTTGAATATTTGTGTTCTGAATACAAGTTCAATTATTGCCTAAGATGATTGGTTATGACAGGTAGATTGTAATGAAGGAAGAATTCATAAATGAATATTGGAAGCAGCGGCTTGCAATGCCCTTCCATGAAGTGAATAGAGGAAGGGTGGACTTTTCCTGTGTTAGTTTAAGGGCTGGTAGCTCCCCTTCCTTGATTTGTCCTCTACTTCTGTGTGTTTGCAGATCTCTTATTTCTGGCTCTTTTATTGGGCCAAGGTGCATTTTACTCAATTTTGAAATTCACTTGATATAACCCTATGTTGAAATTTTAAAATTTCATGTTGATTGTTTTCCAGTTTGGTACTATGTTTTTGGAACCTTCCATTTTGGTAGCTCATACAGTTATGAATATTGTATCTAAATTTTTTAGATGCAACAGCATTGGTGTGATGGATTTTGCATAGATTTTTTTCGTTTCAGTTAATTGTTTTCAATCCCCTTTTACATTTGCTCTGCAGACGGTGTTGATTATTTTACAGGAGACTATTGAAATGACCTGTCTTACAAGAAAAAATCACAGGGATTAAATTTTTCGGGTTCTATAATTTTCTGTTGTGCATGAAATTGATTTGGTTCTCGAGAAACATTGGTGCCATCTTATGCTTGATGAGTACTTGTTTTAGGAAAAAAACAAGTTTCTTTCCTTCAAGCGTGTGCATTTTGAGTAATTGTTTTTTCTTTCCATCATTCAATTTGCATGAACGAAATTGTGGGTTTCTAGTGTTTCTTTTTGCAACTCTTTTATTTGCTGAAGCTACAGAATCATCTATTATTGCCACATGGTTGATCTCCTTGGGCATGCTGGGCGCCTTAACGAGGCGAACGAATTCATCAAAAAAATGCCAGTTGAACCTGATGCTGGGTTTCTTTGCTTCGTGCTTGTATTGTCCATAACAAAATAAAACTTGGAAAACATGTGGCAGAACGCCTTTTGAACAGAGAACCTAACAATTTTTCACATTATGTGATGGTTTCAAACATGTATGCTGCTGCTGGCAGATTGGATTAGAAAGAAAAAGTAAGGAAGTTGATGAGAGAGAATCAAGTAAAGAAGATGCCAGGGCAAAGCTGGATTGAAATCAATAAAAAGCTACACTCTTTTTGTACTGGAGATAAATTACAGTCAGACACCGGAACTTCTTTCTGAATTGCAGCAACTATCTGAACAGATTAAGTAGGTAGGCTCTGAACTAGAGACAAAATCTGGAGTGCATGACGATGATGACAAGGAGGAGAAAGATATTCTCTATCACCATAGTGTCAAGCTGGCAATTGCATATGGGCTTCTAAACACACCTTCAGGAATGCCTCTCCGGATTGCCAAGAATGTTAGATTGTGTGATGACTGCCACTCTGCCACCAAAACTATTTCAAAGAGTTTTGAACGTCAAATAATTGTGAGAGACGTCAAGCGTGTCCATTACTTCAAGGATGGCCAGTGTTCATGCGAAGATTACTGGTAATGCAATAAGATACAAGCAAAAAGATTCAGTCACCCTTTGTCAGAAACTAGGCAATTTATGTGTTTTAGCCTAGTCAGCAAGAGTCATTGTGGAATAATGATATGGAGCAGTCTCCCACAGCCAACAACAACTAGGCAGATTTGATTCTTTGCCCTAGTCATTAAAAGTTGTAACGAGATGATGATACGGAGCAGTCAGATATTTGTAATATTGAAAACATGTTCTCATAGCAGCGTGGATGATTCTGCTTTATCGGGTTGATTGTTTGAGTTGGATAGAGCATGACGAGCATGGATTGTTTGAGCTGGATGGATTTTTCAAAATATGATAACATTTCAACTCTGATTTTGGAGTTTTTAACTTTCGCCTCTCAGGGATTTTTCTTACTGGCTCGAAATACTCTACATCGTTACTTCTTTCTTTTTATTACAGCAACACAGATAACTTGAAAGTGATTTGAATCAAAGCAATTGACAATTCAAAGTTTTTCAACAATTAAAGGTTAAACAGCATGAAAGTGAGAATCGCCATTGAGTTGAATACTTGTTTTCTGAATAGAAGTTCAATTGTTGTCTACGATGATTTGTTATGACAGGTAGAATGTAATGAAGGAAGAATTCATACATGAATATTGGAAGCAGCGGCTTCCAATGCCCTTCCATGAAGTAAATATAGGGAGGGTGGACTTTTCCTGTGAGAATATAAGGGCTGCTGACTCCCCTCCCTTGATTTGTCCTCTACTTCTGTTATAAAGGATGAGAAGATTCCGAAGAATAAAGGCTTAGTGTTGCAGAGTAAAAGAAACATTATGGCCGGGCATAATTCGGGTTATTGCAACTCTAAAACATCATAAGAAATTCGGTCTTTAGTTTCTGCCATATAAAAACTTTTCTTCAAATCTCTAAAATTCAACGTTTCTATAGAAATTTAGAGTTTTTCTTTTTCATATCTTTGGATAAGTTTTTGATTCTAAAATTCAGTTTCAGAATGAGTATAGTTTGAAACTTATTGGAGGGGTTTAAATTTAAAATGTTGATAAACTTTTGTTTTATTATAATTTAAATTGAAGACAATCTATTTGTTTATTTGTCAATGGTTATCTTCATCTATATGGAAAACACCTTCATATATGGAAAACACTTTCATGATAATTGTTCAAGAACCATAATCTAAACTTTTATCTTCTGAAAAGTTATTTTAATCTTTTGAACAAATCCTTGAGGAATGTCATATAACCATTCTATATGGAAATACCTTCATAGCCAGATGTTATAGTTAACTTTAGTTCTCTATTAAATGAATTTTTTTTTTTTGAAGCCAATAGATAACATTTATTCTAACTATTAAGTTCACTATTCTAGCATGCATAGTTTATCTATACATCATTTATAAATTTTGTTTGGGGATTAAACTATTGTAATTTAAGAAATAAGAATATTAAAAAAAAAAAAATATTAAATTCTTAAAATTTGTTAAAACTTTAATTTTATTTTCTATCTATTTAACAACTTATACATGATTTTAGAGGTAATCTTGACTTATTTTACATGATATAGGTATGCTCGTCATAATACATTAGTACATCAATGTTTTATTGATATAGTTACAAAGCTAATTTTAATTGATTTAAACAAGATACTTGATTAATGATATTAGATTTCCACAATCGATCAAGATTATTGTAAGATTTTTCTGGGTGAAAGTTTTTTTATTAACATAATGGATCACGCTTCGTGATCCATTATTAGGGTGATATAAGAGAGCTCAAGGAAAACAAATTTATCCTTAGCAACTCAAACTATTTTGATTTATAACACAATTCCTTCCCATGATTGTGGAAATTTGATATCATTAATTGATGCCCTTCATGGGAGGGAATTGTGCCCCAAACCAAAGCAATTTGAATTGTTAAGGATAAATTTGTTCTCCTTGAGCTCTCTTATATCATTCTAATGTTCGAAATGTTGATGAAAAAACTTCTTACACAATCTACCGAGAAAAATCTGACAATAAGATATTTGATATGCTAAATTAGTGATTTTTTAGCAACATATTGTATAGGTTTTTATATAATGTTTTAGATCATACTTCTAATTTTTTTTACAAGGATGATATAAGCAATACGAATTAAATTGTAGATCTAGATCTAATAATAATAAAAAGGAAAAGAACCCAAAACTCAAAAAGAGATGAAGTAAGAAATAATTTATTACTAATAATCATTTTGTATTAAAAAATTATAACATATTAATTTTATTGAAAATGATGATATAATTATGAAAATTATAATTATACATATCATCATAAATATTTAATATTTTATTTATAATAAGTAACATAATGCAAATATTATCAAATCATTATAATTTAATATATATTAATCTTTATGTTTATTAGAGATTCTATAAGAGTAAAATTATTTGCAAATTTTACAAGGTTGAATATAACTACATTGATAAGCATTTTTTTAATATAAAGGTTAAAAAAATTTAAAAAAAAAAATTGAGTCTACAAGTCTTTTAAAGATTCTAGATACATAGTTTCAAAAAAATCTTGAAAATCTAAATGGATTGAAGATAAACAATTGAAACAAGAGGAGGAAGTCTCCAAATCCCAAATACAAGGTATACACATTTGTGACCTTAAAGATTGTTCTTGTTTTGATTATCATAAGTAATTCACTCTTTTATGCTAAAAAGGTGAAACAAATGGAAAACCAATTAACAAAAAGAATAAAAAAGTTGGCAAGAAAGACACCCCAAGAATTTCTACTCCAACAAGGAGAATCCTTGCAAGAGTCAAGAAATGAAAGATGAATTGTAGTTAGCATTCACAAAATCACTAAAGGCATTTTTTTAATCCCTTATAGGACAATCTTGATTACTTCCAAAAACAAAGTAGATTTAGCTAGAAAAATGAACAACCTAATTTCCTTCCCTTTTAGTATGGCTTCATTGAACAACATTGAAACCCTGAATAAGGATGCCACTGCATTGCTTACATTCATTGAGCTTCCATTGTTAGAAGCAAGAAGACAAACTATTGTTGAAATAATCAATCAATATTTTAGAGTTAATACAAGAAAAATGTTTAATCTTAGCTACTAAGAGAGATTGACGAATGGTCATAACCTCAAAAAAGTTATTGAAAGCAACACAAAAATTGCTAGCAAAATAGAACTTAGTATTGTCATTATGGTCATGAAAAAGACCTCCCATGCTACCATTTTTAGGATTCCTTTTGAAGCTCCATTAACATTAATTTTAACCAAGCCAAAAGGAGGACACACCCTTTTAGTAATTTGAGAATCATGAGAATTGTTGAAAGAAGTAGATGAAGAAGACATCATTGAAATATCAAGTCTCATTAACACTCAAAATTCCCACCAAGAACTAACATGATAATATGGAATGTAAACTTGATTAGCAAACATACTTGAAAATATCATTAAAAATTGATTGTTTTCTCACCACATATTCTAGCAAATAAGTTAAGACTAATACGTACATACATAATTTTTTTATATTTAAGATAGATCACCATATTTCTCATAGAAATAAATTAAATACAATATAATATAATATAGTAAAAGATAAAAATCTTATTAAACTTTTCACAATTTAGACAATTATTATCATATCTATCTATGTTGATTTCTCTTATTATAAGTTTAAAAAGAATTTATTGTATGAAAGGTCTAATACATACCATTTTGTAGATTGACTGATTACATGAAAAGATGAAAATAATCTTGGAAATCACTTTAGCGCTTTATGATATTTCAATGGATTCCAGTTTGGAAAGCATATAGTGTTAGTAATAACTGAGGGGGGGGGGGTGGTGAATCAGTAGCCTCAAAAATTTATCCTTTAATCTTTAACCACCAATCAATACACCTCAGATTATTAAGTCCCTACAAGATGTATGCCATGAAATAATTCTAATAATTGGCTGTCTGTCGGTTTACCTTGTCTGTCCTTATTCTCCTTGATAACTGATAAGCAACAAAACTTATTTACCGATACTCAGTAAATATGCAGAGTATACCAATCAATTCAAAAATGCATATGTGAAATGTAAAACAATAAAGTAATAAACCATACACACATAACACATAGATTTTAACGTGGAAACCCTATTAACGGAAAAACCATTGGGATTGGTACCCCAAATTCTCAATCTTCTGAAGTGAGCCCTGTTAGGAGCCAACCCTGTTAAAGGTTACAAACACACTGTTAAGTGCGACCTTGTTAGAGGATTTTATACATAGAGGTTGTCACTTAGTATCTGGCATCTATTTTGCTAC
>MU228057.1:198376-230805 GCA_018584345.1 Thuja plicata | reverse complement strand
TGTCAATAGGCTTTATGCAATTTCAATGCTACTTTCATGAATCAACCTTTTTGGCAATCTGTTAGGATATACCTCAATTATAGAAGACGGTTAAGTCCTGCTTTGTTAAGAGACTTGATGCTTCAATCGTTAAACTGAAACATTATGACCTGTTTCTAATACAACTTGAATTGCAGATTTTTAGATCTATTTAAGTACAATACCTCTCTGATCAATGTATCAATTCAATTCTTTGTGCTCCACACTTTCTTCTCTGTGATGTTGTGCTTCATTGTTCGTTGATGTCTGCAGAATTCCTTAGCTCTCCTTCAGCTTGATTGATCAGGACTGTATGAAGTTATTCTTCATCAGTTTCTCTTCAGCATCCTTTTTCTATTCACTCCCCTTCCGTGTATGTGATTGCTTGTGATTACGGAAATGAATTATGCTTGTCTCTTATATAGACATGATATTCCTTTATTCTTGATTCTTGGCGTGAAAAACAATCTAGCCAATCTGATTTACGGCTTTAACTCCTGATTTATCTCGTAGTTATCTTCTTGCCAACTGTATAAATCTTCTTTAAATCAATTACTTAACCATGGTCAAATAAAACAAATAAAACAACCAGTTAAGTCTATCTTTAAGCTCCGCCAGCTAGATATTTTGTCATTTTCTGAACTCTCTGTTCTGTCAGTCAATTCTGCAGTTAGTCGTCGGTGACAACTGCCAGTTCTGTTGGTGTAACTCCAATTAGCTTTGGGATCTTCGTCCGTCGGGCATCATTGGATTTTTCTCATCGGGTAACTCGTGATTTTGCTTCGTCGGGCAACACTGTCTTCTGTTCATCGGGTATCACCGAGAATTTTTCTTTGCCCTTACCGATGGTGGGCACTCCGTTGGTGTTGTCTGTCACTTAGTGAATACTTGAATTTTATGTATTGTTGAAAGCATAATCTCTGTTCCATTGATTCTCTGAATTCTTTGGCATTATGTACATGACCGTACAGATGATATTAAGTTGACATCAATGAAAATACAAACCATTAACTGATTTAATGTCTTGCATCATCTTCAACTTAACATTATCAAACATTCAATCAGTTATATGTCATCATATAGAATAATTTATATATAGGCATTGGGTTTACTTTTAAAAAGGTAATCTATTGTATAAATAAAAATATTATGCATTGTAGAAAATTATATTTACTTTTTATTCCTATTCCATATCTTTATGTAATTATTTAAGTGTGTTTTCTTGTTAAATTTAAGTAGTGAGAATGTTCTAATGCAAATTTTTAATAATGGGAAAAGGATAATGTGGAATATTTCTCTATTTAATGAAGCAACTACTATTTAGGAATTGAGAATAAGTTGTTAAAAAAAGGAGGGGCTAGAAATAAGTAGCAACTCCGTATTACCCAAAATGTCATGTGGCTCAACAACTTTCTTTGCCTCCTTTTCAACATTTGCCTCCAATTTTCTTCCACATTTGATTGCACAAATTGTTATTAATACTATTATTACAAATTTAAATTGACTATTTAAAAATAAGAAAAAACTTAAATATTCATGGGAACTTGCCCTTAGGAAATTTCTTGAAATCTTATCCATGTGTCAATGCTTTTAGTTTGTAAAGAGTTGGTTATAAACAATTTGAGATTTTTTTGGTTGTCTATCTAGTCTTTTTCATGTCAATATTATGTTGTGTAAATTATCTATTCTTATAATTAGCTTTAATTTACTTAATAAAAGTGTGTGCGTGATATAATTATTTTTCGTTGATTGAAATTTCAAGATTCACAATGTGTATGTATATGTTTTAGATTTTTTTTGTATTATTTAAATACATTCTTAAATAATAGATTAGTATAATAATGCAAAATCAAAGTTAAAATATATGGCAACACTCATATAGAGGAAAGTAGAGGTAAAATAGTAATGCAAAATAAAACTAAAACATACACCAAACCTCCATGAGCTTTGAGATGTGCTCCAAATGATGATATTTGAGATATTTAATTCTCTTAATTAGACTACTTCAAAATTGATAATATAAGGATAATATGACAAATGATTGACTAAGAAAATGATAATATGATGATGGTGTATGAATAGTTGACCAAGAAAGAGAAGCCTCTCAAAAATAGACTTCTCCAATTAAGAATGGAAGATCAAGATGCAAGATTGAATGAAAGGTTAGTGTAATGCTAAATATTTCAAATGAAAATAGAAATAAAATATTATACAAGTTCTTAATCAAACCAAAGAATAACTTCTATAAAGAGCTCAACAAAAGTGTAATCAAAGAAATAGCTTTAAAAACCAAATTCAAACGTTAGATCAAATCCTCCATTGTTGAATGATTGACTCCTTGAATAGTCATATGTGGATGTTCATTTTCTTGAAGAATACTTGACAAAATATACTAAGTGAAAGAGTCCTTCGATTTATAGAATTTTGGAAGGGGGAATGAATGGTTAAGATTTGATGGTGAGATCAATGTTGGAGAATGTTTGAGAGGATTTATTTAGGATCTAGAGGATGATGAAGAGTGGATAAATATGAAGGTTGGTAGATTGTGAATGACTAGGATGCATTTACTAAATTTGGTAAGTGCTTATGACTATGAGGGAAGTAAAGAACATGTGCATATAAGAGGGCTATATTCTTGGGTTTGGTGGAAAGAATAGTGGAACCACAAGGACGAGCAACTTTAGGCATTCTTTAGTCTTGGAATGGGTTGAGGGAATATAGAGACAATTCTATAATGATTTAATATTTAATTATTTTAGCCATGTGTGAGGTGGAAAATAGGTGAAAATGGAATTATTTTATTTACTTATTATGAGGACATGGAAAATATGATAGCTTAAATAGTAGGTTTATTTAATTAGGCATAGAAGACTTTAGGTGAAGGTTACTTGTCTTAGGTAATGTGAACTTGGTCTAGATGATATAATTGATTTATTAGGACTAGGTGATAAGGACTTGACTAGGTGTTGTACTTTGTTGATTAGGAATAGGTAAACAAGGGAATAGTTAATTGCCTACAATTAGGATTTGAGGTACATAGATGGAATGCATACTAGTGAAAAATTGTCATAACAAGCAAGTTTTGATCATTTCAAAAATTAAATGAGAAAAAAAGAAAGTTGCATATGAGATGGAATGCCAACCATGCTCAACATGTGTGAGAAAAATGACACATGTGTGGAGTAAATAAGGTGTCAGAAATGGGTCAAACATGCTTAGACATGTGGAATAACAAAGTGGTATGAGGTGGAAAGCTATATACTTCCAAGTTGGCATGTTCACACATGTGTGAGAAATGATTGTAATTATTTAAATACACTCACACACATGAAAACATGCAATGCGATGTGTTATCATGCTCACACATGAGTGAGCATGTACTGGTTAAGGATACGTGACAATACATGAGAATGGTCAAGATTTAAGATCCATGCGTATAGAATGGAGGGTTAGGATTAAGAGGCTAAAAATTAATGAAGACGTGGATTTAAATTTTAAAAGAAATGTTAAGAGATGATTGATTATCCTATATTAATTAATTACGTAGAGATTAACTTATTAAATTACTTGGAGGATTTGAGGACTAAAGTTAATTGATTTGATTGATCAACCTTAGGATAAAAAGGAATCAATTAATGGTGAAGAAAATTATTTAAATAATGACTTGGGTGTTCATTTGTACACATATACTTATTGTAAATAAATATCAAATTATTCATTCTTATATTTATTTTTAAAAAGTTTGTTATGGAAATTTATTAGTATCTAAAACATATTTTCAAAATTTTAACAAAATATTGAGAATTAATCTAAGGTTTAGGTACTGCTAAATAAAAATTGCTTTATGCTCTTAATATTGATCTACAATATGATAGATTATAGTTAGAATATGATAAATAATATTTTGAATTGGGTTGTCAATGCTTTTCTTCAATACACTTATTGGTTATATTGCTTTGTAATATTTATAACCTTATTTTACCTTTTAATGTTTGTGTAATAATTTTTGAATGGTTCAGTCTTTTCTTCATACTATACTCTTCTAATCTACATTCTGACTTGCATTGTCTTTAGGTTACTATAAAAAATACTCCTTGTTTATTATTGACACATAACACCAAATTAAGGGCAATGCCAATTTACAATATTCCAAGGAAGCATTCATAACTCTCACAATAGCTGAGGCAACAACACAAAACTATACAATTGTTTAAACAAGCCTTCTCATCCATTCTTTACTAAATATGTCCAGAATAAAATATCTTCTGACTACACTTTCATTAATGTGCCCTTTATTTTGCTACTTTTACTGTTGATCCCATCTCAACAATTGATTTGTATAAGCATCCATTATGTCTAGTTTGAAGTCATGGATTACATCTCTAGTGCATAAGCACTTATCTAGATCCTATTTACTCAAGATCATAATTTTACATAGATCTCTAACACATATCTCAATCTTATTTACTCAAAACCATAGCTTTACATAGATTTCTAAGGTGCACTATTATTGGTATTTCAACATAGAAAGGCTCCTTAGCACCATTTCTTAAAGATTCTTAAAACTTGGTCATGACAATTCCAAGTTGGCCCCTAATACCTTTTTCCCCTATTTTAACTTGTATTCATAACTATGGATATGAATTAAAATCCATCTAGTTTTAATAGACATCATAACATGTAGATTAGTCCAATTTGAGTCTCAATCCTTATATTAAGTCACTTTAATTCAACATCCACTAGATCTGATGATTGCTTGGTTAATATCTAATGGCCAAAATTTTCTAATGCTTCAACACTCAAATCTATTTCTGTGCACAATGGATTTGCATCTGAACCATCTACCAATGAAAAATATAAATATGTATCATATTGAATTTGTGAATATTTAGAATAAATTGTATCCTTCCATTGATAAACAATACAAATCATTCATGCCCTTTCAAGAAGAGGCCTTTGTATGCACATTGTATACTTCACATCATTTCTAGTTGAAGTTTTTCAAGCACATTCATATTCTTTGACTATTTAATATCCATCTATATTTCATTTCTTTCCTTGATAACACATCTCTAATTTGTACCATTGAAGATTTTATCCATATTATCTACAATAACAGAATGTGGTCTTGCAATGACAAACCTCTCATTTTAAATACTCTTCAAACATTGTATTATTGGATAAGTGATCTTCACCTCTTAATCCATTAACTGTAATACAACAAGAACATTACACCTCCTATAGTCAATGCACTTGTTTGAATGTCAATGCACTTACCTTAGTGCCAAATCAAACATTTTTCATTTTGGCAAAAAGTAGGGACTCTAACTACATGGTGGCCCTTATTTTTTTACTATTCTTTTACTTTTACATTGTGGCCTTTTTATTTTGTTATTTGATCTGGGCTAACAAGAGTGAGTTTAATAGCTTAAGGATCTTTTTTGAATATGCTAAATACTCGGGTTTAATTGGGTAAGGATCTTGTTTGTCAATAAATACTTTATTGAGATCAAAAAGTTTTGGTCTATCTTTATCACTGAAGTACTATGGAATATATATAAAGCATTAAATGATGAGATTTTCCAAGGTAAGAGAAGATAGATTTACTAACTCTTACTATGAGCTCATATTTTTTGCTATGATGATACAGGTTGGGCTTCACCTTAATTTATAAGACATATTTTTAGTGCACATTTATGATGATGTGTCCAAGCTTGTAAAAAAGTAATAAATAGAAATGAGAAGTACTATGGAATATATGGAAAGAAATAAATGATGAGATTTTCCAAGGTACTTGAAGACAAATTTAAACTCTTACTAAGAGCTCATATTGTTTAATATAATGATACAAGTTGGACTTCACCTTAATTTATAAGAAAGAGATTTTAAGTCCACATTTATGATGATTTGTCCAAGCTTGAAAAAGAGAAAGAAATGGAAATGAGAAGAAATACTAAAAGTTCAGTGAGTTATCAGCCTATTGTCAAATACCTGAATCTAGAAGAAGAAACCCGATCTCTAATTAAAATTTATGATGTCTACTAGTATGTTAATGACAGTAACTGTTGTCACAAAAGTTTTCACCCTTGATTAGGTGATGGTTAGTGACCTAAACAACCTTGTGAAACATGGAAAAAATCTCTCAATGTGGGACTTGATCAATGAGATTGAATCTCCAGAGAAGGCCGACTTCCTTTACAATCAAGATGTGCCTAGAATCTAATAATTTGAGGGGAAAAGGGAAGAAATTTTGTATGAAAGGGAAAAGGTGATGCATCTGATTGAATATTGATCTACTATTTCTAGTGACTGCACTTAAATTCAGTAGGACTCAAAATAATCACACTACTCTCTGTATCTATCAACATTAGCTCAAAATGAAAGTCAAGAACAAATACAACCAGGAAAGGAATACAAATATTCACTCAACAAGATTAATTGACTCAGAATAACATAACCATACAGTGCTACAGATAATGAAATACGTCCAAATAAATAAGTTTGAAAGACTACAAAAACTATTTGGGTCAAAAATAGGTAAACAACAATAACTTCTATTGAATAAGGTAAATATATTTATAGAAGAGTACTCTATAAAAGAACCAGAAAAGAGATCTTGGGAGAATATACAAACTTTGACTTTATAGGGTTTAGGTATAACCCAGATTGTACATGAAGTTCAAACCCCAATGGGTTGAGTTACAAAAGAATAGGTCATAATAAATATGATCTTAGAAGTGATAGGAAGATTCCACCATGAATTCCCTGCAACAAAAGAATGTTCCTTGCAATCAGAAATAACCCCCTAACAATAACTATAGCATCAAAAGTCTTCATGCCTTAACTCTGTTGGTGCGAAAATATGATCTCAAGCCACATGCAATCATAAATGAATGACAGGGGAAATTGACTAAATTCTCAATGTCACTGAGGGAAGTTAGGAATGATGAGAAACCCCTATTGAGATCTTATGGTAGTAATGTTTCCGCCTGAGAGAGTAGAAAAAAGTAGATGATGGTGTACCTGAGAAACAAAAATGCCTTGTTATCTTTATCAACAATAGTCACCTCGATAAAATCTATGTTATTGGGATTGAAACTGACCTCTTTGACCATCGAGGAAAGTCCCCCCGATGATAAAAATCCTTTGCTGAGCACATCGAGCTGCGATTGAAAGTTACTGAACATCGAGGAAGCTCTTAAGAAGTCTTGCTGATAATTTTTTATTCCTCGGAACCCAAAAGTCTATCAAAAAAACTGACTTTTCATTCTGTTGATACAAAATTTACTTGAACACTGTGGACTGCACATCGACAAGACCCTTACCGATGGAAATTCTGAACTGCTCTACGTGAATCTTATCGATGAAACACTTGCTGATGGAATCCATTGACAAAACCTATGTTATCGTACTACACAAAATGGTCACCTCTGATAACCTAATGAACCCCCTATTGGAAAAACCTCCATCAAAAAAACCCATCAGTGATCATTTTGACAAGAACCAAATATGTATTGCGAATATCATCATATGTTGATGTTGTCTGGGTCTCTGTCAGCAAGAGTTATCCCGACGCCATCCAACCTTTCTAACGTTCATTCAATACCTCATCGACAAGACCTCCACTGATGACATTCTGAAGAAAGAACTTTGGCACGTGTTACCCTGATGAAACCCTATCAGGTTAACATGGGTCATCAAAACACCCAATTTTCTCATCTCCGATCATCGATGGCCCAAATTGTAGACAAGAGTTACCCGATGAAACCTTATTGGGGAGTCTGACTATAAGATTTCTTCCCCTCCGATGGAAAATAAAAATGACATCGATAAGACCTCCACCAATGACATCCCATTGACACATCAGATGCCATCTTTTTCACTCTTTTTGAAAATTATAGCTACTCTGATGACATCCATCGACAGGACCGCTAACCTGTTATGCCGATATATGATCCTGAAACCCAATGAACATATAGTTTAGGATTTTAGTGAGACTATAGGCTTGTCCTATTGAAATACAATCTTTGGTTCTCATTGAAGCATTGTATGTCTATATTGGTGGAACGCGAGGGATGTTACACTGAAATGCTTGATCTAAAGTATTAAAACTGATTTATCTGTGCAACTTGCTCAACCAAAACCTTGTGATAAATAATACTTTAAGGATATGATGGTGGACTGAAAAGGTCAACATTTCTGGCCACTCAAGGGGGACTTTCCTGCTAAGTGTTACAAATCTATAGCCTAGCAATCAATTGGTAATGGAGTTACTTATGAAAATAGACATTTGTACGCTTTTGTAACTGAACAAAACATCAAAACTTGTTGTCTTAAAGCAATAACAATTGTGCTTGTGTACTTATGGAAAAATGGACATCTACTTATTGTATGTATAATCTTATCTTTCATTTAAAAGTAAATATTAAGATGAATCACATTCACTGGGATTGGAATAACTTCTCCATCAGGCCAAGATAGCTGAAAAGTGTTAGCCTCTTTACAACTAGTTATAACATATGAGTCACTCCACATACCATCAAATTTGGAGTTTCTTCCTAGTTTAGCTCTGTTTGCATCCCATTTGAGAAAAAAGTCACCTTCTTTTCAAATCTATTCTTGACATGTTGCTGATGTATCTCACATGTCTGCATAGCTTGCTGTCTTATTTATTCTAGTTCCATTATCTCAGCCAATCTGACTCTCATTGCATCATTTTCAACTAGCTCCAGCTAATGAGAAAACTCAAGGGAGGGAAACTCAAGTGAAAGAGGAATCATTTATTCTCTCCCATATACCAATATGAAAGATGAGTTGCCTATGGCTCTCTTGGGTATAATTTTGTCTACTCATAAGGTTGTCTGTAATTTAGTATCCCAAGCCCTTTGACCATCTTCACTTGTTCTCTTTATGATCTTGATGAGATTTTTATTGGAGGATTCAACTAGACCATTCCCTTGGGGATACTAACTTGAATAAGTCTTCAAATATATTCTATATTCAACTTCCCAAGAGCTGATGAGTTCCAATAAAAGACTTGGCATTATCTGAAATGATAGTTGAAAGAGCACCAAATTTGGTTATAATTCTATCAAGGAATTCCACTGCTGCAGTCTTTATAGAATCCTTCAAGGTTACTTCCTTTGTCCATCTTATGAAGTAATCTGTGACAAAAAAGATCCACTTGTGACCAGAGATAGATTGTGGGCTTATTGGACCAATAAAATCCAAGCCCCATTGAGTGAAAGGATGATAAACTTGTATAGGATGAAGAGGAAGGGAAGCCAATCTTTGTTTGTCTGAGAAGAAGGAACAATTATTACATTTTCTCACCCACTAGTTGGAATATTTGAATAATTTTGGCCAATAGTAACTGACCCTCATTATCTTCATAGTTGTGACTCTTGCTGAGAAATGGCCACCTGAGGGGCCATCATGAAACTCTTTCAATAGCCTGCTGATCTGATTTGTATTGATGCACCTTAGAAGGACTCTATTGGAATCCTTTCTGAATAGTATACCATCCACTAAGACATAAGGGATAGACTATAATCTAAACTATATCATTTTAGCTTTGTTTAATCCTTGTGGTTACCTTCCTTCTACCAAGAAGGTAGTCATATCATACAACCAATCATTCTTATTTTCATCCTTAGTTGGTTTCTCATCTTACAAAATAAGGGCATCCTAATTAGGCATCTCAAAAGATGAGATGATTTGTTAACATAGGCCTTTTCCTCTTACAAGCTTGGTGATCTTGATTTCAATGTCATATTCTATGACTTTAGCGATCCATCCATCTCTTTTCTCACTGATATCTTTATTTAAAAGGAAATCTTTTACACTTGCATGTGGAACCAAGAGTCGGATCTTGTTATTAGATAGTAGATGTCTGAACTTCTTGAGAGATCTGATAACATAAATAACTTTTCTCTCCATATTTTTATATCTACCTTCATATGATTTAAGCCCTTCACTGAAGAAATCAATGGGCTGCACCAAATTTTCTGAATTTAGTTGTGTTAGGATAGCTGATATTCTAGATTCTCCTCCAAGAGTATAAAGGATAAAATATCTGTCAAAATTAGGATTGACAAGAGTAGGAGCAGATGCAATTGTTGTTTTAATCTCCTCAAAAATTGCCTTTCCTTCCTTGGTCCATTTGAATTCTATGTTCTTTTTCAACATACTTGTAAGAGGTTCAACCATAGTAGCAAGGTTAGAAACGAACTTTCTTACAAAATTGATCTTACAAAGGAAAATTTGTAGTCCTTTCTTGTGACTAGGAAGTGGAAGAGAAAGAATAGCCTCTACTCTCTCTGGATTTATGATCAAGCCACCCTTTGATACAACGTTTCCTAAAATATTTCCTTGATTAGTAGAAAACACACATTTGATAGGTTTCAAAGATACCATATTCTCTTCATTTGATAAATACTTGCCTCAAATGATCAAGTTGATCTATTAGATGCTTGGAGTAGATAGTTATATCATCAAGATATATCAACACAAATTCTACCAATACACCTTTAAAGACAATTTTCATTTCTTTTTGGAATGTGGCACATGCATTAGTTAGCCCAAATTAAATTTTACAATAAGCATAGGTGCCCAATTTAGTAGCAAACATTGTCTTGTATTGGTCTGATTCTTGAACTAAGATTCGGTTATAACCTGAATAGCCATATAGGAAATAAACTGTTCTGAACCACTAAATTTGGACAAAATTTGCTCCATGGAAGGAAGGGGATGGAGATCCTTAAGGGAAGCCTTATTGAGGTCTCTAAAGTCTACACACAACTTAATTTGTCCATTCTTCTTCCTTACAGGAACAAGATTAGATACTGTTATGCCCTGCATCCTCGTCCCTACATTTTGTGTGCAAAATGTTGGGTCCCCCTTTTTTTCTTTTTGCTTTTGGCTCTTGCCTTGTCTTTTTCTTTGTTTTCCTTCTCCGGGGTTTTCTTCCCCGCGGTGTTTTTTTTTTTTGTTGGTCTCTCGTGTCTCTGGGACCCAGTCCCAGAGTTGGTCATCCTTTGTCGGGAGCCAGATTCTAGACTCCAGGATTCTTCACCATGATGCTTTCTTTTCTTAGGATGGTATCGTCGCATGGAATCCTTGGGTCCAGAGTCTGGAGGTCTGTCTATCCGAAGTTTTCAGAAGGGAAGGTAACTTGCTTTTACCGCGGGTATAAATAGAAGTTACCTGTCATTTTCACATTTACCGTGATTAAACACTTGGGCAGTCTTAGCGATTTAAGAGCGATTTGCAGTGATTTAGCGATAATCCAGTGCTAACCATTCCAAGCTGGTCTGAGTGATTATGAGTGGTCTGTGGTGGTGAGTAGTGATCAACTGACGGTTGAAGCTGTTGCAGAGCATTCGTGGCAGTTTCCTTTCCTTGCCTTTCTTCATTCAGGTTGGTGCCTTCCTCCCGCTTGGCTTTCCTGCTTTCTGGTTTTGTTTGGTTTTGTGTTGTCCCATTTTGCTGTTTTGTCTTGTGTTTCTTTCTGGTTCACCGCCCGTTGGTGGGTCAGCTCTGCCAGAGGGTTGTCCACCCTCTATGTAGATGTAGCATAGTCTGTAAATGGTGTAGAAAGGTTGTAAATATCTGTACATTATCTGGTTTTTGTAAATATCTTCTCTACATTGTGTATATGTGTACATTTGATGTATATTATTATGTATCCTTCTAGTCTGCATGTGTATACTCTTCGGCTTTGGTGTATATTCTATGTGTATTCTGCTCGGTAGTCTAGCAAGCTCGCCATGTTGTGTTCATTTCTGGTTTTGAGTTGCGAGCTCGCTCTGTGCAAAATACTGCCTAGTTGAAACTCGGCTCTCAGCTGGTTTCAACCAAGCGGTTTTCTCTCTCCTTTGTAAACCAGCCTGAATTACATTTATGTCCCATGCGCACATTTAAATTTTTCCAAGTGGCCTCCACTTTTTGTGCATTCAGACAGTTGGCTCCACCGTCGTTACCATAACTCCCATTTATTTCTCACCTACGTGGCGCCTACGTTGGTCTGACGACTCACTTTTTGTGCACACCTTCCAACGGTTACTTCCCTGGGATCCGAGTCTCTTGCCATCACCCATCCCTTGTCCTTCTTTTGCTAAGTATGATGAAACCCCCAGACCTGGATGGTTAGTTAAATTTCTAAGTTCACAATATATATATGCTTTCTGGAGTTTTGAACGAAGCTAACTTTTCAGGGGAAGCATGCGCCACGATGGTAAGATCTCCGAACCCTAGAGTTTTTGTTTATCTATGTGTTTTGACAGTTGCCTTACCTTGCAGGTTTCCAGAACAAAAAACTTTCAAATATGTCTGAAGCTTCCGCATCCTCACCACCCAGAAGTTTGGAACTACCTTCTACGACAGTTACCAGGGTGACAGTTAGATCCAAAATGGAGAAGGCCCTAGAGAAATTGCCTATGAGCCTAAAATATGTAATAGATAGAGTCATCATGGGCTCAAAGATTGAGTCCAAAGTCTAGTTCATCACTGACACCAGCGTCGGGATGTGGCCCAAAATGAAGGCCTTGGTAAAGATCATGTACATTCAGCGACAGGCCAGAGATCCATTGGCCATTCAAATTGAGAACTCCAGGATTCTCAAGGTAGCTTGTTTCTTGTGCTCTATGCGGTCACTAGAGCTTATTCTCACACTTGTAGCAAACTACAACACATCTATCTGGGATTTTATGCTCATAGCCCTGGAGCCAACAGGGTATCCTACTCCCATGGTGTCCCTCGACCCTGATACCTTCTAGAGGGGCTTGGGGATCCCCCAATTTGACAAACTAGCTATAGTCACCCGCTCAGATGCCTTGGCCCAATTCACTCAGTTGGAAGAGGTGGCTCGTATATATATATACAAACAGTTGCGATTGTGGCAACACCTCCCCCAGACACTGATGAGGAAACTGCCGAAGCTGGAGCTTATGATATCACAGAGATATCACTGGGAAAAAGAGGAAAATGGGGTGAAGTGAACCTATTGAAAGAGGCGGCCAGAGTCATGGAGACCTGTTATGAAAAGGAGGCCCAAAGGCTCAAAGCGGAAAAGGAGAAGACATCGAACCTTATGGGATTGCTAACTAAGCTGGCCTAACCTATCAATGCCATTCCTCCGTAGGCCTCCACATCTGATGCGCAATATCCACAGAGCAACATAGACTCCCTGTGAGCAATGAAGAAGAAGGCCCAAGCGGTCGACGAGTGGGTCACTCTGCAGATAGGAAACACCCGACACTTCCTGGTATCCACCCTCCCAGACCTGTATACGACTTGTCATGCTCTGCATCAGGCAGAAATTATTATCAACATATGGGAGGGTGATATAGAAAATTATGAAGCATGAAAGGTAGAACTTGAAGAACTCCTTAGCCTTGGGAAGGAAATGGTCTTTGAGTCTGGGATTCTAGGGGAAGAATCATTTGATTTTGTGAAAACCCAACACTCCAGACTTGACCTCACATTGGAGGTGCTCAAACAACTGGTAGGGGTTCTACATGATAAAATCAACTCAGTCCAGTATTCTTCAAATTTGTATAAGGCATTTGTCACAAAGGTCTCTAGAGCTGACCCATTCAGCATTGACACATGCACGTTGGAGGAATACATTTTGGGGAAGTTTGATGAATTAATGGAGTCAAGATATCAATCCTTGGAAGGAATGGATGGAACTCAAATGGTGAGGCTAACTCACGTGATCCTAAGTGGTCATGATGTGGCAAAAATGACCGATGAATTCAAGAGGAATGTTCCAGAGCTAGGAGAACAGATCAAGGTGGCCAAATACCGATGGTCTAGCCTTAAAGAGATTGATGAGGATGGAATCTCCCACCTTCTCCAAACCTTCAACGACAACAAGCAACAATAAAGTTTCTCTGGGGGCAAGAGAAAAACCCAAGCATTTTGTATTCTTTATTCTTTTAGAACGTAAGTTTTCGGATCCCAGAGTCCCAAATCCTAAATTTTGTATTCTTTCGAGTGATTTGTGTCCCGGTCCCCGAGGCCAACCGGTCACTCTCAAAAGTGGTTAATAAAGATTTTCAGAGGGTAGTTGACTACAACAAGGCACGTCAGATCAACAATGGGCTTTTTGACAGATGGTCTTCTCGAGGCACCGCTTCAAATGTACACCTGGTGTATTGGAGATAGGGTGCTGCATTTTCCATTTATGAGGCATGTAGCCTCCATCCCTGGGGGATCGGATTTCTTCCTTCTCTTTCTCGGCTCTCTTCTTAAGGCCGATTCTTGCACTCCACATTATTGTCTCATTCTTCTGACATGTCAGGCCTATTCCGTCTCAAGGCCTTTTGTAGAGTGGCACAGGTAGTACTAGCCACCAGATAATATATTCTATTGTACAGTGTGATGTAAAATAGGGTTAGGGTTAGGGTTAGATGAAAATGTGTATAAATAGTATGTCCGACCCTTTTCCAAGGGTCAGAAAAATTGATGATTTTGCAGTTCATAGTAATAGAGAAGCAGTATTTTTATTTCAGTTGCAGAGATCAATGCTCCTTGGTCTTTAAGTTTTAAGTAGTTAGATGCTCCCTTGGAGCCACCATTGTACCACACACCATTGCTTGCTGGAAGAAATATTAATGAAGAAGGGAGAGTTCTTGCAATGATGTTGTTCGCATTCAATCTTCTGAGTTAATGGTATTTTATGTTTTATGTTCTTCATGTCTTCTACTCTGATATTTTAAGTAGCTTAACGACCTCTTTTCCCTTGCTACTGATGAAATATGAACTGATGGTTGTGCATTTCTTTGGTATTTAGTATAGTATATCAGAGCATTATTGATGTATTGAATGTTTAAACATAAACATAAGTAGATGAAATACTTCTAACCCTGCGGGATCTTTTTTGATTTATTTGCTAAGTGTAGAATGCTTGGAGAAACCCCACCTTCCTGAATCCCTAGAGAGAATGAGTTGAAGAAACCAGCTATCCCCCTAAAAAATAGTCACATCTCCCAACCAAGCCCCACACCGTCGAGACCCGACACTCAGGTGCTTGGAGGCCTAAGGAATCTCATTTCCCCAGACAACCTTTGCAAGAAAAGTTGGCCGGTACCCATGGTACCCAGTGACAACTTATGACTGTTGGCGGACCTGGTCACCAAAGTCCCGTCAACAGAAACTAGCACTAGAAGGAGGGCATGAACTCGTCCCCTTCTCAGGATTCTGATTTTACATCTTCCAAGGGTTCCCCAAGCCATAGTTTTAGGATTCAAGCCTTCAATGGGATTGGGTCCTTCTCCCCAACAAAATTTGAAAGAATCCTTAGGTCAGCCCCAAACCTCGGAAGGTTTGTCGAACTCGAGCCCCCTGCTCGAAAGAAACAGACCCCAAAAACTACACCAGCCACTATTGTCTGGGGGTCTAGTACACCGCTGAATATCCAAACTCCTCAGACAACTTAGGGAACTAGTATCCAACTTACTCAAAATCTAGTTCCCCAGATGGCTGCATACTTCAGTAACAGTAGGTCCCCTATGGGAACTTTTCTGAGTGCAATCAATGACTTACCCTCGTACTCGGAGAAGATTTGCCCACGATATGAGCACTTAGGCTCACGAACCGTGGAAGAGCACTTATAGGCATACAAGGATGTCATGAACTGACACTGAATCCAATATGAAGATGTTGTGACCCAGATGTTTCCCCTGCCCTTGGGGTAGGGTGAGCTAAACTAGTACCTAAACCTTCCTGCCAACTCCATCAACAGTCGGTAGGACATGGAGGATGCCTTCTTAGCTAACTTTCGCGTACTTGTGGACCCAGCTTGGTCCCATAGCCAATTCATCTCCATCAGAAAGGAACTCAATGAACCCCTTGTAGCATTCAATCATCGGTTCTTGTGTGCCTTGAAGCGGTGCACGGGCCCTTTCATTCCATCCCTAGAAGTAACCATACAGACTTATCTTAATGTGATGGACCCCTTCGTTGCCACCCTCCTTTGGATAAAAACCACCACAGGTGACCGGGATACTTTGGCGAAGGTTTACAACCTAGCCTTAGAATTGTCCTGTGGTCTCAACAAATCCCTGGGTGGGATTGGGTAGAGCACACCCTTCAACATGATCCCCAGCAGAACTATGTATGCTGGGGGATATAACCCCAATCTAGCAGTGGGTGCCCCCGTTATGGAAATGAATCCCCTACCACCGCCGATAGACTAGCAGGCCTGGTACATTTATCCATCACAGACTCAGGCAATACCAAGTCTGGAAGTCATCCCTTGGAATCAGCCACAACAGGCACATCAACCTCAGACACAACCGCCTAGAGTGCCCTTCTTTCAGTCATCTGTGGTTGGAGGATTGCCGCCCTTGACTCTGGCGAATGCTGCTACCTTCCCGGGAAACCAACAACAACCGTCACATTATGATGCAAACACTCAGTTGACCGCCAAGGTTGAATCTATCTGGCTAATGTTGTCTACCCTGACTGTGGACATGGGTCAGCTGAAGGTGGGGTCCTATGTATCCCAGAATTCTAATTCCTAGAGAGGGAATATCTTCTCCGGCCAACGAAACAACAACACCGGGGGAAGAAACTTCAACAATGGGCCTCGGCCCAATCAACAACAATGGAACATTAATGTGAACACTGAAGGCCCACCTCTGAACCAAAATGCTAATCAAAGTGGTGCTGGACCATCACTTTCCACACCAGCCATAGACTTCCAGCCCATGACCAATTGGTGTAGATTGCAGGACACATGCTCCCACAATGAGGTAAACTGTGCCACGCTGGAGAAGGTCATCATGATCTCCTAGCTAGACAGACAACAATTGCATGATGCTACTCCCCCAGAGCCTCCTGTGCAAGATTCAACTCACAGTGCATTCACCTGTGAGACCATCTTCTTTAGATCCTCCAGAGAAGGTGAAGAAGAATCCGAATTGCAGGGATTCTTTGATGAATCGATCCTACCCTTTGAAGCTAATGCCTTCACCAACCCACAGACTCCATACAATACCCAGAGTCAGGATGGTAAAGGACCAGCTTACATGCCTACACCTCCCTCTAGAGACACTCCTCCCAGAGATAATGCAACTGATCGGCCCGCCCCTCTAAAAGGTTCTAACTCTAACCAAGTGAAAGACCTAGCCGAGGGAGGTCACCAATTTCTGGGAGGAAGGTTTGACATTACAAAGGCATTAGAGAAAACTACCACTTCCATGACCTTGTTGGAGGTTTTGTTAAACTATCTCGAGTAGAAGAAGTCTCTTCTGAAGCTCTTGGGAAACCTGAAAGTTTTCAGTCACCCGCCCAAGACTGTCTCTTTTGAGGATGCCAATGCGGCTATCTTCCAGGGAAATAATGAAGATCCTCCCTTCCTACTAGGCCTGAATATCTAAGTCAAAAACATACACAACTACCTAGTAGACTCTGGAGCTTTAGGCAACATCACGCCCCTTTCCATATGCCAGAAGCTTGGATTCCATCCCACCCCATCTAATGGCACAGTGATTTAGCTGGATAAAACTACCGTGAAAATGGTGGGAGAATTGAAGAACGTCCAGATACAGCTTATCCAGGACCCCAGGATAGCCAGCATAATCGATGTCCAAGTGGTGGACATCCCAGAGACTTACGAGATGTTATTAAGTTAGAATTGGTCTAAATCCTTGAATGGATACTTCTTGACTGACTTCTCCCACTTATGGCTCCCTTGGGAAGGAAAATCAAACAAGATCTAGGTTGAAAGTGAACCCCGGATGAAGCAAGCCCTTACTGAAGTCGGGAGGGTTAGTGAGGTCTTCTTCTCTGAGACTTCCCCCGGGGTGTACCGACCCTTTGAAATCCTAACATTCAATTTCACCCCCGGGGAGGATCCCATAGTTCTGTAGAGAACCTAGGACCTAGAAGAAAAGTTGAGGGTTGAGGTTGACTCTCAAGGTGCCACAACGACCCCCGCTACACTCTTGTCCAACACTTGGTGCCGAGTACACTATCAAAAACATTCAGAGCTAGAGTGTGAACTTTTCCTTTCCATTGCTACCTAGCACATCGACGCCTTCCAGAGAAAAGCACATGTAGTTGATCCCCCGGAACCCAATATTCCTAATAGAAACACCTCTTCAGTGCCATTTCCCCAGGAACCTCAGATTCAAACCCCTCTGGAGGTAAACCCCACCCATACACCAACAGTGCAGGAGGAAGCTCCTCCCAAGTCTCCCAAAAGAAATCCAAAGGCTACTCCTGCTCCCCAGATCCATAACACAAGTAATTTTTTGTGGACCCTCAAGTTTGACGGGTCCCGATCCAAACAAGGCTGCGGGGCTGGGGTAGAATTAATCAACTCATGAGGGAAATCCTTCCTTTCATCCTACAGAATACAGTTCAACTACACCAATAATGTTATAGAGTATGAGGCTCTGGTCCTTGGGCTCTTATTTGCGTTAAGGAAAGGAGTCACCCGCCTCCAGGCTTTGGGTGATTCAGAGTTGGTTGTCAAATAGGTCCGAGTCAATATACATGTCATGACAAAAGGTTGGTCACATATCGCAATCGGGCTTGGAGCCTTATTGAAGATTTTGATGCCTTTGGCATTGATCTTATTCCCTGATGATGGAATTATGTCCCGGAGGCCCTCGCTATTTTTTCCAGCACACTTGAGCCCATGGCCGAATCGCGACTCTGGAGATTTTTAGTTGAGATGATCCCCACCCTGTCTATCCCAGATAATGTCACCCACTTTCAATTTTTTGAGGATGATCAGCATATCCTAGCCTTCATGGCCAATTTTGGTGTCTTTGAGGACCAGATAGTGGAGGAATGAGACCATGATGATACTAGACAGGGTGATGAAGATGATGGCATCATGGACCTACCCACTAACACCATCCCAAAGGGAATGGTTGCGCTTGAACAAATCTTTGACTCAAACCCATGGGGCCGAGAAAAGATGTCATCCTCCCTTGAGGGGGGAAAGTTTGAAAAGGTAAACATCGGCCAGCCCGGTGAGGAAAAGATGATACACATTGGAACCTCTTGCTCCCTTGGGGAGAAAGAGAAGATTCTCGTAGTTCTCCAAGAATACATAGATGTGATTGCATGGGGATATGAGGATTTGAAAATATATGACACATCCATTATGACTCATAGCATTCCCTTGAAACCTGATGCTAAGCCTTTCTGGCAAAAGCAACGACCAGTCAACCCACTGATTGAACCTCTTATTCGTGAAGAGGTGGAAAAATTATTGTCGGCCTGAATAATCTTTCCAATCTGACACACTACATGGGTTGCCAATCTGGTCCCTATGAGAAAGAAGAGCGGTGAAATTCACCTTTGCGTAGATTTCCAAAATCTGAATAGGGCCTCCAAGAAGGATAATCACCCTCTCCCCTCGTTGGATGAGGTGTTGCAAATAGTGAATGGATCCCAAATGATGTCATTTTTGGATGGGTACTCTGGGTATAACCAAGTCATGGTTAAGTACGAAGACAAAGAGAAAACAACGTTCACCACCAAGTGGGGAACATTTGCATACAGGAGGATGCCTTTTGGCTTAATTAACGCAGGGGCCACATTTCAAAAGGCTATGGAAAACACATTTGAGGGCCTTGTGAATTGGTGCATAATCATCTACATGGATGGTTTGACCATCTTTTCCTGGGAGAGGTGTGACCATTCCACCCAAATCGCTCAGATTTGTGAGAGATGTCGCCGGTATGGAATATCCCTTAACCCCAAGAAGTGCATATTTGGGGTCATAGAAGGGAAGTTGCTCAGGAATATTGTCTCTGAGAAGGGCATATTCATTGACCCTGAGAGAGTTGAAGCACTGCTAAATTTACAGGTGCTCGGCAGCAAGAAAGATATGTGATCTTTCTTCAGAAAGATTAATTTTGTCCGGCGGTTCATCACTGGATTCACTGAGATAGTCAAACCACTCAACGAAATGATGAAAAAGGATACCAAGATTGAGTGGAGTCCTGAAGAAAAGCGGACATTTTCCCAGATTAAATAGACGATAATGGAGGCACCTATCCTAGATAGTCCGGACTACTCCCTCCCATTTTACATTTACTCCTTTGCTTCACCGCATTCTACTACGACATTGTTGACTCAAAAGGTTGAAGGGGAAGAATGACCAATAGCTTTCATGAGCCCCCCCTTCAAGAATGCCAAAGTCTGGTATTCATTGCTGGAAAAGCAGGCCTTTGCTCTTGTTCGCGCCGTGAAGAAATTCTGGCATTATATTCTCTGGAGCAAGGTACATGCTATCATCCTAGACCAGGCTGTGAAATCTTTGCTGATGCAAAGCGAATTGGGTGAAAGATGGGGGAAATGGATGGCCATCCTCCAGGAATATGACTTATAAATGCAGCCCATGAAAATAGTCCGAGGCCAGGGACTAAGTTGAGTAATGGCAGAGGAGACTCCCCGCATAGAATTCCAAACTTACACGGTGAAGTCCATCACACGAGACCCATGGTATATCGATCTAGTATACTTACTATTAAACAACAAATGCTCAGACGGGTTACCTCCTAATAAATGCCACACTCTGCAGATGAAAAGCGCTCATTTCATGATTAAAAACTCCACGCTTTACCGTAGGAACTACAAGGGAGTGTACCTGTGGTGCATTGACAGAGGCCAAGCTACGAAGATGATCGATAAATTCCACAAGCAGTTTGGAACTAGGCATGGCTAAGTCGATGCCACCATCCATCAAATCCTCCAGGCTGGGTACTATTGGCCCTGTATATTTAAAGATGTTTACACTCACATTCGCAGATGCCATACTTGCCAAACCATAGTGCATCGTGAGCGTAACCCGGCTATGCCTTTACAACCAGTCTTCAAGGCTAGGCCCTTTGCCCAATGGCCATTTGTCTTCATCGAGGAAATCAACCCCAACTTGTCTCCCAACCACTGGTACATCCTAACTGCTACTGATTACTGCACCCAGTGGTCGGAAGCTATACCTTGCAAGAATAACATGGCGAACGTAGTCATTAAATTTCTAGAAGAAAACATCGTCACAAGATTCAGGATGCCCTTTGCTTTGGTATGTGACAATGGTCCGGTGTTTTCTTCGGCACAATTACTTGAGTGGACTTACAATTGAAAGATCACTCTGAAGTTTTCCAACAACTATTACCCCCAGGGGAATGGCGTTGCTGAATCAACAAACAAAAATTTACTTGAATTGATCAAACACCTGCTAGAACAGAATCCCCAGGATTGGCACCAAAAATTGAAATTCTCCCTCTGGGTGGATCGCATCTAAATTAAGGCCACCCTGGGAACCTCCCCATTCCATCTGGTTTATGGCCAGAACCCAGTATTCCCAATCAACTTATAGATCCCAGTTTTGCAGTTTATGCACGAATTCGACAACCGGGATAAAATCGTGGAGGTTCGGCTCCTAAATCTGGTGCGGATGGAAGAATAGCGAGACACAACCCTTGAAAATTTTACACATCATCAAGTAGTGGTAAAATGATGGTTTGACCGCAGAGCCCAATACAAGGCTTTTCAGATTTTGGACTTGGTCCTGCTACGGGACAAGGCCCAGGAGAAGAAAGGAAAGCACACCAAGTTCCAATGGCTTTGGCTTAGGCCATACTTAATCTCAGATATTTGTGGGGAAAATACCTACCGCCTTAACACCATGACTGGAGAACCTATCCCGTTGCCTGTTAATGGACAGTTTCTCAAACATTAATTTGCATAAGGTGGGTTTGCCCAAAGTTGTATTTTATGTAAAGTTCCTAGCTTGTAAATATTTCTTTCCCCATGCCTTGTTGGTAGGTACCTTGCCTTGTAAATAATCTTGTTGGTTGTCCCTCAGGACAGTCCTTTTTCCTTGGTTGTTTTCCTTCTTATTTCTTGTCTTCTTTTCAGGTTCTGGTGTTTTCTTCTCCCTCTTGTAAGGATTGGAATGCCTTGCATAGCATCTAGTCTCCGGGATGTTGTCTTTAGCATGGTGAACTTAAGAATCTATTGTGAGCATAATGGAATTGGTTCGCTCTCCATATTTATTTTATAAGTTTTGCAGTACATTTTGAGCAATCTTCATCGGGTTTATTTCCAGAAATCTGGCAATTAGTAAAATAAAAATGAAGGACAAGTAATCAGACACATCAAGGCTAGATCGGTCGCACCAAGTTGGTTGACCAAAGTCTAAACTTTTAAAAGATTCTTTTCAAGTCTGGAGTTTTGTTTATCCCCCATTCAACATATAAAAATAGGTGGAAAGGTGAAAGAAGTACCACCATTAAGATTAGCTAAGCTTAAGCTTGATGGTGAAAGAAGTACCGCTCTCCCACCCAAAAACATACAAAATAGCAAGAAGTGGGACAAAACTCTGACCTCCAGGAGAAATGAGCTAATCTAATGACATTGGGGTCTGATCTACTTAGTTCCACTTTTCTACTTCTCCCAGAGGTCATCGACTTGATTTCCTTCCGAAGCAAACACTTCACCACTGATGAAAGGATCACAGGTTAAATCGCGTATGGCCAGATTTTCTCAAACATGCTACTCTTTGCAGGTAAGATGCTTTGAGGTAACGATTTGTTCCTAATCTTGATAACTAGAGATCCTACAGTTCTTGAATGCACTTAGGAATTCATCCCAGATAGTCACCATTTGTTATGCCCTGCATCCTCGTCCCTACATTTTGTGTGCAAAATGTTGGGTCCCCCTTTTTTTGCTTTCTGCTTTTGGCTCTTTTCTTGTCTTTTTCTTTGTTTTCCTTCTCTGGGGTTTCCTTCCCCACGGTGTTGTTTTGTTTTTTTGGTCTCTCATTTCTCCGGGACCCAGTCCTGGAGTTGGTCATCCTTTGTCAGGAGCTGGATTCTGGACTCTGGGATTCTTCGCCGTGATGCTTTCTTTTCTTAGGATGGTATCGTCGCATGTAATTGTCAGGTTTGGAGTCCAGAGGTCTGTCTATCCAGAGTTTGCGGAAGGTAAGGTAACTTGCTTTTACCACGGGTATAAATAGAAGTTACCTATCATTTTCACATTTATCATGATTAAACACTTGGGTAATCTTAGTGATTTAGGAGTGATTTGCAGCGATTTAGCGATAATCCAGTGTTAACCATTCCAAGCTGGTCTGAGCGATTGTGAGTGGTCTATGGTGGTGAGTAGTGATCAATTGATGGTTGAAGCTGTTGCAAAGCATTCACAGTGGTTTCATTTCCTTTCCTTTCTTCATTCAGGTTGGTGCCTTCCTCCCACTCGGCTTTCCTACTTTCTGGTTTTGTTTGGTTTTGTGTTCTCCCATTTTGCTATTTTGTCTTGTGTTTCTTTCTGGTTCGCCGCCCGTTGGTGGGTCAGCTCTGCCAGAGGGTTGTCTTCCCTCTGTACAGATGTAGCATAGTCTGTAAATAGTGTAGAAAGGTTGTAAATATCTGTACATTGTCTGATTTTCATAAATATCTGGTCTGCATTGTGTATATGTGTACATTTGATGTATATTATTGTGTATCCTTCCAGTCTGCATGTGTATACTCTTCAGCTTTGGTGTATATTCTATGTGTATTATGCCTGGTATTCTAGCAAGCTCGCCATGCTGTGTTCATTTATGGTTTTGAGTTGCGAGCTCGCTCTGTGCAGAATATCACCTTGTTGAAACTCGGCTCTCAGCCGGTTTCAACCAAGCTATTTTCTCTCTCCTCTGTAAACTAGCCTGACTTACATTTATGTCCCATGTGTGCATTTAAATTTGTCCAAGTGGCCTCCGCTTGTTGTGTATTCAGACAGTTGGCTCCACCGCTGTCACCGTAACTCCCACTTATTGCTCACCTATGTGATGCCCACGTGGGTCTGACAGCTCACTTTTTGTGCACACCTTCCAACGGTTACTTCCCCAGGATCTGAGTCTCTTTCCATCACCCATCCTGTTTCCTTCTTTTACTAAGTATGATGAAACCCCTGGACTCGGATGGTTAGTTAAATTTCTAAGTTTACAATATATATATGCTTTCTAGAGTTTTGAATGAAGCTAAATTTTCAGGGGAAGAAAGCGCCACGATGGTAAGATCTCCAGACCCTGGAGTTTTTTTTTATCTATGCATTTTGATGGTCACCTTGCTTTGCAGGTTTCCAAAACAAAAAACTTTCAAATATGTCTGAAGCTTCCACATCCTCACCACCTGAAAGTCTGGAACTACCTTCTACGGTGGTTACCAGGGCGACAGTTAGATCCAAAATGGAGAAGGCCCTGCAGAAACAACCTATGAGCCTAAAATATGTAAAAGACAGAATCATCATGGGCTCAAAGATTGAGTCCAAAGTCTAGTTCATCACCGACACCAGCGTTGAGACATGGCCCAAAATGCAGGCCTTGGTAAAGATCATGTACATTTAGCGACATGCCGAAGATCCATTGGCCATTCAAATCAGGAACTCTGGGATTCTCAAGGCAGCTTGTTTCCCGTGCTTTGTGCAGTCACCAGAGCTTATTATCACACTTGCAGCAAACTACAACACATCTGTCTGAGCTGTTATGCTCGCAGCCCCAGAGCCAATAGGGTATCCTACTCCCATGGTGTGCCTCGACCCTGATACCTTCTAGAGGGGCTTGGGGATCCCCCAATTTGACAAACCAACTGTAGTCACCCGGTCATATGCCTTGGCCCAATTCATTCAGTTGGAAGAGGCGGCCCATATATATATGAACAATCATTGGCTCAAGACCCCGAAGAGGGATGCCAAGAGGATGAAGCTAGAAATCCTTAGGGCCGAATTTAAGGAAAGCATCCAAATGGGGATGATAGAATTATGTCGGGTCTTCGGACAACAACATGCCTAAGAGTTCTTCGGGTGGATGTATTACTTTTTTCTAGGTATCAGCATGGGTGAAGAATATTTTGACTGGGCTACCATAATCTCAAATCATGTGGACTCCCAGTTCGTTCAATTAGTCGAGAAGTTTTATATGACTTCCTATGTTCTCTGGGCCCTGGCACAACAACGGCCCCACACCAATGGGTTACTAATAGAGGGCGTACTCAGGATCAGCCCGGGCCAGAAGTCCCCTTGGGAACATTTCCCATAAATTCAATGGGAGGCTAGCTTCCCCAATTTTTCCCAGGTAAATGATGCCTTCGTTTACTACCACCTACTCACACCCACCCGGGATGCAGGATACCATCTATCTACAGAGGTGATGAATTTGGTCCAGAGTTACGAACATTACTATATACATTTTCAATAGCATACTTACATTAGGGTGACCAACTTCTCTGGGAAACCCTACTTGTTGCCCAAACATTGTGTGGACAAGATAATTCTCCTGGAGTATTACAGGTAGATAATGGAGCTTCATGCATTCTATGCCTTGAAGAAGATAACAAACATTCCATTCCTAATCACTTGTGGGAGCTATTCATGCAGTCTGGCCATCGCTAAAGAAGCAGATAATGAGCTTAAATGCTATAACCTGGCAGAATTTTACTTAGTGCGGAAATAGTTTGATCCGCATGGAAAGATTGCAATAGCACTTCTCCGGGCATCAGAGCCCCATCAATATCACATGGAGGACTTCTGGAGAGACTGTCAAGACGACATGGAAGTCCGGGGGTGACATTATGTCAGAAGGACCGTAGGAATGATGAAAAGATTTAAGCTTCAGAGATTTCCAGAAGACTTCTCAGACACCGGCTCCATGGTAGATCCCCAGTACAAGGCAAAGGGGATTGATAAATTGGCCCTTCCACCAGTGAACTGGGATGCCTAGGAAGGAGCCACAATTGAAGAGTTCACTCACAATATAGTGGAATGCAACCACCTCTATTTCAAGAAGGTGTGCCCTAGGAGTGTCCTCCGGGCAGCCCAGTCGATACCAAATTCAACCCCAGGGGCTGGGACTTCTTCATAGGGATTTGATAAAGGAAAAGGGATAGCAAAAACCCTAACCTTACGAGAAGTCCCCATTAAAGAACAAATAAAACAATCAGTAGTAGCCTCCCAGCAAATGTGAGAGAATTTGATCATGCGGCTGGCTACTCCAGTACTTATGGCCAGACCAATTCGTCCTCCCTCCCCCCTTTCACTAGCAGCCTTGATGGTTAGGGCAACAGGGATGGATCCGGCAAAGCAAGCAACAATAAGGGATGCGGGGCCTCCCTTAGTTACTAGGAGAAAGAAGAGGCTTAACCAAAAGCCCAAGGTAGAGCCAGATCTAGGGATGCCCCAGATCCCACAAGTTGAGATCCTTTCTTCTGACACCCCAGAACCAGAGAGGAAACCAGAGCCCACCAATGTCCCCACCAATCCTCCCCCAAAGGATGAGTTTGATAATGTTTTTGCAACCGACGAGTTTGGGAATCTGCAGGGGGACATCGAGCAAATAGAAACTGAAATCCCAGCGTAAGAAGAGGCTCTGAAATAAGAACTGACATAGGAGCAGGAAGAGAAGATGGAAGAAGAGAAGGAAATAAAACAAGATATCACCTCCGAGGTCCTAAAGATACAAAATATAGTAGTGGATCAATAGAAGTAGAGTGAATAAATGGCATACGCTGAGGGAACCAGACCTATGAGAGAAACCATAACCTCAGCCGTCGCGTTCCAAGTGCCACTCCATAGAGCGACCTTTGGACGGGTAATAACTACGGCTCAAACATTAAATCTTGGTCCGATACCTCCCCCATTGCCAAGCGATATACCAATGGAAGAAGAAGTCCCGGTGATAGAGGCCAAGGAACAAGAAGAGTGACAAGAGGAAGAAACCCCTGGGATGGCCAATAAGGGCCCAGATGAAACAAAATATGCAGAGGACAAGGCAGAAGAAATAAACATCACCGGGGAAAATGTTGTCGATGAAGCCCAAGATGAAGAGAAGGAGCTGGGCAAGAATCACACCACTGAGGAGCAATAGCAGCAAGGTACCGGGGAAGAATCTAAAGAACAGACTTTGGAAAATAAGCCACCCCTGCCGCCTCAGTGGTTGGTCGAAAGAAATAAAAGAAAGGCTGCATCCACCCCCAGATCTCATCTCTCCCTGGCTGAGATGATGGCTCAGGTCCAGAATCCACCAAAGGCCAAGAAAGCCCAGACGGTTGATACTCTTCAAACCGGGCTGGCAAAGAAATAGTTGCGGTTGTGGCAACACCTACCCCAGACGCTGATGAGGTAACTACCAAAGCCAAAGCTTATGATATCACAGAGATATCACTAGGAAAAAGAGGAAAATAGGGTGAAGTGAACCTGTTGAAAGAGGCGACTAGATCCGTGGAGACCCGTTATGAAAAGGAGGCCCAAAGGCTCAAAGCAGAAAAGGAGAAGACAACAAACCTTATGGGATTGCTAACTAAGCTGGCTTGACCTATCAGTTCCATTCCTCTGGAGGCCTCCACATCTGATGTGCCATTACCATAGAGTGACATAGACTCCCTGTGAGAAATGAAGAAGAAGGCCCAAGCGGTCGATGAGTGGGTCGCTCTACAGATAGGAAACACCCGGCCCTTCCTGGTATCCACCCTCCTAGACCTGTATACGGCCCATCACGCTCTGCATTAGGCAAAAATTATTATCAACATATGGGAGGGTGATATAGAAAATTATGAAGTATGGAAGGTAGAACTGGAAGAACTCCTCGGCCTTGGGGAGGGAATGGTCTCTGAGTCCGGGATTCTAGGGGAAGAATCATTTGATTTTGTGAAAACCCAACACTCTAGACTTGACCTCACATTAGAGGTTCTCAAGCAACTGGTAGGGGTTCTACATGATAAAATCAACTTGGTCCAGTATTCTTCAAATTTGTATAAGGCATTTGTCACAAAGGTCTCCAGAGCTGACCCGTTCAGCACTGACACATGCACACCGGAGGAATACATTTTGAGGAAGTTTGATGAATTAATGGTGTCAAGATATCAATCCTCGGAAGGAATGGATGGAACTCAAATGGTGAGGTTGACTCACGTGATCCTTAATGGTCATGATGCGGCAAAAATGGCTGATGAATTCAAGAGGAATGTTCTGGAGCTAGGAGAACAGATCGAGGTGGCCAAATACCAGCGGTCCAGCCTCAAAGAGATTGATGAGGATGGAATCTCCTGCCTCCTCCAAACCTTCAATGACAACAAGCAACAATAAAGTTTCTCCGGGGGCCGGAGAAAAACCCAAGCATTTTGTATTCTTTATTCTTTCAGAACGTAAGTTCCCAGATCCTAGAGTCCTGGATCCTAAATTTTGTATTATTTTGAGTGATTTGTGTCTCGATCCCTGAGGTCAACCAATCACTCTCAAAAGTGGTTAATAAATATTGTGAGAGGGTAGTTGATTACATCAAGGCACGTCGGATCAAAAATGGGCTTTCTAACAGATGGTCTTCTCGAGGCACCGCTTCAGATGTACACCTGGCGCATTGGAGATAGGGCACCACATTTTCTATTTATGAGGCATGTAGCCTTGATCCCGAGAAGATAAAATTTCTTCGTTCTCTTTCTCGTCTCTCTTCTCAAGGCCAATTCTTGCACTCCACCTTCTTGTCTCATTCTTCTGACATGTCAGGCCTATTCTGTCTCAAGGCCTTTTGTAGAGTGGCGCAGGTAGTACCAGGCACCAGATAATGTATTCTATTGTACAGTGTGATGTAAAATAGGGTTAGGGTTAGGGTTAGATGAAAATGTGTATAAATAGTAAGTCTGGCCCTTTTCTAAGGGTCGATGAAATTGATGATTTTGTAGTCCATAGTAATAGAGAAGCGGTATTTTCATTTTAGTTGCAGAGCTCAATGCTCCTTGGTCTTTAAGTTTTCAGTAGTTAGATGCTCCCTTGGAGCCACCATTGTACCACGCACTATTGCTTGCTGGAAGAAATATTAATGAAGAAGGGAGAGTTCTTGCAATGATGTTGTTGGCATTCAATCTTCTGAGTTAATGGTATTTTATGTTTTATGTTCTTCATGTCTTCTGCTCTGATATTTTAAGTAGCTTAACGACCTCTTTTCCCTTGCTACTGATGAAATATGAATTGATGGTTGTGCATTTCTTCTATATTTAGTGTAGTATATCAGAGCATTATTGATGTATTGAATGTTTAAACATAACTATAGGTAGATGAAATACTTCTAACCCTGCGGGATCTTTTTCGATTTATTTGCTAAGTGTAGAATGCTTGGAGAAACCTCACCTTCCTGAATCCCCAGAGAGAACGAGTTGAAGAAACCAGCTATCCCCCTTGAAAATAGTCACATCTCCCAATTGAGCCCCGCACCATTGAGACCCGACACTCAAGTGCTTGGAGGCCCAGGGAATCTCATTTCCCCAGACAACCTTTGCAGGCAAAGTTGGCCAGTACCCCCGGTACCCGGTGACAACTTATGACTATTTGCGGACCCGGTCACCAAAGTCCCATCAATAGATACTCAAGGAGAATGCTTAATATGAAAAATTATATTAGCCTCTATAAGTTTGCATAGTTCTTTTCTCATCAAGGGTTCAATCTTAGGATTGACTAGTCTTTGTTTTTGTCTAACTTGTTTTGCATCTACATTTAACTCTATGGTCTATTGAGACAAGCCTTGGTCTAATACCTTTAAGTATTCATATGTAAAAGAAAAAAAATCATTGAACTCTTGACGTAAATTAATGAAAATTTCTTGTTTAGTCTGAAAGCATACCTTTCCCAAATTAAGATTCTTTCCATCAACAATGGCGATGGGTTTGTAGTCTTGTTTCTTTGCAGCTAGGTTCAGACATTTGCTCCTTTCTTGATCATCAGAGTTGAAGATACCCTCTAAGGTGACTAAACCTTAGGGTAATTTATTGGAATTGAGCCTCATAATATAATCTTCATATTGACTCTGTAACTTGGATTGATTTTTAGTAGAGAAATCTACTTCATGTTGTAGGAAATTGACAATTTGCAAATTTGAATAAAAAATCTGCCAATTTGTGCAATTTCATGGGACAACATGCCTTACAACAAGTTTGATACGTTGTTCTTTCATGTTTGCAATGTGCTATGATATGTAATAATGAGAACCAAATTTTTCAAGTGTATTAACATGTTTGTTTTGATTTCTAGGAATACTTTGAATATTGAAAGCTTGAAAGGCCTCAAGAAAATCCCAAACCTTGTACTTGTATAATTTGAGGAGGTTGTTCTTTGTAACATTCCAGTTTCTAATTAGATTAACAACCAACTCACTGTCTCCAAAGACTTGTAAGGATTATATACCTTTTATTTGTGCGATTTGGAGACCTTGGGTAAAGGTTTCATACATGGTTACATTATTAGTGCAACTGCACTAAAGTCTATATGAAAAATAGTATTTCTCCAAACTTGGAGAAACAAGCATTATGTTGGTAAACAGATTGTTCTTTTTTCTTTAACTCTAGAATAGCTAAATATTTAAGAACAATTGAATACAAAAGTTGGGAAATGGGTGGAAGACTATTTTTCTAGCTTATGCACATAATCAAAAAATGATTTCTGCATACTAGCCAATCTGATCATTTCTTTTCCCTGACCACTTGTCTATGATTCCACGTGCAGACCTTGAAGAAGTTTGAAATCTTTGCTCTTCTCTTCCTTGATCTTGACATCTGTTTGCTGCAACCCTGTTTTAGCTTGGATGATCATCTCGATCTTAAATTCCAAGCTTTGAAGCCATTTGATCAGAGGCTCATCTCCTTTCTGTAATATCTTGGCCTTTAGTGCCTCCCTGGTCTTCATTTTAACCACCACGTGCAACATCACTATGTATTCTTGACATCCCACTCTTTTTGATGCGAGAGTCTGCAAATTATTTTCAATATTGTTCCTCTCTATTTCCAGCCTTAAGAGAGCATTACCCAGTTACTCAACAACTACCAGTCCCTCAGATTTGAGCCTCGCAGTCCATCTCTTGTGGATCTTCCTGAAGTGTCTATCCTCTTGTAACTTGGCTAGGATGGCTTGATTCTCCGTAGGACTAGGATCAAAAGTGGTTTGGGCACCGGGAATACTTTCTATCGAGGTGATGAGCTATCTGATGAAATTAGTTACCTCAGTTACTTATGTTTTAAGTTGAACTTTAGCAATTTTGAGCTCCTTGAGCTCCTCTTCTATTACCACATTCGTGGACTTCCACCAATCTACCTTGGTGTCATACTGAGCAAGCCCCATGTCAAACGATTGCAATAGGAAATCAGAGGTAGTCATATCTTTGATTCTTCCTTCCTTTGTAGGCATTGCCACCTCTATAGTGAAATGCTCTATTTCAGGGTCTCGACCCAGTGTAGACATTGTCTTCACTTTCTTCGCTTTACCCGCTGTGGTTCTAGGCTGCAAGGCCCATGAGAGAGTATCTTTTCCAGAAGTCCCTTCCTCTGCTCTCTTCCTTTTACACTCTAGAGTATGTTCTATCTAGGATTAAACACTGGTAACTTTGAAGTATAAACCAACTCTTCTATGAACACCTTCCTGATGATCAGAGGAGTAGCTTTAGGCCTGGAAAAAAATGGATTCACTGATCTTGGAGAAGAGGAGACCAATATAATGACTTGAGAAACTTCTTGTTGCTTCTCAACCCTCTCATCTGATACTAGTAAATTTTATCCCTATTTTCGACGATGATTTGTCACAATTTAGACAACAATTGGTCTATACAACGACGACTACTGCCGTCGGTCTTTTTTGCGTCGATTTTATGTCACACTAAACCGTCGTCGATATTTCAACACTAATAGGGTGGATTTATTGATGGAAGATGTGTTGAAATGTTTGGTCTAGCCTAGACCCTGCTTTCCATTGAGGCGACCAATGCCAGTCTAAATGTTGATGAACTTTGCTCGATGAAGGCGTCGAGACTATAGCATCCGCGTCGAAAAGCTTTGTGTCGTGTGTAGAAATTATGATACACAATGGTTGATTATGTTTTTGATTGTATAGCATTGATGTTGATATGCTTAGTGTCATGTGTTGAAACTGTGATGAACAATGGTTGATCATGTCATCGATTGTATAGCATTGGTGTCGATATGCTAAGTGCCTTGTGTCAAAATTTCGACAGCCTGTGCGATTTTTTTTTTTAAAATTTATATATTATCATATAAAATATGTATAAATATATATATAAAATATGTATGAGAATTTTTCTATTGGGATTAGTATTCACCTTCTACATTTATAACCACACAACATTAATATTGCCAGAGGAGAAATGACCAGGTTCATTTAGGTGTAATGGGAATCTTATCCCAATGTAGTGATTCTTGTTTAATGTGTATGTGACATGCTTTGTATCCTTCTGAGCTTTTCTTAGTGCGCGTATCCTTTCTGGGTTAGCATGACCACACATGGTAATCTGTTGTGTGGTTGGATCCACTATAGATCCAATATACAAGTTTTTATAGATCAAGTTTTATGAAAATGATTTGAACAAAGCATTTTCATTGTACTGTATATTCACAGCCTCAAGAAAA
>MU228057.1:163723-173886 GCA_018584345.1 Thuja plicata | reverse complement strand
TAATTCTGAAAGTTTGTAATTCCGCATTTGTGGAGATAATAAGAAGTCCATTTTCTGTTCTTGCAAATTGTTGTTGCTTCTCTGTTTCTGTTATGTGTTTGTGGTATTAAGGGGAGCACCCTTCATCATGGAGTTAGGTGTATAAGGTTATATATGATTAAGAGCCAATGAATCTGATTTTATGGAAGACTTTGTTCCATATATGGTCCTAAAGAACATGTAGGACCAATCAAATGCAATATAGACCCCTATCTTGGCAGTGAAGTCACTAGAAAGGAAAAGGGAAAAGTGTGTAGGGAGGTCAATGACTGATACATCTTGTATGACAATGAAACAAGGGCATGCATATTTCAAGGCCAATTTGATATCTTTTGATACTCCCACTATTTGGATGGAAGTACCATCCAATTGGACAACCCCCTTTAGTCACATGCTCATACTTAAATCCTAGAAGGCTAGCTACCTTCTTTGGTATGATTGAGCTACTTGCCCCTGAGTCTATCATACAATTATGAACTAATTATCTCCTATAATCAAAGATAGATAAAAAGGGTCAGGTTTTTCCTTCTTACTTATATTTTCCTCCTTTATAGGTTGCACAAAAATTTCTGCCCCATTTGTTGCCCTACTTGGTGTAGATGACACCTCTTGACACTTTATGATTTTCAACTCCTTCTGTAGTAATTTCAATTGTGGTGGGATTGAGAGGCATCCCACATAGTAATAGATATGTTGGTCTTTTTCATTTTCTCTACAACATTGAGAGGAATACTTGCTGATTTAGTAGGACCCCTTGCAATAATAGGATTCTTCTTTTGTATTGTAACATCCTAAGGATCCTTAGGCTTCTTATTGTTCTAATTAGTATTCTAATTTTTTATTGGGATAATAACGTCATATTGTATACGTAATGGGTATGGTCACCTCTGAAGTTGAAGATTGGTTAGATGGAGAAGGTGAAACACTCTCTACAACTCTTCTTTTTCTCCTAGTATTTTGAGCTACACTATCATTGCCCTCATGATTGACATAACAATATTCTTCTGGTTGCCAATTTCATTTATATCATCCTCTAAGTGTTGGAGTTGAAATGCAATATTAGACTGATTTGTATCATACTTCTCTCCTAATACCATTGGTTCTTCTTGCATGGTTAGAGCTTGAGAAGATTCTCCCCTTTGGAAAACACATTGATCACAAGAAAGAGTGCAAGTAGCACAACACCCTTGGCCTCAAGAAAGATTTTTTTGAGTAAAAACAAGGGTCCTTACAGTATTTACATTTTTCATTTGAAGGGGAAACATTATTCCAAGATCTACTTTGATTCCACGGACTCTGTCCTTGATTTGGTGGTGTATTGAATGAAGAATTTTGAGGGTAGACTGATAAGGTTTACCACCTTGAGATTTTTGTCTCTCTAAAGTCACCACCTTGTTTCCAATGCTCTGTAATTGAGACTAAAATCTTATTTTTTGGATTTTTTTTCTCTTGCATCATGATTTTGATCTCTTCCAACTCTTTAGAAGGTGTAGAAGTTGGTAGAGAAGCAATAAGAGTTTCATGTTAGCAAGTTGACACTACAAAGATTATATGACTAGTTTTGTGTTGTCATTATGGCAACAAAGTCATATGAAGTTTTGATAGTAAGTTCACAAAATTTGAAGATCAAGATTTGGCTAAGTATAGAAAGCATAATAGAATAGAGGTATACATTTGATCAGAGCACCATCACACATGCTTACAATCGAGTTAGAGTATGTGCCTTTGTACTTAGTCTTTATGATATTTTTTATGCTTATTCTACACACGCATGGTAAGATATGACAGTATGGAGAAGTTAGAGCAAGTTCAAGTGCCACTAGCAGTTCAGTAAATAGAGCATGGAGCCGACTTTTGATTTTGATTAGCATATATTATTTTGTTTTATAATGGATATGCACCTACTGTAATATGTTTTTAATTATGTTATTAACACTCATGTAAACATGCTTAAGCCAATTCATTTGGAAGCATTGTGTATGCTGGTTTTGGGCCGACTAAGTTCTTATTTTTGGTCGCCTCTATTCAGGCATGTATATATACTTGACATGCAATTTTGTATTAAGTGTGAGAGTAAAAAATATATAGAAAATATATACAGAAGAACAGTATAAACAAATCAGTATGAGATAGAGCTCTTTAAGAGATTAGAGCATCAGTGCATAAACAGAGCTGATCAAATAATAGTATCATAAAAATAGTTCACTTTTTGGATATAGTGTGTATCTGTTATTAGGAGGTTATAGCCTTCTTCTTGTTGGGCAGTGATTCATTCAAATTTAATAGTGTTTTTTAAAGACTCCTAAAAGGGTCATTGTACTTGCATTGTAAAGACTGCTCCTAATAGGGCAAAGGAACTCCAACAAGTTCATATGACTAGTACAATTATTTGTGGGTACTAATTCCCACCAAGGTTTTCCTCTAATCAAGGTTTCCTCGTAAACATATCTTGTGTTATGTGTCATTGTGTTATGCTTTATCTGTTATCAATTTTGATTTAAGTTTCAATTTGCTGAAATAAATTAAATTGCCAAACACTGATTTGACCCCCCGCCCCCCCCCCCCCCCCCCCCCCCCCTCATTGTTTCTAACAATTGGTATCAAAGCTTTGGTCCTATGAAAGAAAGTTTAACCACTTGAGGAGATCATGGATTCAGCTAAAGTGAAACATCTAAAAAACAATCTTGAAGCAACCCTTGAAGAACTTGACAGATCTGAAAAAGAAAATGAAGAACTAAAACTAAAAGTTGATGGCTCAAAAATTCTTATCAACAATTTGAGAAAAGATTTGAAAGATTGCTCTACGAATGATTTGGGAAAAATGGTCAAAAAGCTGAATGAAGAAAACATGTCTTTGAAGGATAAGATTGAAGATTTGAATGAACAACTAATAGATAGCCTAACAACTATTGAAGAAAAGACCAAAGACAGTAAACAATTAGATGAAGAACTTATGCAAGAAAATATGAAGATCTTGGAGTTGGAAAACATTAAGAAAAAGATAGAATCTAAATTGAGAGAAGCAAAGAATCATATTGAAAAATTACACACAAGTTTTGATCTAATTCAATCACAAATTTATGCACAAAAGTTAAGAGGAGATACTACTAGTGTTGGATACAATGTAGCACAAAGTGAAACCAATACAATGCAAGAAAGTAATAAAGTACAAGAAAAATCTATAGAAGTAAAGGCTACTGAGAATCTTGTAGAGGCTAAAGCATAATCACCTAAAGATGAACACACGCTAGTTAACTGAACTTGTTATGACTATAACAAGCATGGAAATTTGGCAAGAGATTGTAAAGAGGTAATACCTTTTAATGGATATTGTTATTCTTGTAATAAATTTGGTCATAGGGCTATATGTTGCAGAACAAGTCAAAGAAATCAGTCACATCAGAACCAAAGAAATCTGACTCAATACAATCAAAGAAATCAACCTCAGAGAAACTATCAGAACTTTACATGTCAGATATGTAATTACAATGGACACATAGCCAAGTAGTGCAACATGGTAAATCATATCAATAGAACTCCAATCATTTGTCACTCATGTAAAAAAGCTGGTCATATCTCAAGGTTTTGCAGATCCAAAATGCAAAGACAAGAAAAGCCTAAAGCATCACTATTTGAAGAATCTGGAGAATTCAAGTTTGTAAAATCTACAAAAGATTCAGGAAAAATATGGGTTAAAGTAAAGAAAGATGATGATGTTAACAAAGTGGTAGATGCATCCATAGTGGACGCACCTTCTAATTCTGGTTAAGATGACCCTCATGGTCATAGGGGGAGCTATTCAAGCTCTAAACCCCTGTGTGGTGGGTATACTGACCTCTGAGTATGCGTCTATGGATTCATGTATTTGGTCATGAATTGAGGAAGTATGCATCGATGCATAGCTTGTACTTTAACAAGAACAAAGATTAAAATTCTTAGTGGAAACCACGTTACGACAACAAGCATTAAATGCAGTAACTCATTTATAAGTTGGTAAAAGGTCTCATATCTTCACTTTTGCATTCAATATTGAGCATTCGGAGAGCACAGGAGAAATAAGCATTGAAGTGTTGAAGCATAACCGTTGGTTGTTTAGAAAAGAGAATTAAATTTGAAATGGAACCCTAGCATGGATGTGTCATTTCAAAACTTCAATGAACCCTACTTAAGAAATCAACAAGTATGACAACTCCTATAGTCTTTGACATCATTGAAAGGAAGAGATTTGTGTTTTAAAAGAATCCATTCAATTCGGTGTTAGATGATGTAGAAGGGGAATTTTACAAGACTCCGTTAGGAGTTGTGCATGTTGAGGACACACGCACTTATATTTCCTATAAGGAGTCTATTGGTGACAACAACATAACAATGCTCATGGCATCTATGATGAAACTAAATTACTCATTCAAGGATAAATTCTCACATCTCACTGATAACCCTATTTTTGAGTATACAAATGTGCATGATTTTTATGAACCAGAATGAGTTAAAATTATGCTCAGTAGGATTCATGATGATCTATTTTGGATTGGTGAAGTTCCTATCTGCATTACTGCTGACCTCATTCATGAGATGATCAGAATCTCTAACATTGGACCTGTTCTTCCCACTCGAAAGGATGTCAAGAAATAGGTTGAGAAGGCATGCTTATCTAGAAGTGATAGGCGCGGAATGAATGTTGATCCTATTGTGCAGAAAGACATCAAAATCATGACCATGATACTTGGTTACAAGATTCAGCACACAAGAAGAATTAATAGTGTTATCCACAGATAACACAATATAACCTTTGTGAGATATTGCGGGCACAACTAATTGAGAATATTGAAGCTATCAAGCATGACAAAAGAAAAGTATTCAAATTTGGCTCATTGATTATATACTTATTGTAGTATGAGGAAAAATGTCAACCTGCAATCACTCACAAACAAGAAATCATTAATGGGTTAGCATCTAAAATCTAAGTGAGATAAAAGAAAGCAAGAAAAAATAAAGTATCCTCATATCATCAGATAGAGCTAAAACAAGTTGCACCCTTGAGGCTTGTTTGATTTTCTCTTTTGGATTGGATGTGGGTGTGCTCTCTCAAACACACAAATGAAGTGGATCCCCAATGCAAAAATGCAACTATGAATGCAATATTTGGGATCAAAAGAAGAGATTCAAGAGCTAGTATGAGGAACTAGTCTAAAATCGTTCAAATGATTATGCTACTATGATAATGAAATGCAATACAAGAAATAATATTATGATTCATTTACCACATTGATCCTAGCATGTTATTTCTAAGTGATTTAAGCATGAAAACATGAAACTAGTTATGAAAATCTAAAGCAATTCTAGCATAATAACAATGCACAATGAGAGATGAAAATTGAAGAGGAGAAGGCCTCTATTTATAGATTTTTTGGAGAGAAGAGGAGAGCTTGGATGAGGTGGAATATATGTGAAATCCAAATAAGAGCCACATAAGGTACACATAGGCTAAAAGGATGGCTAATTTTGAGTCAAATATAACAATAAATATTGAGTGGCTCAACAATTCCAAGTGGGGGACAAAGGAGTAAATAGCCTTAAAGAAGAATGGGTGCCCATTTTGGAGAGAATTCTCACATGTGGGTGAGCATTCCATTAGCCTTAAAAAGGTTAGGAATCACTCTTTAAGTATTATTAGAGGACAGTTAGGTAGGGAAATATGCTTAGGAAGTGAGGTGATGGGAGTAGAGTAGGAATAGGGTAGGCTTAGGGTAGGCTTCTAGATTGAATTAATAGGTTCCTAGCAAGGGTTTAGATTATAATTCAAATTAGATTTGAATAAATCATAGTTTAGAAGAATTAGGAATATGTAGGAATTTTAATAAATATAAATTTATTAAAAAGGGGATTTTTGTGAGGCAAATGTATTTAAATAAAATACATTATAATAGTATTTGATCATTGATAAATACCAACTATGAAACTATTTAATTGATTGAATTAAATAGTTAGAGGAATAAGAGGGAATTTAATATTAATATTAATATTAATATTTTTGGGCGTCTATATTTTGCCCCTATTTGACGTAGCATCGCAAGTGACGTTAAGTCAAAGACAAGAAAATAAGTTTCCCCAGAGGAAGAGGGTTTTTAGGATTCATGCCAAAGAAATGATTATATAGGGTTGTGCCCCCTCGAGAAAAGAACACAAAAAATATGACGTTGTGGGATTTTCTCAAAAAAGGACGTAATAGGCAGGAGGAAGAGATAGGAGGGAATAAATAGAAGCCTTCTGAAATGCAACTAAGAATGCAATTAAGAATGCAAATGCAAGGATGAAATTAAACATAGCTAACAAGATTTGGGGATCCATTTGTGTAAAAAATATGGAGAGTACATCCGATTTTGATATTGCAAGAGGAGGTATGCATCGGGTGTTAGAAAACACAGGTGAAAAAATTCCTTTGCATGTACTAGATGCTCAACAAAAGCACACTGCAAAAGACACAGGTATTAATAGACACTAGTCACAATGCACCAAGATATAGCAGATCGAGGTAGTGATGAGTAGGTTTAAACTAACAAAAAAAGATAAAATCAATAAAAAGGCCTCATGACCAAGTAGTCATTCAGTCCAAAGTTCTTGTCATGAACAGGATTGGTGTGATGAAGGATTTGATAAGCCAATTCTGGAAGGATGCATCTTGATGGGCAAAGATTGGATTTGATGTGATTAAGAGATATTCGCTGGCAAAAGCTGTGAAAAGAATGAGGAGCAAGGATAATTGGTCACAAAAACTGATTTGTTGAAAAACATGATCATAGTCGCAAGAGTCAAAATGTCATGGAAAATTGAAAAACTGAGCAATGTGGGAAGAAACAAGGGTTTATTGCAATAGTTTTGACAATATTTGATTTTTTTGATTTTTTTGGAAGTTTTGAATTTTTTTGGTTTTTTGCAATTTTTAAATGTTTTTTGGAATTCTCGACCTATTTAGGCTATACAATAGGACTATTAATACAAAATATACAATCGGGAGAAGAAAATGGGTGGAGAAATTTTTGGGGGAAAATAGGGGGCTATAAGAGGGGTTGTGGGGCTTAAAGAAGGTCATTTATGAATAGTGATTAGGCGAAACAAGAGCTCTAGAGAGAAAACATGGCTGACAAGAGGATGCTAGGGCAGTTGGGAGAGTGCGTTTGCACACACGGGAGACCTGCAGAGTGACCATTACTGGTGAGTAACACAACCGATACCTTGCTTTTAGTTTTGTCATAGTTTTTAATGCTTTTTGGGTGGGTTAGGGGGAATTTAATGTGGGTAGATTAGGTTTTGGACCAGAGATGCCAGTTCCTGAACTGACGTCTGTGAAGATGCTGATCCTTGGATTGACATCTTTGCAAACGCCGATCCCCGAACCTACATCTCCAAAGATGTCAGTTCTAAACAAGCATCTTCAAAGACGCTGGACCCAGATCCGCATCTTTGCAGACGGTGGTCTGGGAGGGAAAATGGCAGAGACACTGGTGTAAGAACTGACATTTCTGGCTGAATCGATGTCTACACCCAAAGGGGCAAATGTCGAGGGGAAGGAAAATGGAGGGACCCAGTGGGGGCCGAGGATAGGTTAGTAAAGAACCTAGGGACAAGATGCCCCATTTTGGGAGGGCTTAGGCTAGGAATAGAAGGAATATGGGATGACATGGTGGATTTTGAATTCTGCAGGAGCAGTTCCCACCATTGGGATCTTGGGAGCATTGGCCATTGACCATGGAGTTGGAGGCCCAGCTTACAGAGGTAGAATGAGGAGTGATAGCATTGGTTGGGTTGGATTATGTTCCTCGTTGGCCTAGGATATGAGCGCACAATAGGATGATGATCACTTTGATCAAGCGGTGGCACAGTGATACTACCACATTTCATCTAACTACTAGAGAGGTCACAATCACTCTCGAGGATGTGTGGTAGATTCTTCAGATATCGATCTGAGGGGCGATAGCACAGTACAGGCTAGAGGAGAGCGACCACTATATGGAGATCGCATTCAGGAGGCCTATGAGGAGGATCTTGACATACAAGACCTAGATGCCCTGGCAGCCAGCGGTTGATAGGAGACTAAGGTGGATAATCCTATTCTTGGCAGTATTAATTGGTGGGCGGATGCTAGCAGATTTGGTTGGTCATGGTTTTTGTATGGGGTGGTCATGAGTATTAGAAAGGATGTTTGAGGAGGGGATGGACTACTGTTGGGGGTATGTCATCCTAGGGCAGTTGTACCACGATTTGCACATGGCTGTGTACCATGGGGTATGCAACATGGGGACTGGGGTGACTCTACTGTTAGTATGGGCGTGGGAGCACATCGCAGTGTTTCGACTGATGAGAGTTCAAGAGGCTCAACAACTGGGAGAGCCATATATATGTAGGTACAGGCTTCCGTTGAGATATACCTCTATTGGTCAAACAAGATACTAGCGACGGTTACTAGATGAGGTGCAGGTTTTCATCTAGACCCCATATAGACTCTACGAGCTATGGGGAGCCATGGATTGGAAGGCGGGAGTGGAGGATGACTTTGAGGACTTTTTATACCTCTCTTCTATATAGACCGATTGCTTTCTACTAGGGAGGAATATCCACCAGATAGAGAGATACAGGCCATCCAGGGTCATGAGACAGTTTAGACTGCAGTAGGGGGTTGTGGCCAAGGATGAATTACATCCTCATGTCACCAAGGAGGTGGGCATGTGGGGGAGATACATTGATATCCTGGAGGACCATGGAAAGGATAGACTTCATGGCCAAACCTGATATCATTGAAGCAAGTATGACTGCAGAGTATGTAGCATGGTGGGTTACACACACACCCTTATGACTTATAGATCCAGTGTAGGTAGCAGCCCATGAGCAACTGATATGAGACACAGAGGTGGATGATGAGATAGCTATAGGATATGACCCTAAGACCTTAGTAGCAGGGCAGAGGAGGAGGCCACATCAGAGACAGGTTCATCCTCGGACAGAGGCACAGGGAGAGGGAGGACAGGATCAGGGGCCACAGGGGCCACCAGGGGATGCATAGGACTAGGCACCTCAGGTGCTAGTACAGGGATAGGTACAAGCACCTCAGGTGCCAGCATAGGTACAAGTACCATAGGGGCCACTAGTAGGATATGTTTCACAGGATACACATGATACTGTAATAACAGAGCGAGACAGTTTACAGACTGAGTGCGCGAGACCATGAGGGTTGTTGGGGCTGGCGGAGGTATCAAAAGCTAGCTTGCAGACTGAGATGACCCATGTATAGGGGCTACTAGTTGCAGAGATAGGCCAGGCGGATAGGGCAGAGGGTGCACTCAACACCTTACAGGGAAAAGTTGACTCTGGGGAGTTCTCTATGGTTGACATGACTCAGGATGCTGTAGAGCTATGGACTGAGATAGGGACGCTGATAGGTCAGTTGGTTACCCTTACAGAGCAGATGGATCAGGCCATAGAGTAGATCATTGCATTTACCTCAGAGAGGGATGCGACACAGAGGCGGGCCAAGGCTTATAGGACTGAGCGAGATATTTCTAGGTAGGCAACTAGTGCAAGTGGGGTAGGAAAGGTGGTGGCATAGGCTTTCGCAGCTCACATATATGCTACCAAGGCAGGCAGAGAGGCAGCCCACTATCAGGTGTTGTATCATCAGTTAGTTCCTGAGGGACAGAGAGGAGAGTACTCAGAGAGGTCTCGATCACAGACTACAGGTCAAACTTATGTATCTCAGGGATCCATGGGGATGCCACCACGTCCACCACCAGGGTAGGGAGGTGGATCATCATAGCCACCTGCATGATTCATTTGAGGATTATGTGACACACATTTTTACATTTTGAGATGTAGATGTATATCAGCACCGCGGTGCACGACTTATGTATTTTATTGATGAAATACATTGTATTTATGGATATTTGTTATATATATATATGATGATCGATGAGGACTCTATGATTTGATGTGATTCTATGCGTCTATCTATATGATGTTATGATGCATATGCTTATATGATAACTGACATTGATGCTTGCAGGATGTGACGCATATGTATGACAAATTGTGTATGCAGGATGGTTTTATGCTTATATATATATAAAAATAAA